>JAESUZ010004013.1:600000-1100366 GCA_017311185.1 Proteles cristata cristata
GTGTTGTATGTGTGTCTTTAGGTCTTTGTGAGTGTGTTTCTATGTGTTTGCTGTGTGTATGTGTATGTGTGTATCTGTGTGTCTGTGTGTTGTGTGCGTCTGTATGTGTCTGTATGTTGTTTGTGTGTTGTGTATGTGTTGTGTGTCTGCGTGTGGGTTGTGTCTCAGTGTGTTGTGTGTCTGTGTGTGGTGTGTCTGTGTGTGATGTGTGCATGTGTCTGTCTTGTGTGTGTCTGTGTGGTGTGTGTGTGGTGTATGTGTGTCTCTGTGTTTATGTGGTATGTGTGTATGTGGTGTGTGTGTTCTACGTGGTGTGTGTCTGTGTGTGTTGTGTATCTGTGTGAGTCTCTTAGTGTCTGTGTGGTATGTGTGTGTGGTGTGTGTTTGTGTGTGTGTGGTGTGTGTCTACATGGTGTGTGTGTTATGTATCTGTGTTATGGTGTGGTGTGTGTGTGGCTGTGTGTCTGTCCGCACGTGCCCGCAGGTAGGCAGGCAGCGGGCAGGGGTGCCGCGTGGAGGCCCTGCGGGAACGCCCTGCGGGGGAGGGGACCCGTGCTCCCTCTGGCAGGCCTGTGATGCCCGCTCAGCGCCAAGCCTGGGAGGGATCCAGCCGCTCGCCCACACCTCCGTCGGTAAAATGCCAACAAGCCACTTATGTCCCTGTTTCTTAGAAAATGAAAAGCTCCAGTCATTCAAAAAGCAGCCCATGAATGGGTCTCGCAGATTTTTCTTTCGGGACCGTGGGGTCCGGCCTCTGCGACCCCGAGGTTCTGCCTCGACCCAGGCCGGCAGAGAGGAGCCCGCTGCGCGCTGCGCCCTAGGTGGTGGTGGTGGTCGGTGGTCAAGCGGCACCCCTGGCAGTGAGAGGGGCCTCCGCCCTTCCTGGTGCCTGGCTGCCCCTGGCTGAGGTGGGGGGTTGGCGGTGAGGACCTACAAGGGAGGATTCGAGAGGGCTCCACCCTGGGATGGAGTATTTCTGCATCAAACCATGTGTCGGGGTCGGGGGGGACAGCGCAGCTGAGACCTGCCTTTGGAGACCTGCCTTTGGAGACGTGTTTGGGTGGGTCCGGGATGGGCCCCTCTGAGGGTGGTGACACTCCTCTCCCTTCATCCAAAGCGGCCTTTTCCGGGGGCGGGGGCGTAGGGGAGGTGTGCGTGGGGGACGTGCAAGGGGGCTGCGCGTGGGGGAGGGGTGTGGGGGAGGCGTGCCGCGTTCCAGCCCCACCGGGCCCCAGCCACAGGCCCAGCTGAGGCGGAGGCTTTGGCTGGCTTCCACAGGTGGTCCCTGGAGAAGCTCTGTCCTGGGAAGCGGTTTTCGCCCACCTGCTTATTGTTTCTCTTCTCTCCGGGAAGGTAAAAGCCCGTGTGATAGTCCTCAACTACCACACCGGAGCTGGGGGTGCGCAGGCCTCTCCTGGGGCCCGCTGGCCCGGGTGGTGAGTGCTGAGCGAGGAGATGCCCCACAGACTGTGTGCTCTCCCCTCACCCACAGACCCCTGTCCCTTCTTGCAGCACAGGGCCCCTCTGGCCCGTGCTCCAGGGCTCTGTTGGCCCTTACATTTGAATCCTCTTTGAGAACTACTTGAGCAGCTGAGGAGTCATTGCTTTTTTCTCTCAAATTCCCAAGCAGCTGAAAGGATTCTGGACTCATGCTTCCTCAATGGAAAATGGCCTCAGGGATTTCTGGAGAGTTTGGTTCCCCTCCAGCTTGGTTGGTGGGTCTCTTGCTGGTGGTGAGGTCAGTCCTGAGAGGCTGAGCCTGGGACAGGGAGGGGGAGCTCATGGGAACCTCACAGAGCTCTTCACTAGTTGGGGTTGGGGGGAGTGCTTGGTTGCAGCTTCTCACCCTCCTGAGCTGTGGTTTGTGCTCTGGGACTCCCCCTGAGCTCCTTCTCCAGCCTGGAGGGTTCTAGGCCGGCAGCCCAAGCACAGCGATGCACGCCCCCTCCCCCCTCCACACCCCACCAAGGCCCAGTCTCCAGCAGAGATGCATAGAAAACAGCACATCTTTCTCCTGAAGAATCATGGGAGCTTTGTTACAGACTTCCTCAGAAGGGTTGCCAGGGATCCCACACATCACATCCCCAAGATGCATTCCCCACATGTCTCTGGAGTCCCTTACCTCCTGGAAGTCTCCCAATCCAGACCACTGCTCAGACCTCTCCCCTCCCACTCTGCATACATCCTGGGACCCTCATCCTGAAATCACCTCCTTCCCTGCCCTCCACCCCTCCAACCCCTACAGGCCTGCCCTGCCGGCCCCTCCACACACAGCTCTCTACAAGATAGTCTATGTCTTCTTGTAATAAACGCAGTGCCAACTACTCCTCCAGCCCAGGATTGGTAGAGCCAAGAGACTTCTAGAATGAATGCTTGGGGGTTACTGTTGTTAAAAGTGGCAAGTGCATTTGTTTCCAATTACATATTTTAAAAGTCAGTAAATGGTTATGTACATAGTTTGCCCCAAAGTGGAACTTTGGTGCCTTGGAGTGTGTGTGTGTGTGTGTGTGTGTGTGTGTGTGTGTGTGTGTGTGGTGTGTGTGTGTGTGTGTGTGTGAGAGAGAGAGAGAGAGAGAAAGTGTGCATGCATGCGTGTGTACATGTATTCATGAGAGAAGGCATGCCTGGTGGAGATCAGGCAGCCATGCTCATGACTCAGTCACCAATTGGTTTATCACTTTGGTTCACTTTGACTGCTATATACTTTTAAATTGTTTTTATTAATTTGTCATATATGGTTTCATTTATAGCCAAAGTGGATCTCTTTGGCTATAAAAAGTGACAAAGACAGGAAACATAAAGAACATTTATGTTGAACTACCCCAAGCTAATGAGGAGCCTAAGAGTGATAATTCTGCAAATTTGCCTCAAAGGCATTTTTTCTAGATCCGTAAGTTGTGCTCGTCTGATCCAAGTTCTTATATAGGTCATCTAAATGTCTTCAGTACATTAAGTGAGAGGAAGAGAGAAGGAAATGGGGGGTGGGGTGGAGACGGGTACAGAAAATACAGAGATAATTTAACTAGCTTGTCTTTTCATTGATTGGAAAAAATGATTACCAGCAATGTGTTATTTTGAAGAACTTACAGCTCTCTCTGAATCCTGCTTCACCTTATCATTAAGATAACATGAACATTACAAAAATAATGCAGTTGATTTTTCTTAAGCTCAAAATGCAAGAATTCTGAAGATCAGGTCACAAACAGTTTCCATCTATTTTTGAAGCTGATGCACATAATTAAGTTTCAATTATGTTTTAAATATATGTTGGTCCTAGAACCAAAATGTTGTTTTTTATTTGTCAACAAATCAGTCTTGCCTTGCACAACTAATTTAAAGGAAATGAAATGTTGTGTATGACTTGTTAAATGGAAAAATGTTGGAATGTGTCCTTATATATAATGAACGTTATTAAAAATTGTCTTTTAATGTTCATTTAATATAATCTTTGAATAATATACTCTTATAAAATATTTAACTAAAAATCTTTTTTACTGTAAGCCATGCAAAAATGATAAAATGATTTTTTTTTAATTGTAGGGAGTTTGTGAAATTATAGATTACTGTGAATGGAGTTCATTAGTCAAACACAGGATTGGAAATGCTGATCCAGAGACACAAAACGCAGGAATCACAGCAGGGAGCATGAGTGAGGAGGAGAGGCCAGCTGTGGGCTGTGAGGCTGGGGAGGGCTCAGCCCCGTGGGGTACAGAGCATGGGAGGGACCACCCCCGTGGGGTACAGAGCATGCAGCTTCTTCTGGGCTGAGCCCAGCCCCACACCAAATGCCAAAAGCTGGCCTGAGCCAAGAGTACTTCTCATTGTTGCCTTTACCTCTTCTTTCCTGAAACTAAGTCACGGTGAAAAATGTATCCTTCAAAGACGGGAACTCCCAGTAGGCAGCAGGACTGAGCCCCATTTCTGTAGCCACCGACGAGGAATGTCTTCCCACCAGCAGCCCCAAAAGGTGCATCCTGAGGCTAATCCTCAGCTAAGCTGCTTTGCCAGCTTGCCTTAGATTAGCCCAGGTGGACAGGATGCAGGTGACGTCATTTCCAAGAACTGGCTGTCACATGACTTGACTGGATAATAGCAGTCAGCCAGATTCTATCTCAAAATCATTTGCAAAAAGTCTGCAAGGGTCCCAGGGCACTGGTCAACCAAGCCACTGTTCTTTCTGTTTAGGGGACAAGTGGGGGCCCAGAGGTGGGAAGAGCTTGCCTGGGTCTTATGGTGGTCTTAGAGGGTCTCCTGTGTGCAGGGAATCTTCAAGTGTATGTGAGTTCAAGAGTATGCCCCATCTATAAAGTACTGACTACAGGATTGTGCCCTCCTATGCCCTGGGAGACGGCCTTGAGCTTATCTGGGGAAGAGCTTTTGAGGGAGGGTCTACAGGAACTATAAGGAAGGGGTACATTCAGGACAGAGGGTTAACTTCAGTAACAGCAGAGACCATTCCACTGTGGTCTGGCTCTGTCCCTATTTTGTGACCCATCCTGCGGGAACATTTATTTGTATCTATTCCAGTTGGTTGACCTGCCACAGCCCATCCTCAAATGTATCAATCCAAGGTACTATTATTTATAGAATCATTGACTCTCAGGCTCCCCAAGGGCTCCCCGGCCAAGTGACTTCCCAGCAGCTGCTGGTCTTCTCCAGGGGCAGGAGTGTGCTGCCTCCACGGCTGTCTGTTCCTGCAGACACAGCCTCCTCCGCCGGCTTGTCCCCTGGGGTTCTGGTTCTCTCTGCCCCTTGGGGTCACCCAGAGCATGCCTGGTCCACCTGCCTTAGGATGGCCTTTCAGATGTGTGCAGACAAGGATGAGACTCTCTGCACTGCTGCAAATAAACGCCAAGGCAGCAACAACTCCTTCCCCTGGTCTATACTCAGACTCTTCACGACCTCTTGGCATCCCCGTCACCTGTCTCTAAATGGGCTGCAGTTTGTCCACATCCCACAGAAAGTGTGGCCTGAGAACCAAATGCCGTGCTTGGAGTGATAACCAGGACAGCAAGGGGCATGGCTGCCAGCTCTCTGTGCCAGGATCTCAGTGAACAGCTGGGCCTAGTTACAGCTGACAGCTCTTCTGGAAGCTTCTGTGTTCCAGTGGGGGTGATGCAGTTTGGCACGGGGATGAGGTGCACGTGAGGGGCAGTAGAATCTAACCTCTGAAAAGGACTGCATGTGTCATTCAGAAAGAACATGTCTTTGCACGGCCCATTTCTGTTCTAACCAGAAAAGTAATGTCGCCCTTTCACAGGGTGAAAGGTGTTAAATGACTTTTTTAATGATACCCACGCCTCTTGGTCAGGCACTCCACAGGCCATGTGACTGACTGCCAGAGGCACTTCTGAATGTCCTCTCCTCTTTCCCAAACCCGAGAACCTAACTGGAGCTTGGGGTCCCCTGAAATTGCACAAAAAGACACCAGCTAATGATGCGACAGGATCATGGTATGTGAGCCTCTTCTAAGAAGGGCCGCAGGTCCTGCCAATCATTCTGGGCAAAATACTTTGTCGGTGTTCTACGTTTACACCAACATGGAGGCAAATGTCACAATATGGCATTATCACAGGAAATGAATGAATCTGTCAGAAGTCACTCTTTACTGAGTAACTTCTTTAACCCGAGTTGCCAGGAAAGTCTATCACAGCGGGAAGTCGGCTCTGGATGATGTATCTTGATGAAACATTGGTATTGGTGCAAATGCCATGTTTAAAACTTGTAGGTATTAATAGTAACTTCACGTGCTGCGTGAGGTGCAGTGGGGTGGCGTGCTCTGAGTGTCCACATACATGTTTATTAGTTTGTAACCTTCCCCGGCAGTGGTCCATCATCACAGCAAAAATTGCAACCTGTCAGTGCCTGCGGACAGTCATGTTAAAAATGGCTTTGAGGGAGACATGGCTCATGTGGTCAGGCATTTTGGTGTCACACTCAATTGGCTAAACATAGTCATTTTGGGTTCTATTATTGACTAATTTGGGTAATTCACCTACTGGGAAATATTTAAAGATAAAAATGTAAAATCCTGTTGGTTCACGAGCAAGGCCTTTGATGTCAGTTTGGTGACATTTTTAAACACTGGAAGCTGGTCGGCAGGAATAGTCTGGCGTGTTGTAGTTAAGTAAAACAATGTGGGGAGCCCATCAGCTGTCTGTCTGCCCATCTTTCTGTGCTCATGGAGGCTCCGATCAGGGCAGCTATTTTATACCTGGGCGGTTCCAGTTTAATAGAGAATGCCATTAACAAGCGTGCCGGAGAGTGTCCCTGTCTGGGGCCTTGATTAGCCATCAGTGTGCTCGCAAGCTCATTTCCTGATTGGTGTTGAAATATGTCACACCCTGATAGAGCGTCGCGGGCCATCGCAGGCCATCGCTGCTGATGGATTAATGACAGAGCACCTGCAGCCATGCCTCACCCATGACAGCAGCCGTCCCAAGGAAAGAGTTTGGGGCTGTGTCTGCAGGCGGCCTGGGAGTGTGAGGTGGGTGGATTCCAGAAGTCTGCGTGAGCAGAAGTGAAAAGGAACAGAGCCACGCTGGGACAGGGTGCTGTGTGTTTCTGTGTGCGCTGCATGTAGCTCTGGGAGCTTGAGACCCATGCAGCTCTAGAAATGTTTTTGAGGTGTTTAGGGTCTGACGCGGGCATAGGATTTTTCTAGTTTTACCCAACATCCACCGCTTTTGCCTGGCATTCAGTAATCGCTTGAACCTGCCTTATGAGGGGTATACGTGTTTCATCTCCTCTTATGGACCCACACCAACAATGACCACACAACCACTGTGTGCAGCCAGCATTGCCAGAGTGCATCTGGGTTATAATTCTCTTTAGGTCAAGAAGGGCAACCTTCTCTGCTTCCCTCCCACCCCTCACACATTATATTACTTGTGCTGAGATCTATATTCAATGCAAACAGGAATATGTGGCTGAGTGGAGATGATGAACCCTCGTCTCACACCCAAACCAGGGAGCTCAGGATACCCTGGAGCTTTCACAAGATGCAAGGAATGGTCTGAGGGCTTTTGCTCCCCTAAGGGAACTGGCAGAGCCTCCAAATACTTTGGTATTCACTTCCCAAATGCCCCCACTTTCCCCTTAAGACACCTCTCCAGACAATCCATTAAAACATCTCTCTGTGTTCCCTCTCTCAGCCCAGGCTTGAGGTAGATTGGGCTCTGGGTTTTCTCCCTGACTCTGGTGCTAACTAGAGGTATGGCCTTGCTTGGGCAAATGTCTTCCCCTCTTTGGGCCTCAGTTTCCCCATTGTGCATGACAAGGGGGCTTGGAACAAATGACCAGGTCTTTGAGTTAACAGTTACGAACATTCACCTCTCCCCAGTATAAGCCTGCACTTGGGCATGTATGTGCATGTGCACCTGTGGGAGCACACGCACACACACACACGCACATGCATGTGCATATGCTCAGCTGGGTCCTGATCCCTCACTGATGAACTCAAGAACTATCCTCTCCATGTGAGCTCTTTCTATGCAGCCCCAGAGCAGTGGCTGCTGGCACTGGGGCTTGGGCCCCCACATGTTCTGGGAGAGGCTGTAGCAGACAGCCAAGGTGTGCTTCTCACCAAGTAAACCTCTATTCAGCCCTGAAGGATAGAGCAGGCTCCAAATATGGGCTCTCCCTGCACTGTATCATTGGGGTTGTTTGATTTAGACATATCATAACTGCATGTCAACAGTTTAGAAAATAGAGACCAGAAGAAGGAAATCAACAGCTACCACCCTCATTTTGTAAGTTTCTCTCTCATGATTTTTCAAACGGGTATAATTTTTTCATGCCTGGCACTGTACGAGGCACTTATTATTCACTACTTGAATCTTTGCAACAATCCTTCTGGGAAGGAGTGAATAGACTCCATCTTATAAAAGAGAAAAAGGGGGTTGAGTGGGTTTTGAGGATACTCAGCTGTTAGGATTCAAGCCCTGAACGTGTGATCCCAGACTCTCCCCTTCTCTGATCTCAAATATCACCTGTATGAGAATCCCCTGGAAGGCTGGTTAGAGCACAAATCAGAAGGCCCACTCTGAGAGTTTGGATTCAATTGAGATTCTGCCTTCCTAACAAACTCAGGTGATGCTGCTTTGCTGCTGGCCTGTGAACCACAGTATGAAACCCAGTGTACTGTTCTCTACCCCTTCTTTACATAGACCTAGTTCCTCGTGTCCCTACCTATTCAGAAAGGATGCCCTATGTAGCTGTTTAGCTTTGCAAACCTCACTCTCTATAGCTGCATGGTATTCTGCGTGTTCTTTAAAAGAAACCTGTTGACTCTCTGGTACTCTGGAATTCACAGACCACGCCTTCTTCAGCTCAGAGCCCTGGAAAACACCACACGATTTTGTCCCTTCCTGAGAAGGGCTTTTGGGGCCCTCAAGCTGGTGCAGAAGTGACATTACTTTGGGTCATTATATCAGTGCTCAATGCCATTTCCAATTACCTAAATCCAACCCATTCTTCAAAGCACGATTCATCTTTCACCTCCACCAGGAAGCCCACCCTGCCTATACCAACCCATAGTGATCTCTTTGCTAAGAATAGTAACATGCTGCTCTGGTTGATGGCCTAGGTTAGAGTGTGGGAATGAATTTTGTCTTTTCTAAAGAGTGACCCTGAAATCCCAGAGCCACAGACAAACAGCCCTGCAAGGCCCTTGAAAGGTGTTTGGTCTGGACCCCTCACTGTATAGATGACAAAACTGAGGTCCAGAGACAAAGAGAATTGTTCCTGGTCACACACACAGCTGTCCCTGTGAAACTCCATTTAGAAATAATTCATGACAACTCTTTTTGACCTTACAACTGATTTACAATTACCTCTTAAAACGACTTCCTAGAGGTGCCTGGGTAGCACGGTCACTTAAGTGTCCAACTATTGATCACTGCTCACATCATGATCTCACAGTTTTAAGATCAAGCCCCGAGTCGGGCTCTGTGCTGACAACACAGAGCCTGCTTGGGATTCTCTCTCTCCCTCTCTCTCTGCCCCTCCCTCATGGGCTCATGTGCACACACACGCATGGGCACACACACTTTCTCTCAAAATAAACTGTAAAAGAAATGAAAATAAAATAACTTCCTAGATACCACTACATCGGAGACTTGAGACCGACTGGTATAGCAGCTCTCCCTCCCTCCCTGCCACGCAATCCCGGGGAGGTCTGGAGAGCTGCAGCCGCAGGATTGCCTATAGGCTTTCTAGCACCTGTGTGGGTAGCCGCTGGAGAAGGCACCAGATTTTAGATCCTGTTCCAAACAGCTCCAAGGGGTCCATCGGAGCAAAGACACCCTTGGCTCTTCTGACTCTCCAGGGGCCAGAGCTGGGTTTACAGGTGCCCTGAGTTTGCAGATGGGTCCTTTATGCACACGTGTGTGATCTGTGTGTACAGCCCAGGGTGGAGAGCGGCAATGGGGTGAACAATGTGGAAGAAAGCCACAGCTGGTCTTTCTCTGTGGGAGGGAAATCTGCCTGGAGGCTTCTGTTTTTACTATCTAACAAGTGTATTTTCTCTGAAGCAAGCTCCAAATGGGGTGAGAATAATTATTCCCTGCAGCCCAACCCCTGTCCCCTCCCCCTGGGGGACCACCGTGACAGGCTCGTGGCTGGTCTTGCTCCCCTCCCCCGGCAGAGATTTCTCTGTGGCTGCCATGAATACGGACGATGGAAGATTATTCTTCATTTCAAACCTACTCGTATATTTTTCTTATAATGAAAGCAATATATGTTCATATTTAAAAATCAGAAAATAGGAACAAGAAAGAAGTGAATGAAAATACTTCATTATATACCACCTACCCCAAAGATAACCACAGTATGAAACTATAGGTATCCATTCCAGATTATCTTTTCTCTTTTTCCTCATTCTTTCATTTGAGGTTTTTATGGACATATAAACATGCTATTTAGTGTTATAGGGTGGGTTTTTTTCACCATAAATGAAAACATGCTTATGCATATCGTAACCTGGTTTTTTTTCCACTTAGAGTATCTTGGGCACCTTTCCATGTCAGTGCTTGAATATCTAACTCATCCTTGTTAAATAGCATTCAATAATTCATAATGCTGAAGCATTGATTTATGCAGGCCTCTTTTGTTGGCTATTTAAATTATTTTCAAACTTTCCTTGCGAACAATGCACACATCTTTGTGTACTGCCCAGTTACCTCAACAGTTCATTGGCTACTTTTTAAATCACGAAGCTTCTTTATTCGTCCTTTCAAGCAGATATTTACCAAAATCCTGCTAAGGGCCAGCCATTGTGCACATGCTGCGGCTACGATAATGCACAGGAAGACAAAATCCCTGTCTTTGTACTTCCAGAAAGGGCATGTGGTTCGTAAACAAGAATTAAGTAAATTTTAAAAATCATCGCAGCTTGTGGGAACTGCCCTACAAAACCAACAGGGTGATGTGGTGGAGGGATGGAGGGAGGAGGCCGGGCTGCCGCCGTGGTTGGGAGGTCAGAGGAAGCCTCTCTGAGGTGTGTTTGGACAAGATCTTGCAGGAGAAAAAGCCGGGGCAGAGCAGGATGAACAGGGTCGAAGGCAGGAGGAGCTGGTGTGGCTGAGGGATGGAAAGGAGCCAGAGTCCAACTGGCTGGAGAAGTGGGAGGGACCGGAACACTTGGGACCCCGTGGGCTGCGGGCGCTATGTAGGTTTCATGCAGGGAACCATGTGACATGGCAGTGTTGAGGTTGAGGGGAAGAAGAGGCAGGAAAGGCATTGAGATTTATTTGGGGCTGGACCCTACAGGATGTTGAGGAGAACGTAGGGGGAGGGGGAAGGAAAGAGAAAAAAGTCAAAGGAGATTTCTTGGTTCATCTTGAGGAGCCTGGTGCTGCACTCTCAGCAGGGAGAGTGCCTGTGGGCATGCCCATGCTTGCCTCTTCTACAGGGCATCTCTAGCCCCTTAGAGGATGGACGTCTACGCTAGTCCTGAATCTCCAACAGCAGAAGGGTTAGCTCTGTGACAAGAAAATCCTACAAAGAATGTACTGAAATCTCCACCAAGTAAAGCACCTGAGACCTATTAGGATGTTGCCCTGATCCTGTTGTTCCAAAATTGCTACACAGCTGGCCCCAAGAGGGGGTTTGGGGCTAGATGGGGGTGTGGGGGGCAGCAGGGTGGAGGCCAGAGACCATTTGCAGTGCTGTCCCGGTGCCCTGGCACCCGGAGGATTAGGACTGGGAATAACTGTAACCCTAGCAGTAGCTGGGAGGAGAGGGCACCGTTAGGAGGCACATCACAGAGGCAAACAGATTCCCAAGCTGATTTCAGAAAGTAACGATGGTATCGTTTTACAAAGTGAAAAATGTCCCGTAAGTGTCCTCTGTCTTGGAGGGTGTCTGTAGTGGGGTGTGTGTGAATGTGTAGTCGTTTAAATAAGCCAGGCCTGTGGCTCACAGTCCAAACTCTGTACTTTGACAGGGCAATGAGCCCTGGTTTTGTTCTGTGGCAGAGAAAGGCTCGTCCACCCCCTTAGGTCGGGTGAGGGCACCAATCAAGAATACAGCCCTAATTGAAACTTCAGGCAGCCATAATGTATAGTTCCATAATGGACTGAACTTCTCCTGATTTCATGCTTGGACCTTTTAGATAGGAAGGAAGAAAGAAAGAAATGGAGAGATCGAGATTCCTTCCCCCAGGCCATTTCTGGTGAACCAGTTACTGGGGTTTTATACACATTTTTACAAAAGGACAAATATGTGGGTCAGATGAAGTAGCTTTGCAGGGGGCTAACAGGGCGAGACTGGCTACACTGAGCCATTACTGTGATTAAATCCCCAACCTCCTCGAGGCCCATTGGCTACCGGTCCAGCTGTGAGCTGCACACAAATGCTCTGTAGTCATGTGGTCTGTGCATGTCAAGGCCTGGAGCGGGGGTAGCCGGTGTCTGTGGAAATGGGCTGAGGGAGGATCTGCAAAGCATAGAGGAGGTCCGGGCTGAGGGAACTTAGAGGTATTGTCATAAGCAAGCCTCATCCCTGGCTTTTTCACATTGTCCCCCAGCTTGATGCACTGGAGGCCAGTGTGAGGCAGAAGCAGAGTGTGATGGAGGGGTGAGGACATGATTAACTCACTGGGGAAAGCACCCCAAAAGTGTCAGCATTTCAGTGTGGCCTTGAAAAGGGGACATGTCAACAGCTGTGGCAGAATGGCGAGGTGCATTCTGGGTAGTGGGAACTGCATGCCCAACGGCACGGAGGCGTGAATGCATGGTGAATAGTGAAGGCACAGAATGCAGGGTTGGTAGATGAGGGGTATTGGGACACCGCACTGGAGGCATAGACTGGGTCATGTTTTCAATGATCTCGAAGGCTATCCTTCAGGCTACAGGAGCTGCTGGAGGGTTTTGTGCTTAGGAGTGGAGGCATCACATTAGAAAGATGGCTTTGTCAAATGAAGGCGGTGGTTAGGCTGCTGGGAGAGAAATTACAGGCCACTGAGAGACATAGCTTCCAAGTGGACATGACGGTCCTGAACATGACAATCCTAGTGGCCATGGCAAAGAGTCAGCGGGGCTGGGGAATCCGTTGGGTGACATGGTGAAGGAGAAGTCAAGTTCAACTCCCAAGTCTGGGAAATAAGCTGCTGTTGCACGTAAATCAATTTTCTACTCCACTAAGTTTATTCATTTAAGTGCCCAAACTTCAATTAACTCTTTTTGGAATAAAGCTTTCTAACTAGTGACCACTGAAGATCACCCTCTGCCTTTTTAAGCAAAGGAAGCAGAACATAATGTTTTAACTACAGTTTGAGGAGACCATTGCTATGAATAGTTGTAACTGCCCCCTTTGTCACACGCCTCAAGGCCTGTTGAGGTGTTTGGGACCCTTTGCCCCAGCACTGAATAGCCCCGGGCTATCGTACTTAGCTAGTTCTGGGTCTGCTATTTAAAAAGAAAGGAAAATAAGCCATTGCTTCCTCCCTGTTCTTCCCTTCTTTGCTTCAAGCTGTCATTTCTCAGTTGTAGAGCTTTTAGGACACTTATTCTCCTGCTATTTCTAATCTTCTGCCCCAAGCTTTTCCAATCCAGAACTCTTCCTAAAATAAACTACATGGCCATTGTGATGGTTGTTTCCCTCCTTAACTGGCGGGTTCCTTCCATTACTTCTGCTTGCATAGCTTTACTGCAGAAGTCATGAGGACTGAGCTCTGTCAGTTTTCATTTTCCTTTGGCGTTACCCACAGTGCCTAGCACTGAGCTGAGCACATTGTCCATACTCCATGTAAACATATATGGATTTAAGAGATGTAAATAGCCTTCTGTTTCTTTTTTTCCATCATCAAAGGAGTCTACCTTTAGTCCCTTGAAAGCTGCTGTTACAAAGCCATGTGGAGAGCCTGTTTTTCTTCCCTTCAGATGTGGTGTTAATTGTTTGGCTATTGCCTGCAGCACTTGTGGAAGCCTGTGCTTCAGAAGCAGAATACCACTGCCTTTCCTCATTGTCTGTGGATTTAGGCACCAAGGGCAGCTCAGAGAAAAGCCGATGAGTCACAGGTGTGGATCTGCTGGGCGGCTCTTGTCGCTGGCTGCACAAAGCCACAGGTGTGCATTGAGCACTGCGAAGCAGGAAGAGGAGCCTTGATGATTTTGAGGGTCTCAGGTCAACTTAGTTACCTGTAGACCTGAAAATGCTTTGGAGATGCAGCCAACCTTCCACAGCCGTGGGGAAAATGAGAGTGATTTCTGCTGTTTGCTGTTGGGGCACCATTTAAGCCCATGTCTTGCTAGGTCAATGTTTTCATGCCTGGAGCTATAAATTAAAAATATGCCTTAGACTTGGGTGCCATTTCTCTGACTAGAAGCTGCGTCTGTTTATTCCTTTGCGGTTGCTAGGAGCGTTGTAGACCAGAAGGAAGGGGAGTGGAGGATGAATGATTTTAAGCATATTTTCCAAGAGGAATGAAACTGTAAACACAAATTCTCACAGACCAGAAAGTAAACTGGTTTCCACCCACTGTAGCAAAAGCTCATTGCAAGATCAAGACTCTCTGAAAATCAATCCCCCGCGCTATGGCTTAGCTGGGTCGCTGGCTTGATTGAAATTCCTAGTTCAGCGGAATGTGTGGGCAAGGTATAGTAAGTAGGCCAAGTCTATGCAAACCAGCCTCTGAATTGGTTATTTAAAACAACAGACTTGAGTGACACCAACAATCATCCTGATCTAGTTCATCTGGGAGCAGCAGTTTATACCAGAATCTCATTTAATGTCATGAGATTGAGGTTGATTTCAGATTGCTATTGCAGTTGTGAAAATTCTGTTGTATTCTGACCCCCACCCCCTTATTTTAACATGGTCCTTCGCATGGATAAATTGGCTTCCCTCTTGCTAGAGAGACTATGGGGAAAGGCACTGTCTTTTATGTAGGTGACATGGTTTTATTTTCACAGATTCAGAAACAACTTAATGGAACACAGATTCTTCTATCGAATTATTACCATAAAGAGGGCTGCTGAATTTTAAGTCCAAAGTCAACACTTTTGACATACATTCTCCAGCATTTGACTGGCTTATAGCAAACATCCTGTCTCAGTTTATATATCACTAGGCAAAAATCCACACCAGATTTAGTGGCTTAAAAGAACAACAGTCATTATTTGTTCGAGATTCTGTAGTTCACGCAGGGCCCAGCCAGAATGGTTCATCTCTGCTCTTCCATGATGTCAGCTAGAGTGCCTTGACCAAGGTCAGTCATTCACATGGCTGGCAAGTTGTTGCTGGCTGTTGGACCAGAGCTCAACTGGGGCTGTTGACCAGAGCCTCGTCTCCTTTCCATGTGGCCTCTCTCTGTGGCGCTAATGGGTTCTTCACAGTGTCCCAGTGTGGTGGTTGGGTTCTCAAAGTAAGTATCCTAAGAACTGGAAGTTCCCAGAGGACAGACCCCCTGAACAAGCACATAACAAGCTTCTGCTCATATCATGCTTGTTTCTATCTCATTGGCTAAAGGCAGTCACATAGTGTGGCAAGGAACATAATGGTCCCCTAAACGTGTCCTCATCCTAATCCCTGAAAACCATGACTATATTCTTTCATATGGCAGTAGAGCTTTTGCAGATATGAAGTGAGGAATCTTGAGATGGAGATTATTCTGGATTATATGGGTGGGCCCAGTGTAATCACAAAGGTCCCTAGGAGTGAAAGAGGTAGATGGAAGAGTCAGTGTCAGAGAAAAATATGTGAGGACAGAAGCAAAGCTTGGAGTAATACACAGCTTGGCTTTGGGTTGGAAGAAGAAGCCACAAGCAAAGGAATGCAGGCAGCAACTCAAAGCTGAAAAAGGTTCTGGAACACTCTTGCTGACTCTTTGATTTTAGCTCAGTGAGACTCATTTTGGGTTTCTGACTTCCAGAACTATAAAATAGTAAACTTTTGTTGTTTTAAGCCACTAAGTTTGTGGTCATTTGTTACAGCAGCAATAGGAAACTAATGTATATGGCCAAGCACAGAGCCAGTGTGGGACAGATGTGTACAGAATAAATATAGGAGCTTGGTTCATTGGTGGTCACCAAGGGAACAGTCTACCATTCAAAACAGGGTACATTCTGAAATAAGTCAGTCACATAAAGACAGATACCATGTGTTTTCACTCATGTGGAACTTGAGAAACTTAGCAGAAGACCATGGGGGAAGGGAAGGGGAAAAAATAATTTTGAACAGAGAGGGAGGCAAACCGTAAGAGACTCTTAAATAGAGAACAAACAGGATTAATGGGGGAGCAGGGAAGAGGAGAAAATGGGTGATGGGCATTGAGGAGGCCACTTGTTGGGATGAGCACTGGGTGTTGTATGTAAGAGCATACTGTATACACTATATGTTAGCCAACTTGACAATACATTGTATTAAAAAAAAAAAAAAGAAAGAAAGAGTGTTCATTTTGCAACCTAGAATAACATGGGGTTTTCACCAGGAAGTTAGCTTGTTCAGAGTTAAATATTTGATGGGTGCCTTATAATTTTTCCTGGTCAAGGTGAGCATTTAGTTTTCGAGGCCTCATTGTTCCCTCCTAGTATCGATTTCAAACATAGAGAAAAGTGGAAAGAACAATAAAATGAATTTCTGAACACATACCACCTAGATTCAATCATTCTTGGTATTCTGACACATATGTGTGTGCATATTAGCTAATGTATATGTGTCTATGTTTGGGGGGGGTTATTTTTTGTTGGGTTTTTTTGTTTTTGTTTTTGCTGAATTTTTGGAAAGTTTCAAATACCCAGACCCTTCATTTCTATCTACTTTAGTATATGTGCCCTAACTATAGGAGCATTCTCCTATATTACCTCATTGTTATCATGTCTATGAAAATTAATAATAATTCCCAACTATCATCTAATATCTGTTCTACATTCACATTTCCCCAATGGCCAAAAAAAAATTTATTTATTCATACATCACATTTAGTTGTTGATGTCTCTCTGTTCTTTTATTCTAAAACAACCCCTTTTCCCCCTTTCAAGCCATTGAAGAGACCAAGCTAGTTTTCTTGTAGAATGTCCCACATTTCTAGATTTGTCCAGTTACTTCCTTGCAATGGAATCTGACTTGTTCTTGTGTCCCTTATAATTCCTGTAAATTGGGAGTTAGATTTAAAGGTTTGGCTGGATTTGAGTTCTATACTTTTGTCAGGAATATACTCCATAAATGGTTGTGTGCCCTTCATACGGCATCACATACAAAGGTACACAATGTCAGATGCCCCTTGGTTAAGTTTAAGTGAAGTTTAATTTTCCTAATTGTTTATTATTTTTGAGAGAGACAGAGCATGAGTGGGGGAGGAGCAGAGAGAGAGAGGAACACACAGAATCTGAAGTAGGCTCCAGGCTCTGAGCTATCAGCACACAGCCTGACACGGGACTCAAACTTGTGAACCGATGGACTGCAAGATCATGATCTGAGCCAAAGTCGGATGCTTAACCGACTGAGCCACCCAGGTGCTCCAGTAAAATTAAGTTTAATCACTGGATTTAAAGTGGTGATAGGCTGTGGGATGATACTTCAGCACTAGGCAAATACACTGCTTTCAATAAGTTTCATCCCTTGAGAACCCTTACCCAAAACAGTTATTTCAGTTGTAGATGATGATTTTCTAATTCTGTCATTCTTTCTACATTTGTTATTTATTATTTCTACATTTATTAGGTGAAAGTTTTTGTAAGGAAGACCTCATGTCCCTCTTTGAGTCCTTCTTTGCTTTTCGGCATAGTATGTTCCAAACAGACTTTATGTTTTCACTGCTCCAGACTTAGGTTCATCCATTTTTCTGAGGAATTCTGGTGCTTTTTAGTTGGGGATTTAAAACTAAGATCTAACCACTAGGGATGCTCACTCTAGGACTGTTTGGTGGAAAGAACCAGGGAATATGTTTACTTAATAAATTTTGTTTTCAACTTGATATTTCTAGTTCAAATGTAATATTCAAGGAATTTTTCTTTTCAGGTTTTTTTATATTTGTTTTCTTTAAGCTTATTTATTTATTTTGAGAGACAGAAAGGGAACGCAGGGAAGAGGAAAGGGCAGAGAGGGAGAAAGAGGGAGAGAGAGATTCCCAAGCAGGCTCGCAGAGTTCAACTCGGGGCTCGAACTCACAAACCTTGAGATTATGACTCTCTGAGCTGAAGTCAAGAGTCAGACACTTAACCGACTGAGCCATCCAGGCACCTTGGTTGGGTTTTTTTGTTGTGTTTTTATTTGTATCTCTCTTCCCAAACTGAATTTTAAAAATTTTTAAAAATGTTTTACTTATTTTTGAGAGAGAGAGAGACAGTGTGAGCAGGGGAGGGCCAGAGAAAGAGGGAGACACAGAATCTGAAGACAGGCTCTAGGCTCTGAGCTAGCTGTCAGCACAGAGCCTGACATGGGGCTCGAACCCATGAACTGCAAGATCATGACTTGAGCTGAAGTCAGGCGCTCAACTGACTGAGCCACCCAGGTGCCCCCTAAACTAAAAATTTGATTGCTATCCATTGAACTATGTACCTATCTGTACATAATATACACAAATAAAATAGTTTCAAACTTACAATACTACTATTTAGTAATACAGTAATACAAATTACTAAAACTACTGAGTGAAGTTTTTCTTTACGTTTTTTTTTAATTTAGAATATAGCCCATTATGAAAGGACAGAGTACAGAGTTCAAAAGTTGTTCTTTGTGTGATTATATGTTATCACTTTCATAAACAGGTTTATTCGTTGACATTTGGTTTTAAATCCTACCTCTCCTCCTTTTTAAGTTAATTTTTGTGAGGCTTTTTAGAAAGTGAAAAGTATGTATGTAGTTTAGAAGTGAAAACCGTGTAATATGGCAGCCTCATCTAAATCTTGGTTCCATACCTTCTTTTTCCTCTGCACTTGCCTCTAGAGGTACCATTTTGTTAGCTTCTATTTATCTTCCCAATAAGATAAATTTTTGCAAAAATAAGCAGATTTTTAAATATTTCTTTAAGTTTATTTATTTTTTGAGAGAGGGTGAGTGAGCAGGGGAGGGGCAGAGAGAGAAGGAGGGAGAAAGAATCCCAAGCAGGTTCTGCAGTGTCAGCACAGAGCCCAATGCGGGGTTTGAACTCACAAATCATGAGATCATGACCTGACCCAAAATCAAGAGTCAAACACTTAACCTACTGAGCCAACAAGGTGCCCCCAAATAAGCAGATTTTATATTTGTTCTTATTTCAACTTGTTTCTTAGACAAGAGTATCCCAGTGTGTACTTCACCGTGCCTTGTCCACTTTTCAGCATAGCCCTGACATGTCTCTGTGTCACCACACCGTGGGGCTGGAGTGGATTCATCCAGTCCCTGCCAGTGGCATGTTGGATTGTTTCTGGTCTTTTCTTTTGCCAAAAGTGCTGTGATGAGTAATCTCTAGAGTGTGTTTTCATACACTGGAGGGTATGTCTTGAAGTGGCGTGAATAACACACATAATTTCATCAGATTTTGCTAAATCCCCCTCTCTGGGGCCGTGCCATCTGGCGTTGCCCTGCTGGTGGTCAGTGGGTCTCCACAGCCCTACCACAAACCCTTGTCAAACTTGTGGATTTGGCCAGTATGATCAGTAAGAGGTGCTATTTCAGCGTAGTTTTGATTGATATTTGTGTAATGTTGTATAGGCTTGAGCATTTTTTCTTTTTTTTTTTTAATATTTTTATTTCTAGGAATGAGAGAGAGAGAGAGAGAGCGTGAGCAGGGGAGAGTCAGAGAGAGAGGGAGATACAGACTCTGAAATAGGCTCCAGGCTCCGAGGTGGCAGTCAGCACAGAGCCCAACACGGGGCTCGAACCCACGAACCGCAAGATCATTACCGAAGCGAAAGTCCGACGCTTAACCGACTAAGCCGCCCAGGTTTACCATTTTTTCTTAGGTCTAAGGGCTGTCTCCCTTTCTTTTTCTGTGCATAATATACATTTTTTGTTCTTTTTTCCCTGTCTTGGTCTTTTTCTTCTCAATTTTGAGAACTTTTTCTAATATTAGAGAAATTAGACCTTTGACTCTGATGGAAGTTACAACAGTTTTCCTTTCTTAATGTTGACATTTGTCTTTTGACTTACATGTATTTTGCCATGCATTATTTGTTTGTATGGACAAATTTATCAATCTTATATTATCTCTAGATTTTAAGTTAAAATTAGAAAGATTTTTCATCCCCCAGGTTATCAAGGAATTCACCCATTTTTTTCCTAGGACATATATAATTTTATTGCCCACTTGGGTAATCGAAACCATGTGCAGTTTATTTTGGTGAGTGGTGTGAAATACAGATTTAGTTTTGTTTTTCCAAAAGGCCATGCATCTTTCCCCCAGAGATTCGAGATGCCTCCTTTATCATAGGCCGAATTTCCACATGTACTTGGGTCTACTTACCAGCTTTCTGTTCTGTTCGCTTATCTGTCAAGCCTGAGATTCACAAATATCACCTTGACTCACCTCTGGGTGGAGGGATAGTGCGTCTCTGTCATTCCTTCTATAGTCCAGAGTCAGCCCAACCCCAGAAGTCTAAAGCTTATGACAAAGCACTTACCCTCTGCAGAAAGCAGCCGTGGTCCACATGATCGTACTGTGATTGGCCTCATAGAGGCCTCTCTACAACCCAGATCATACCAACGGCTTTGTAAAGGGCAACAGAGCGGGTCTGGAGGACAGTCAGCACATCTAGGCCTCAGGGGTCGATGCTCTAAAAGTTCTCTCTGGGTCATGCTAATCTCTTTGCTTAGGTACCGTGTACCAGTCTATACTATTCGGCTCCCTGGGGAACTGGTTTTGGTGAAGAACACTTCAGTGACAGGTCATGATCCTGTATTTAGGGGTGTGCTAAGAAAAAACCCAGGGAAACTCAAGAATGTTTTTGAATATTCACTGTACCTGGTCTTATCTTTCCTACATTTATCCTGATTTCCTGACATTATTTTACTTATTTCTTTTCTTTATTTTAATACATTTTTGGAAGCCATTTTTGGAGTAGGGGGCTATATTTTTGAAGAAAAGGGGAAGGAAGAAGGGAATACAGGGGACTGATGGCTTTGTACTGCTGAAATATGGAAACAGTGTGCAATCCTTGATTTCAGGCAATATTTACTGCACTTTTCAAAGGAACCTCTTCTTTGGCAGGTTTACCCGATACAGAAAAACACCTTTGCTTCTAGGTCAAGCAGTTTCATCCTTTAAATCTTACCATTTTAGATCGGGTGTGTGGGGGTGGGGATGAAAACAGAAGGATTTTAAAAGTTGATGCAGGTTCTGGGGCTCCTGGGTGGCTCAGTAGGTTGAGTGTCTGACTCTTGATTTCAGCTCAGGTCATGATCCCAGGGTCGTGGATGGAGCCCTGTGTCAGGCTTCTTACTGAACATGGGGCTTAAAATGTTCTCTCTCTCTCTCTCTCTCTCTCTCTCTTTTTACCCCTCTCCACTGCTCGCACACATGCATCCCCCCCAATAAAAATAGAAAAAAAAAAAACTAAAAGCTGATACAGGTTCAGACAAGCATTCTAGTGACCAAAGTCAGCTTGAGGCATTGGTTTGACTTTGTCAAACACATTCACACCCCGACTTGCCTTTGCCATCGGAGGCCTGTGCTGGAGTGAACGCTGCATTGCCCCACGGACCAGATGCAGACCTTTCTGCTCACACTCATCACCATGTAGGCAGGGTCTCCCTCAATTCCTGACTCTTCTCCTTTGGTCCAGCAGCCCTTTTAACGAAGGGTAGAACACACCACCTCTAGGACATCATGGCTGCCTTGTTCTTTTAAAATTCCATTTGCTCCCTTCTCCCCCACCCTGAGCTCTGCTTCTACCTGAGGTAACTACATTGACCTTACTTTCCTGCTGATAAATTCGTTTGCATCTTTCTTGCAGGTGTGTGCACAGAATCCCCGAGCTAGAACGGCACGCCCTGAGTGCCCTGTGTGGTCAGCCCTGTGGTGAGGGAAACAGATGGGTAAGACAGGGACCTGCCCTAAGGTGATGCCGAGAAAGACGGCCCGGGCTATGCAGGGGGTGCAGTGCATCATGGTCCTGAGTCTGCTCCATGGGGAGGCCTGGAGCTGGAGGGAACACCTCAGAATTTTTTTTTTTTTTAATTTAAATTCAAGTTAGGTAACATACAGTGTAGTCCTGGCTTCAGAAGTAGAACCCAGTGATTCATCTCTTACGTAGGACATCCAGGGATCATCCCAAATAGTGCCCTCCTAATGCCCACCACCCGTTTAAGTTCTGACACCAGAGTGGTTCGTGGACACCGGGGACTGCTGTTTCAGAGCATGCAGCTTCCTCCCGGGCTCTGTCACTCGTCATCTTCTTCCCAAAGTGATGGCACCGCCCTCTTCTCTTCCAGATATGTCTTCATTTGGTGTCTTGTCCTCCTGTTCGCTTAAATGTTTGAAGAAAGAGAACAATTTTGCCAAAGTCATTGCTTGGGGGTGCCCACATTTGTTGCATTTGGTCAAGCGCCTTTGCAAATATAAAAAGCCACCCATCAGCCTACTGTGCCTTCTGAAGAGGTGGAACCAGAATTTGAATCCAGGCTGTCAGGCTCCAGAGTCTAAGCCCTGTACATTCTACGGCCTTTCCTAACCCCATGAGCTCGTGTCTGGCAGGCCCCCATGACCTGTCTTCTCCAAGTTCTCTTCCTTCAGCAGATCTTCAGCTACCTGGTCCATGTATCTCTATGTCCAAAGGGGCCTCTAGAACTAGACTCAGAATCCTTTAGGGGCTGGGATTGATTATCTCCATCTACTGTGTACTGGCTGGCTGTGTTCGGGACCTATGGACCCAACAGTGCTGTATGACAAGCCACCCCAAAATTCAGTGACTTCAGACAAAGAACATCTAGTATTGCTTATGTAGTCTGTAGGCTGGCTGGTTCTTGTCTTAGCTGGGTTCATCTATGCCTCTGTGGGCAGCTACCGGTCACTTAGGTGGCTCTGTTATCTCGGCTGGGCTCTCTCAGACTGGGGTTCAGCTTGAAAATCTCTGGCTGAGTAGGCTTGCCTCTCATCCTCCAGCAGGTCTGGCCAGGATGTTCTCATAGCCACTGCTGAGAAGGGAGAGAGAAATAGAAATGCACATGTACTTTTCCAAACCAGGTTACGTGGTCGTGATCAGGGTCACAGTGGAAAGGGTACTGGTCACAGAGCAAAGCCACAGGGCAAAGAGTGTGGATATAAGGAGGCAGTTAGTTGGGACCATCAACCGTAGGCAAAATTTAACCTCTGAGATGAGTCCACACACCTGGTGCCTTGGAAAGCACTGTTTGGATGTGGATATGGAGGGCCAAGCTTTCTGGAACCCTGCAGGGTCCAATCTAATGCAGAATTCCACCCCCAAGGGCTGTCTGGCAAAGTTCTACATAACTAAATTGTCTGTTCTTTTGGCTGGTTCGGTTCTGTGCTTGAGCCAGGCGTACCAGCTGACTCGGGGACACGGCCATGAACTTGCAGGCCCAGGCATCGCGGAGACAGCCCGAAAACAAAGACAGTCTTTTGACATCTCAAGCTGCATGTCTGCTCGCTTGCCAATTAAAAGGCTCATGTCCTCAATGTGACAAATACCAGGGAAAACAATTCCGTGATTCAGAACACAAGCGGCGAGAACACAGGCGAGTTAATCATGAATCAGGCGCCAGCCTCGCTGTCCAGCTTTCATCTGGCTTCTCAGTGAGACAGGACACGACTCTCCCAAGATTTCCCGGGTCACGCCGGCCTCTCTGCCTGGGCTAAACGTGCTACCGGGCGGAGACGGTTTCCCCGCTCTGCAGGATCAGGTGAAGGGCCAGGCTTGTTTTTCCGTAGCTTAGATTTCGACAGGCAGATCTTAAGTTTTCTTAATTCATATTTAATAACCTGACAGTGCCGCCCGGCAGTTGTGCTGGGACGACAGAGTGGAGGCCAGGGTCCCCCCTGTGCAGCGCATCCCCAGACTCCCCTTCCCTGCAGGATAGGATGGGCCACCCCAGCCCTGGGCCTGAGGGCTCAGTTAGCGGGGGTGTCTAAAGAAAACACGCCTTCCTCCCATGTTTTCATTTTGTTCTCTTTGAAGTAAGGTTGAGGTGTCTCCCTAGCCCCCCAAAGAAAGCAGAGTTATGTGTTCTCAGGTTTGTCTCTCGAGAAAGTAATTGTAACTGAGTAAGAAAAAGGAAAAGGAAAAGGAACGGCTTTATTAAGATAGAATTCACATTCTGTACAGTTTGCCCATTTGTGGGACATAAATCAGTGGTTTTTAATATATGCACACATACGTGCAGCCGTCACCACAGTCAGTATTTTCATCACCCCTAAAAGAAACCCACGCCCATTAGCACTCCTTCCCCATTACCATCTTCCCCCAAACCCTGGCACCCACTAATCTGCTTTGTGTCTCTGTGGACTTCCTTATTATGGACACGGCAAATGAATGGCACCATATGTACACATGTGGTCTGTAGGGACTGGACTCTTACTTAGCATATACCAAGTTTTTCAGTCCTTGAAGGCAGATGAGTGAGTTTGAATCCTGACCCCACAGCCAACTGACTATGTGGGCTTAGACAAATGGCTTAACCTCTCTGTGCCTCAGTTTTCCCATCTTAATATGAGGAGCGCTCCAGGGCTCAGCCCCATAAGGTTCACTGGATTAAACCATGTAAAGGCTTTGAGCTATGCCTGGGACACGGGGTTCAATAAACGTGAGTTCTTGCCGCCTCTCTTGACCTGGCCTTCGCTGAGGACCCGCCGAGCTCTTCTTGAGGTGCCCCCGCCTCTCTACGTTCATTCCCTCAGCAAACCTTTACTGTGGTCTGCACACTTCTTGCCACAAGGGCTGCACCTGTGTCCCAGGGTCTGGGTAAGCCTGCGTGGATGTGCCTTGCAAGTTCTCACCCAAGTCTACAGCCTCCTGGACCCTCCTTTCTCCAAGACAGTTTTATGGCCCCTCTTTAGGCTTTGAGGTGCAAAATCGTCCTGGGATCATCACCTGGAGGGCGACTGCCTGGTTTACTCCCACTACCAATGACCTTTGTGTCCTCAGCATTTTTACTCTCCAGCTGAGAGACAGTAAGTATGGTCCCAGCCCCCACCGAAAGGAACCATTGTACTTGGCAGCGTGTGGTAATACATTAATATGATCATCTGTACGAATGATACAAACATAGAAAGGCCACAGGAGAAGATAAGAAAAAAAATACCCCTCAAGCCTGAGATACTCCATTTCTTTTGGAGGATTCTTTCTGTCCGCAGGTGACTAGAACTTCATGAGACCAAGGAGGCTCTGTTGGGTAGAACGTGAAGACAGAACTTCCCGCCCCAGAGCTCTAAGCGGCCACCTCATTTGTACTGAGACTGTGCCTTCTTTGTGCGTTTTTATGTCTTTCTGTGTCTGGTTTTTGTCTCCCCCGAGACACTGTAAACTCCTAAAGAACAAGAACAGTGTTGTCTCCTTTTATAAAGTGTGTGTTTCACAAAAAATAAGTAAAAGTAAAATTTTTGAAATGTTTCTTATCCATGCCTGCAAGGTTCTCTTACTGGCATAAAGGTCCAGCGTCGCTGGAAATGGTGTGGTAAATGTTCCCTCGCCCTGCCATTATCAGGAGGTCAAATATAACCCAACCATGGCTTTGTCATCATGTACATCACCTGTGTCTTTTGCCCCCAGCACTACCTGTGCTGCATAAGGTGACCAAAAATGTAGCATTGGGCAGCGCAGGGCCAAAGGCAGGATTTCTCTGGAGCTCCAGGATTTTGTTGGCTTGCAGTGCATCTCCCATGTGGAGACTTTCCAGAAATACTATTGACAATAAAATTGTGGGGTGTCACATTTTCCTCCTTGCCATACAGGAGCTCAGGAAAAGAACCCGCCCTCTAGGAGAGAGGCAAACCATGAGAGACTCTTAAATACAGAGAACAAACTGAGAGTTGATGGGAGGAGGGGGTGGGGAAGAGGGGGAAATAGGAGATGGGCATTGAGGAAGGCACTTGTTGGGATGAGCACTGGGTGTTGTGTGTAAGTAATGAATCACAAGAATCTACCCCTAAAGCCAAGAGCACACTATACACACTGTATGTTAGCCAACTTGACATTAAGTCTTATATATGTATATGTATATATGTATATATATATATGTGTGTGTGTGTGTGTGTGTGTGTGTGTGTGTATATATATACGCATATACATATATTTTTTAAAAAAGAACTCATCCTCTATTCTAGGCCTTTCTCCGTTTTAGACACAGAAACGGAGATGGAAGATGAAGGAGAAAGCATTGGTGTGGTAAGCAAGGCATCGTCATGGCCTGGGATGGGGCCACAATGATAATAGAAGTAAGTGGTTAGCCTTTACTGAATGCTCACAACACAGCCGAGCCAGGCCCTGTTCCAAACCCTGATGTGTACCACCATCTCGTCTCTGCCTTACAAAAGTCTGTGAAGAAGAGACGTTCATTCACCAGTAAGGAAACTGGAACACAGAAAAGAAACATGATCTTAAAGCCCCACAAGCAGTAACACTGGAGTCTGGAAACCAGCCCACATGGGCCACACCCGACTGCACAGAATAATGGCGTTCCCAAATGGCGGCCCTTCTGGCTAGAAGGGTGCTTTAAGGTGAGCAGAGCCGCTGCCCCATTTTCTCAGCAGTGTCTCATAAACATCTTTGTAAGGAGCATGTCACAGGGGCCCAAACCACCATGGGGTATCAGTAGAGACCTTGCCAAGGTTTGCTGGCTCTGAATCTCCTGCGTTTATTGCTTCTTTCTTAAACATTCAAAAATAAGGGAAGGAACTCCTTATTAAGTCTCCACTACAGTTCCAGAGCGTTCAAGCAGTAGTGTTCCCAGAAAGTTGAAGAGAGGTGCTCTCTGGTTAAATGGAGGGTGGGGGGTCATAGCATCGCCATCTGAGAGCATCGTATGGCACATTTATTGGGTTAATTGTTTTCTCTACTTGATCTAGCACAGGAAGTCTGTGAATATGAATGGGGGGCAAAGAAAAAACATTTTCTTTGATTTATGAATGTAGGCAATGAACCGTAGTAGTATTCACAGGACCTGTGACTTTGTCACAAGTAGGATCACAGGTATTTTCATCCTTGCTGTACACATCGCAAAGTATCATTTGTGCTCATTGCTGCCCTGAAATCATGAGAGTTTTAAACATGACACTAGATTTTATTATTTAATGCATTAATAAAGAAAGACATTTACAGGGCTCCTGGGGGGCTCAGTTGGTTAAGCGTCTGACTCTTGTTTTCAGCTCAGGTCATGATCTCACGGTTTCTCGAGTTCAAGCCCTGCATTGGGCTCCCTGCTGACAGCTCAGAGCCCTCTTTGGATTCTCTATCTCCCATGCTTTCTCTCTCTCTGTCTCTCTGTCTCTCAAAATAAGTAAACATTTAAAAAAAAAAAAGGTTACAGGGCCCTGGGTGGCTCAATCAGTTAAGCATCCAACTTCGGCTCAAGTCATGATCCCATCACGAGCTGTAGCCCTGCATCAGTCTCTGCTGTCAGTGCAGAGCCAGTTTCAGATCCACTGTCCCCTTCTCTTTCTGCTCCTCCCTCTCTCTCACATGTTCTCTCTCTCTCTCAGAAATAAACATCAATTTTTAAAAAAGGACATTTATTCCATTAGCATTTTGCTTTTTTAGTATTTTGAAAACTATACTCACAGTTGGTTTCTTTCATCATCCTATGTGCTTTATTTGGTACATTCAAAACATTATTCTGGAAAGGTGTCCACAGTCTTCACCAGGAAGCCAAAGTGCCCACGGTCCCTGGTTACCATCCATTCACAGTTTCTAGGAAAGCACTTTGGGGGATTCACAGGTGGGAAGTGCAAGAGGAAGGTCTCACACACACAGGTGTGTGTGCACACACACACACACACGATCCTAGCTGGGAATGTGCGGTGGGCCTTTCCCCTGGGACCAGACGACTACAGGGCCCTTGTTGCCCCATGATGCCCATGGACTCTGCCTCTCCAGACACCGTGAGAAATGAAAACCGGTGCCTCTGACTCGTGGCAAAGACACTGTTTCAATTAAGCCGGAGAAACACAATTTATTACTAGCATGTTTTCAGTTCTAGGCGATGCCTTGAAAAGGTCAGCTTATATGATTATTTAGAAAAAGCAAGATCATAAAATGAGAAGGACTTGGTATTTTAGGTTTTTTCCCCCCATTGATGAAGAAAACTCAGGTTTTCTCTTATGATTGGCCAACTGCCACATTTTTTACTCGACCTGCATTTACTCTTTAAAAAGGAAGATGTTTTAGAACAGCGTTTGAGGAGTTTTCTGTTGTGAGTTTTTACAGTGTTTGAAGCCAGGACAGTGAGCCCTTAACATGAGACAAATGGGGGGATATCTGGTGGCTCAGTCGGTTGAGTGTCAATCTTTAGCTCAGGTCATGATCGCACGGTTCCTAAGTTCGAGCCCCACATTGGGGTTGCTGCTGTCAGCACAGAGCCCACTTAGGATTCTCTGTGTCCCTATTTCTGCCCCTCCCAGGCTGCTCGCTCTCTCTCTCTCTCAAAAATAAACAAACATTAAAAATAAATAAACATAAGAGCAATGGCTCACTTGCTCACCAATGTTCGTGGAAGATAGCAAATCACAGAATTTGCCTAGTTGCATCAGCTGGTGGCTGAAAACAGTAGTTTCCATTAGTTGACTTTTAACTCATAAGTCATCTTTCAAAAAATATCAATTTGATGTAGTCACTTTTCCTTTAAAACCTTCGTTGGCTCCCCCCTTGCCCGAGGAGAAAATACAAAATCCTTAACCTCACACCCAGTCCCTGTGCCATACGCTCAGGCTGCACGGTGTCTTACTAGCCTCCTGCGTTAGCCTCCCCCTCCCCTGGCCCAAGCCCACCCCCACAGTGCTGGAGACTCCCTGAATTCTGTGGTAGGGCAACCTCAGTAAAAGAACAAGCTAGTATGCTTATTCTTTATCCCACATGGTAATTGTTTTAAAAATAACCTTATTTTTATGCGTGCTAGCCTGGATTTCATTTAAACCCCCACCTGGGTTTTAAATTGGTCTATAAGATAGTCTTGATGTCTTAGATAACCTTGATATGCATTCTTTACAAAATCTGGGGTTCGTTTTTGAAAAGGCAGATTACACATTTTAAAGCAGTTACTTATCCCACTTTATTCTGCTTCCTTTTATAATCCTATTGGAAAGCCAAATAATGATTTACTTATTTCATTTGTACAGTCACTCGTGATGGGTAGAATGCTCTGCTCAGGGCTTCTCTGTGAGTTTTGCTCTCCCTATAGTCCTAAATTTTCCTGCAGTCTCCCATCCCCCTTGCCCAGGTCTGTTCCGCAGTGAATGTTTATTAATTCCACACAATAAGTATTTCTGGGTGCCCACTGCCCAGCAGACTCCATGCTAAGTGCCCAGTGTAAGAGCGTATAGCCAGCCACCCCCACTGGTCCCTGGTACCGCATTCCAGACACTTCCAATGAAAGGGAACTAAGGATTTTATGCTGAGTTTGACCACTTGTGGAAACGGGAGGCAGGGACACATTTATTTTTTCCTCACGTCCACACCCTGTGTTCGATCAGTTTGTAGTCTCTGAAGACACATTTACTGTGAATTAAATAAGACCACCCTGTGGTGCTTCCAGAACAGTCTCTTCTCTCTTCTCGGGTCTGGCTCCTCTTGGTAGAGTTGTTGTCTTTGGTCTCTTAAGTAATCAATGATTATTTGGTTCTCCCATAAAATTGGGCCACGTATATAGATGACTGATTTACAGCGCTCTGTAAAAAAGTTAACTAATACGCTTCATAAATGTGACAGGTTGTAGTTCAGAGTTACATTTCAGGCCTAGAACAATCCTTGGCAACTTTAAGCTGTTTTAAGTTAAAAGTGTTTGTCGCTTTGCTTGGTGTGGCTCATTGGTTGGTCTACTATTACTGACGTTTCTATCATCCTCATTAATTTGTCTGTTTTAGCGAAGGTCTTTGTTAAAAACAAATAAATAAATGGAAATCCAGGGAACAGAAGATATGCTGGTCATGAATTTTATTCACTCTCCTGTTTAAGAACTGAGGACAGACAAGTGTGTCACTGGGAGAAGCTTCAACAGAGGGGCGGTGGTCTCCCACTTCCCTTCTTTCTACCACAACGAGATAAAGTGTGTTGTCATTAGCCACTCTCAGACACTGAATTGTGTCCCCCACAAAACTGGTATGTTGAACCTCTAACCCCCCAGTACCTCAGAATGTGACAGTATTTGGAGAGAGGACATTTAAAGTAGTGATTATGGTTAAGTGAGGTCACATGGAGGCCCCTAATCCAATCTGACTGGTGTCTTCATCAAATGAGGAAATTTAGACTCACCAGCGATGACTCACCAGCGATGTGCACACATCAAGGGAAGAGAGACATCGCAAGAAGGCAGTCTTCTGAACTCCGAGACAAAAGGCCCCCAGAGAAACCCAAACTGCCGACATCTTGATCTTGGACTCTCAGCCTCCAGAACTGTGAGAACATAAGCTTCTGTTGTGGAAGCCCACAGTCTGTGGTATTTGGTTGTGACAGCCGTAGCAGACTAATACAGCCATCAAGCCTATTTCAAAGGATTCCTTTTCTGAGAGGATTCCTGCATGATGGATGACAGGAGCCAGCATCCTCTCCATTTTCGTAAGTGGAAAAGATAAGCAGAGACGACTTTGGACCCTGAGCCCTTGATGCCGTGGGGACAGTGTTAGGGGCAGGACTGAGTGGGAGCTGCCTCCATGGAACCCCCAGTGGGGGACCTTTAGTGCCCAAGTGTTCATAGAGCCATGCCAGAGACCTGGGAAGAGGCAGGTAGAAAAGAATGTTCTAGAATTTTTGGAGCAGTACTTTGAGCTTTGCTCAGGAGTGTTCGTTTTCTTTTCAATGGATTTTAACAAAACATCTGAGAACTAAATGTGAAACCCCTTCTCTAGTAAAGCCATGTGATACATGCGTCTAGCACCCATGAGTGAAGAGGCGGAAACATTCTCCCGCACCCACTCTGCGGGTTTCTGGCTATTTGCACTTTGGTGTAAATGCTCACGTTGCATTTTTTGTTCCTGCCACATTTAACACTTCAGCCTGAATCCAGCTTTATCGCCGCTTTGGGAATTAGCTACAACTTATGAGTATTAAAATTCTGGAGTCTTCCCCCACAAAAAAAAAAAGAAAAGAAAAGAAATAGGAGGTGGCTACTTCTTGACTTTGAAATTTTACCAGGATGGCAGCAACAGAAGAAGCCTGCATGGAGTCCAGTAACCTACACGACTGGACAGTGGATGCACCCAGGCCGCTTTGAAATGTGCTGACAGGGCCTAGCTGGGCCGGTGCAGGGCAGAGGGAGGAGGAGGCAGGGTCACTCTGGGTCAGGCATGCCATAGAAGAAGCAGGCCCAGGCAGAAGGGAGCGGGGTGGCTGCGATCAGCCTCTCAGGTGTCAGGGGCAGTGCAGCTCGGATCCAGTGCATTCCGAGGCCAGTTCGCCTTTCCCAGGTGTGTGCCGAGACGCTCCCGTGTGCCCTGCGGTGTGCCTTCCCGACCCAGGGATTGGAGCAGGAAGGGGTGGTGACAGAAGCAGGCAATGCATAAAGCAGACCTGCCCTGGCACCATGCAGCACGTGGAGGCAGAGACCCTCGTGCAAACACAGGGACCGCTATTGGATGATGTGTCACCAAAGGCTGAACTCAAAATGGGCTCTGAACGAGGAACAGCCAGGCCTTTGGGGACCAGAGTGATGAAGACAGTCTTTTCCTCTGGATAGTGACAGCACTGAGCTGCAGGGTCCTGGAAGTCTGGGCTATGAGGAACCGGAGCTGGAAGTTAACGTTTCCTATTTTAGTTCTGTCCTTTGGTTTCGTCCCTTCAGGGGTTTTGGTGTGCTTCTGGGCTCCTTCCTCACCCGAAGTCCCCACAGCATGTTTGAAACTTCTTTGGACCCATGGAGTCCCCCCTCCCCTTGGTGTCCCTGAGGTGGGGGTGGCTCTGGAATTCCTTTTCCTTCTTTTAGGGCTGTCACAGGATTGGGACAGGGTCTGGCTGGTGTGGGGTGGCCAATGAGAGTTTCCCAGGCTTAGAAGCACCAAGAGCAAAGGCCCTGTGGTCAGAGGAAAGGCCCTATCCTTGCCTGGAGTGACCTGTTGGCAGGGAATCCAAAGAAGATGGAAGAGTCCTGCTCTGGGAGAAGAGAGAGTTAGCACACGAATACTGGCCCCCACGGGCTCCAGCTCACGTCTGCAGGTGGCCAGCATTGCCTTTGTGAGGCTTATTTGAGACACACGCTTAGCAGATACTAAGGGATATGTCAAAAGCTCATTATTTTTTTTCAGCTTGCCCATTTACTCATTTATTTAACAAATCTGTATTGAATGTCTGCTTTCTGCAAGGCACTGGTGTTCTGACTAGAGCAGAGACTAGCAGACGTTTTCTGCAGAGTAAATATTTTAGGCTTGGAGAGCCGTATTGTCTTTGTTGCAACTACCCAACTCTTGTCGGGTGAAAGCAACCACAGACAATACGTAAATGCATGGGTGTAGCTTCGTTCCAATAAAACTTTATTGACAAAAACAGGCAAGGGGCTGGGGTTAGCCCAAAGGTCATAGCTTGGCAACTCCTGGGGTAGAAACACAGAGGTGAACAAAAGTGGGCATAGTCTCTGCCTGTTCAGGCTTATACTATAGGCTAAGAAGACAAGTTAATCATATAATCATAAACATAAATTATGAACACTGATACTTAAAGGAAGATATATTCTCATAGCTCTAGAAACGGGTGTAATATAGTCTCAGGTCAAGGAAGTCTTGATGCTTGAGTTGGACTCTGAATCAGCATAACCAGGTGAAAAAGGAGAGGAAATAGCACATGGAAAGTCCCTGTGGCAGAAGTATAGAATATTCTAGAAACTGAAAGAAGTCCAGTGTGGTGAAAGTATGGAGGAGAGTGAGGAAGGGTAAGATGAGGCAGTAACCGGTCCATGCACAGCCTTGGAGCCATGCTGGGGCTCCAGTCTATCTGAGACTAATGAGGAAGGCTTCAAGCAGGGGAGAAAAAGAATCAGATTTGCATTTTGATAAAAACTTCCTGGCTGCAACATGGGAACAGATCAGAAAAGAACAAGTGAAGATTTGGGGAGACGAAGAAGGGCTCGTTGCAAGAGAAGAAAGTGGTAATGCAGATAAAGAGAAGTAGGTGGAGGTAAGAGACCTTTGAGAAAGAGCACTGAAAGGTGGGTAAGGAAGGCCAGAGCCTGCAGGGAGGCTACGTTTCAAGTTTGTACGAAAACGGTTAGAGGTGCTGCCTACTGAGATCCGAAGCGCTGGGGAAGTCCCCTGGTTTTTCTGTTTTGCTTGGTTTGGTTTGGTTTTGGTCAGAGGGGTATGACGGCAATGAGCTGAGGACAGAATGTCAGGTAAGGGGGCAGACAGAAGACCAGCTAACCCCTGAAGAAGTTTCACGTGGATGCAAAGCAGCTGAACAGGATAGGTAGCGGGGAAGCCAGAAGGTGATGGGGGCGGTGGGGGTGAAATTTTTCTTTAAGGGATTGAAATGATGAGAGGCACTTGTTTGCTCAGTGCTCATGCTGTGTGTTTAAGTCACTCATCAAACTCGGTCTCATTCATTTATTCATTTTTTGATCCAACATGCCAGTCTCATCCTGGAGGGGGGGATATTTGCTATGTTATGAGCACTAAATTTATTTTATTTCCTTCTTTCCTTTTAAGTGGGCATTTATTGAGTGCTTACTATTTGCCAACTACCTCACAAGGTCCACTGATACAGAAGCAAGCTATAGCCTATGTGTTCAAGGGGCTTATTGGCTAATGTAGTGGCTACCAACCCAGGGGTAATTTTATCCTCTTTTCTACCTTGGGGACAGTGGGCAATGTCTGGAGTTACTCTTGATTGTCACAACTTGGGGGCAAGGGAGAGAAGGGATGCTACTGGCATCTAGTGGGTAGAGGCCAGGAATGCTGCTGTCTCTCCTACATTGCGTAGAATGGCCCCTTTGACAAAGAATTATCCAGCCCAAAATGTGAATAGAGCAAATGGTGCCTCAGCAAATGAGCGCATATGGTAACTGCAGGAGCTCGGTGGATGGGCACTTAGGCACCCACCGTGGAGCCGGCCGAGCAGAAGATGAGGGACAGACAGGTGGAGGCAGCACCTGTGGGAAGGCATGAAGGTAGGAGAGAGCAAGTGCGTGCTCAGGAGCTCTGAGTAGGCACCGTGGGCAGTAGTCACTACAGTAGGGCTTGGGGCGTAAATACTGTGCCACGTGATGTGGATTTTGTCTGTTCACTGAGAGGCCACTGAAGGATTCCAAATGAGAACAGACCAGAGTTGTGTCTTAGGAAGATCATTCTGGTGGCAGACAATATCAAACAAAAAACTTCGCTAACATTTATTCAGAACGTACTATGTGTCTGGCACATTTCTGAGTCCTTTATTGAATCACCTCATTTGATCTCCCAGTAACCCCATGGTGGAAGGGCTTCTTGTTACCCCAATATATAGCTGAGGAGACTGAGGCAGAGGAGGCAGGAGGCTTGCTCGACATCATATGACTAGTTAAGTGGGGGAGCCTAGACTGACAGAGACTGGGCTCATTAGCAAGCACGAAATGTGGTTCTTTCCGGCTCCCCTTTGAATCAGGGCTCTGGAACCAGACTCAAGCATCCACAGGGTCTCAATTCATAATTCATTTGTTCCAGTGCTTCCTGCTGCTGTTCCAGAAATCCCATGCCTGCAGCTTTGAGGAGTGTGGCCTTGAGGTAGCTAGCTTAATCCTTCCTGATTAGGAGTTCTCATGTAGCTGTTAATTTTTAGGCACTTTGTGGCTGCAATGCCCCGTCCAAAGACAAACACTTGAGGGGTGTGTGCGCTTCTGGGGACTCAGAATAACTGCCTGGGATGTTAAGCAGAGCCCAGGAAGCTCATGTAACTCCTCCATCAGGACACCCCACCCCACGTCAAACACACCCCTCCTTTGCCGGGGGGAAGAAGTGGATCTGCTTTACTAACCAGATTTCAAGTGGGGCTCAGCCCCCGGAGCTGCATCGTGAGCCAGCACGGAGTGGGCTTTCCCACCCCAGGAGCAGCGGCCCCATCTCCCATCAGGATGGGAGGGCCGTGGGGCAGAACAGGCATGAAGAACAGGAGCCTGGGGACTGCAGGTGCAGGCCTTGCTCCAGGCCAGAGGGGGCAAGAGATTTTGCAGCTCGCAGAGGCCAAGGCTGATAGACAAGTCCCGCCTGGCAGCTTTCAGCAGCTGCCTCCCCTTTGAAAAGAAGACCTGACATACATTTTCATATTTAGATAGGCTTTTCAATAAATGTATCTTTTTTTCTTTCTTTCTTTCTTTCTTTTTTTTTTTTTAAGGCAGGCAGTAGCAGGGTTCGGGCAGACCTTTAGAAATGCAAACTGGGCTGTGATTCAGAGGGAAAACCTGAAGAGAAGTTAGGCACTGCAGTGGTCCAGAATCACCTATGACAGGTAGATTCTTTGAGGTTAGGTCCCAAATTATCCCCGCCTGACAGAGGAAGAGACTTAGGCTGAACCACTCCCCATGGTGTGTCGGTGGGAGAACCCATGCTCAGATTTGTAGATTTTCTTGTGTGTTTCATTTCTTCATTTAAGGATGCCTTTTTAGGGCAGAGAGAGTTCTCGGCTTCAGTTTTCCTACCCATTCAATGAAGAGATTGTTGAACAAAAGACCTTCTAGGGTCCCCAGTAGCTTTGATTTGTAGATTAAATTAAGCCTTTGGCAGGATGGTGACCACTCCTCTACAGTGCTAAGAAAACTAACTTTCCCCACTTTCCCAAAGGATAGGTCTCCCAAAAAAGTTTTTTTAACCAGCCTGAATATATTAAATTTTTGGAATATAGATGGAGCTATCTCTAGTATATAGACCTGTTATACACAGACATAAAGGATATTGTAGCATAGATAACTTACTATTTACTTAAAATATTTAATTGCTTAAGGTACACATATTTAAAATAACAAAATATATTACATACTAACTTTATTTTTTTTAATGTTTTATTTATTTCTAGGAGAGAGAGACAGCGTGAGCAGGGGAGGGTCAGAGAGAGGGAGTCACAGACTGAAACAGGCTCCAGGCTCTGAGCTGGCAGTCAGCACAGAGCCTGACGTGGAGCTCGAACCCACGAACCGCGAGATCATGATCTAAGCGAAAGTTGGACGCTCAACCGACTAAGCCACCCAGGCGCCCCTACATACTAACATTAAAGTGCTACTGTTTCCACTGATAAATTTCACATCCTCATTCCAACCTGTTGCCCACATACAGTTTCCACCCCAGTGGCTATTTTGTTCCCAGTGTACTTTTTATCCCTAGGGCTGCTTTGAGTCCTCTGACAGTTTCCAGAGCTCACGATTCTTACTTCCATCCAAGTTTTCAAGAGAAGCTACTTTAGGGGATTACACCTTTCTTTAAAATTCTGCCCCAGGCGACAGGTCCCAATTCCTCTAAGTTGTGTTGGTTGTTGCTGTTCCATTTGCCTTACAGGTGAATGTTCGTGATCTCTTGCAGCTGTTAGCCATTGTCGGGTGTCTTTTTAAAGTGCCCTTTAAGGGGCACCTGGGTGACTCAGACCTGACCGACTTCAGCTCAGGTCATGATCTCACAGTTTGTGAGGTTAAGCCTCGCGTCGGACTCTGTGCTGACAGCTCAGAGTCCGGAGCCTGCTTCGGATTCTGTGTCTCCCTCTCTCTCTGTGCCCCTTCCCTGCTCGTGCTTGCTCATGCTCTCTCGCTCTCTCCCTCTGTCTCAAAAATAAACATTAAAAAAATTTTAATAAAGTGACCTTTAAGTCTTATTTACAACATCCGAACACTAAGATTATGAAGTCATAGTTCCAAGAATAATTACTGCATCTGTTTTTGCTAAATCAGGCGAGAGCGTGCACTGTTCAGACAAGTCCTTTAATTGTTAGAGAATTTACCAATTGATATACTGGGTATCTTGAAGATAAGGCAACACCCTTTTTCTGGGAGCTAATGGGAGATGAAGGGAAAGATGGTCATGTGTTTGGGCAAACACAAAACTTTTTTAGTCTATCAAGTTCTCCTTTAAAGCCCATCGTCTTGCTACGTTGCGCAGATGAGCATCCTTTCCTGGCTGGTCAGCAGCCAGCGTCTGCAAAGGCAGGCAGATGTCTTAGACGGACCCGGATCACGAGGTTGGTGCTGGGACTCCTGGGCCCACCCAGAGCTCTGGACACAATCTTTCCCCATCTTTCCGAGTACCAGGAGCTGCAAGCCCCCTCTGGCCACCTTTCTGCCAACGTGCTGCTGGGCTTTTGTGTTGTTTTAATGAGCCCAGAGTCGTTTGGAAATATGTGCTGTGCTCCACAAAAGGAAATAGTAATATAATCAGAAATGATTATATTCCAGCACTTCAGCACTATTGCTACTATTAATGTCCATTATCACTATATTACCTGAAATGTGTTTAACAGTTACAGCCACCCATCAAGGTGCCTGTCCTGGAAAATGTGTATTCTCTCCGTCTGGGTCACACTATGCATTGTGCTGTTACTGTTTTAATTTTTTTTTTTTAAGATAATTGGAACCTGCTACTTCATACTTTGAAAAGTAATGTAGCGGGTGAAGCTCTGAGAGGTGCAAAGCCTATGCTTCCATCAGGGAAATAATGCAATTTCCACGCAAAATGATGATAATATTATTCCGTGATTACATGGGAGTGGGGGGTCATCTGTTTTTGTTAGATTTTTGAAAGTGGCGATTTGAATTCCATCCAAGTAATCAGAGGTTATGAGTTTCCAACACTGTGTTTGCACATGTTGGAAGTTCCCGTTCCCAGGATCCTCTCCAGCCCTGCACCCCCAGAGCCTTCGCTGACCGTTTAGGGCAGATCTGAAATGCCAGGGGGTTAACCCTCTGGCAGCAGCTCTCAGCCGAGGAGAGAGGAGAAAGGGGCATCTGTGGAAAATACTCCAGCTGCTTACGCCCCAGGCTGGAAGCCCCTGAGATCATCCCCTCTGTGTCCCCCAGGGGTCCCCAGTGAGACTGGCCTCAGTGACCCCCACAGCGACCTGCTCACTTAGGGCGATCTGCCTTGGCTTCCTTCCCTTACCTGTTTCCACTCGTCCATCTGAGCTTTCTTGAAATCACTCCTCAAATAAACCACTTGGCTCAAATTCTTGTCCAGGTTCTGCTCCACAGGGAGAAGGCATACCCCACCTCCCTGCTTTCTCCTTCCCATGTTGAGGGCACCCAGGGGCTTCTCTAGATCCTTCTGTCCTACAACCCTTTTTGTGGTGGTTCTTGGCAGCATCCAGAAGTCTCAGTGTGTTAAGGCATCATCATCTTGAAAAGTGAAAATTCTTTTTTTAAAATGTTTTATTGTTTTTGAGAGAGAGAGGGAGCAGGGGAGGGTCAGAGAGAGAGAAAGACACAGAATCCGAAACAGGCATCAGGCTCTGAGCTGGCTGTCAGCACAGAGCCTGATGCGGGGCTGGAACCCACGAACCACAAGATCATTACCTGAGCCGAAGCCTGATGCTTAACCGACTGAGCCACCCAGGTGCCCCGAAAAGTGAAAATTCTTAACTTTTTTTTTTTTTTAAGTTGGGAAAGTGATGGGTATAATGGATTCCTCCCACTTCTCTTAATTATGACTACTCCATTCAAGAGAGACAAGATGATTTAATCCAGGTTGTATTTAAAATGCCCATAATCGAGGAGCACATGGGTGACTCAGTCGGTTAAATGTCTGACTTTGGCTCAGGTCATGATCTCATGGCTCGTAAGTTCGAGCCCTGCATCAGGCCCTGTGCTGACAGCTCAGAGCCTGGAGCCTGCTTTGTCTGCACCCTGTGTCTCCCTCTCTCTCGACCCTCCGACACTCATATTCTGTCAATGTCTCTCTCTCTCTCTCAAAAATAAATAAACACCTAAATAAATAAATAAATAAATAATAAAATGCCCATAATCGAGGTCCTCATTCTGAGCATGTATCTGTGTCTCTTAGATAATCTATGTATAATTGTCATATATTTGTCATCAGTAGCCCTCCCCCATCTAAACAGGCTGCTTGCAGACAGACCACTTAATTTGCTCCTTGATGTTATTTTTCATACATGGTTGCTGCACGGCCGACAGATAGCAGATGATCCCACTATAGACGCATTTGATGTGGCATGTGCTGGGGGGATGAGCGAACTCCAGGTCTCCTGCTGTGGCAAGTGGCATGTGTCTCCCTGTTGTGCAGAAGGGCAGGGTCCCAGAGGCCAAGGCACCTGAACAGGTGCTGTGGCTGCAGCCCCCCACAGTATTTGGGTGCAGAAGAGAGCCCTCCCTTACCCTGCAGCAACAGAGGCTGTCAGTGACTGCCCCGTCCCTGGGCTCCCCTGCTGACAGTTTCCATCTCCTGCCTCTCTCTTTGTGAGGGCCGGCTGGAAGAGAGGGGGGAATTGATATCCCCAAAGCACCTGCCAACCAGTGAGAGGCGGGATGTGATGAATAAATACCCTGACTTCCCTCCTTGCCTGTTGGTGGGACGTCTCTAAGATACACACTGCACACTCACTCAGACGGGCCCAGCAGGATTAAGCCCAGTGGCCCACACCAGTATCCTGCTCACTAGTGTATCCTTGGTTGGCTTTTCTCCCGTTCTGCCTCACATCTCTGCTCCTTCATCCTGGGTTCAACACCCCCCCCCCCAAAAAAAAATTGTATCCAAATCTAGGTTGTAGGATCTGCTTTGGAAGGGAAACCACACCAAGACACGGCTCTTCTGCCCCTTTGGGTTCTCTCATCTTCCAGAACCTAGAGTGCACGGGGAGCCTTCCTGCAGCTGGAAGCCCTCCCTCCTCTGACCACCTTCAGTCCTAGGAGCCTGGTTAACTTAGCCCTTAGCATCCACAGCCTTGTGACATCCTGTGTGTCTGCACGTGGGTGTGGAATGGGTTAGATGGTGGCTCTGCCAGCTTCTAGCTGACCTGAACATCTGTCCACACAGTGATGGTGCTCTAGCCACATCCTGGCTTTGGAGTGAGGATCAGCAGAGTGGAGGAAGGGGTGGCCAAAGAGGGCCAAGTGTGCACGCCCTGGGGGAGAAAAACGTACAGAAACCCTCCCTTCCAATGATGGAGTGAGTGCTGATGGATTATGTGCGCCATTTTCGTCTGCTGAGGTACCGGCGAGGCGAGTGCATTGTGTTCCAAAGGAGAAATGTTCTCAAGATGCAGTAATCTTCGCCATGCCAGCTTGTGACAGAGCGAACCACATCAACTTCTAAATTTTCTCAATGGAGTGTGATGTGTGTAATGTGTAATAAAATATAAATAAGCCTTTAAGAAGCATCTATGTGTTTCTTTTTATCAACCTTTAGATGCGTTCAAGCCAACTACAATTTTATATGAATTCTAGATGATATGTAGTATTTTTATTTGCTACTTCATTGCTAAATGTTTCATATAAAACTGAAGAGGGGAAAAAATACACAGTCCCACATATAAAAGAAGGAGCAGATGGCTCAATGTGACCGTGGGAGAGAAGCAGTGAATGGAGTGCTCAGAACGGAGGCTCCCTGCTCCCGGATGCAGCCCGAGATAGAGTGGAGGGAAGTTCGCATTATGTGGTTACCTGTGTTCCTTAGCCATTCGCTCCCACTGTGTTTTAAGTAGGCCATTAGTATTCAGAAGAATCTACAGGTATCTTTGTTATGGCTTTTTTTTTTAATCTTTTAAATGTACATATAAATGAGTATGTATTATTTATAGATGTCTTTGGATTTAGAAACATCGAGCTTGAAAAGTAATGCAGCAAAGAATATCTGATTTACTGCTGGCTGGAGAGGAGAGAGGAAGACAGGGGGGCTTTCTTCAAGAAGGAAGACAGGGTTTGATAAGTTGTTTAACCTTTCTAGAGGACTTTCCCGGAATCTTCAGGTCCAGTTAAGCCACAGGGAGATGACGGGGAGAGAGAGATCGGCGTGCAAACTAGGAAGCCCGAGTTGCTGCCCTGCCTCTCCTGCTCATAAGCTGTGCGGTCTTGAGCTTATCACTCACCTGCTCTTGCCTCTTGCCTTTGCTTTCTTGCCTCTATCTGGACATCAAGCCGTGCCAGGCCACAGCTCGGGGACCCTGCATACGCATGGATGGCTCTGGGCTCCGGCCTGGCTCCTCGGTTGCTGGTTTAGATTGCAGAAGTGCTGCGAGCTCGGTGAGCAACGGTCCCATGTTTTATTTTATTTTTTTTTTCAGATGGAACGTGAAGGCATGGTGCGATCAAGCCACTTGCCTGCACACGTTGGTAGAGATCAGGAAAACAGAATTAGCTCCTAATTCTATTTTCAGTTCCTAGGCTGTTTCTATATTGGCCAAGAAAAGCAGAGAACTTAGAGAAATTCCTGGTAATGACTGCTTTCTGCCTGGATATGGAGAAACATGCCTGTCTGTGGTTTATTTTTAAATGGATAACTCATCATATCTGGGTAAAAAGTACTGTAATCTCCAAAGGCTTTTCTTTCACATTTTTTTTTTCCTCTGGGAGTATAGAAACAGCCTCAGATTTACTCAAATAAAACAGCATTTTACTGGGTGAGGAGGCGGTGGCTACCGGATGCTGGCCCTATAGGCTGGGGTGCAGAAGAGAGGTGGAGTAAGAGAATCAGAGCCGTAGCGGCGGCTCCCCTCGGGCCTGCAGTTTGGTTTACCAGCTGCTGGGGGTGGGGGTGTAGAGTGGGGGCAGTAAAGGCTGCAGCTGCTCCCCCAGAGGAAATTCAGGAACCTAGCTGGAGGGAGCGGGGAGTGGCAGCTGACAAGTGTCAGGCCTCCTGTGTGCACGGTGAGCCTTCCAACCCTGCCCATGTCTGCCCCTGTGTGCTCACTTCTGTGGACAGGTGCCGGAGAGAAAGCACCACCTCATGTGGTTCCCGGCCCTCCCTGCCTCTGTGGCACTGTGGATATTTTAGGGACATCTCTTCTGTGCTTCAGTTAGCAGACGTGGCAATGATAATGGTCCTAGCCACCGGGCTATGCTGAGTGCCTTTCTTACATGCTCTTGACGTCTACACAGGCTGAGCCGGACCCTGCACCGGTGTGGCAGCTGCTAGGGTGGAACTCCAGAAAGGCAGTTCCACCCGTGCCACTCAGGCCGTGGGGATCCAGACTCGGGGGAAGGGGTTCTCAGATCTCTCAGCATCTCCCTGAGCCGACCGGAAACCCACTGAGCCTAAGAGCCCAGCCTGTTTTACCGTGTGAAGTCACTGTTCTCCATCACTTCTCTCTAAAACTGGGTGGGGCGTGTCAGGGGGGCAGGGGACGCTGTGGGACCCTCTGCACTAGCAGGTGTCGACCAGACCATCATTCCAGAGCCTGGCAGCGAGCAGATGCCAGATCCAGTGACTGTGTTTGCAGGCTGCGGCTCCTGTCCCCACAGTGGTCTCCTGCCCCCGAACATGGACAGCTGAGGCCCAGATACAGGACGGTTCAGGTGTCTTCTGATGGCGTTGGCCACTTGAGGGCCAAGGACACAGGTCACAGGCTACCCCCGAAGAACTAAACCAAACAGCCCCAGGGCTAATCACCAGGAAGGAGACAGGCTTCAGACAAGAAACTGGAACAGGGAAGGTGGAGAGAGAACCCCGACTCTCTCGGGCTCTGCCTGTGTGGTCCAGACTGGAGGCAGGCTCGTGCTAGGAGTGAGTTCCTCTGTGGCTGATGCCAAGATGGGGGCCACCTTGTCACGGAGCTGGGACCAACCTGACCAGGGCCCGCAGAGCCTGGTGGGCACGGCTGGGCAACCAACTTGTCTGGCCACGTATTACTTCCTCTGACCCATGCCGTCACCGACCAACTGGGCTACTGTTGTGTCTTACTCCAGAACTCTAGACAGGCCTTACTGCAATGTGATAGCCTTGCAGGAATGTCAGACAGAACCAAGGGGAGAGACCTGTTCACATCTGAGTCAGAATTTGACATGGATGGCAAAGCTGAGGCCAACGTGGTGTAGCTGAGCCTCCGTAGATGCCCCAGCCCACAGGGAGTCCCGGAGGGTGCTGGGAGAGGGTGTACCGCCTATGTCCCAGCACCAAGAAGGCGGGGGATGCCCATTCACTCTGCAGTCCAGCTTGGCATTCCGGGCAGCCGGCCTCCCTGTCTGTGAATTAGCGACGTGGGCCCCTGTCCTGCCCTCCCCGGGGTCTGCATGGCCATCTAATGAAGGAGAGAAGATGCAGAAGCACTCCACAGAGCCCGCAGCACAGGCAAACGTGAAGCGTCGTCATGAAAAGCTTAAATTTATGGGTCTGAAGGAAAAGCAACATCTGGGAAGGAATTATTGCAATTTAAAGGGAGGATGCGGGCCTGTTTATAAGAGCCAAATCTGGAGGCAGTGTCTGACTTTTTTTTTAAAGCTGGTTTGTATTCCAGTCATGAAACCATGGTGTGAGCTTCCAGATGTGTGAAGCAAAATTGTAGAAAATGAGTGGAGTCTGGTAGGCATTTTCCTTCCTTCAACAGAGACTTACTGAGCATGTACTGTGTGCCAGGTGCTACACATGGTGCAGACACCTTAAATGCCACCGCGGGCGAGTTCAGGCTGCTGTGTCTCCCGGCATAGGCCACTTCTCTCCTCATCTTGTGGTCTTCAGAAAACACAAAGGCCAGGGGTGCCTGGGTGGCTCAGTTGGTTAAGTTTCCGACCTCAGCTCAGGTCATGATCTCACAGTATGTGAGTTTGAGCCCCGCGTCAGGCTCTGTGCTGACAGCTCGGAGCCTGGACCCTGGTTCAGATTCTGTGTCTCCCCCTCTCTCTGCCCTTCCCCCACTTGCACATGCTTTCTCTCTTGCTCCCTGTCTCAAAAAAATAAATGAAGATATTTTTTAAAAAATGCAAAGGCCATGCCAGTCCCAGTTCCGATGATGAGCAAATCTGTAGTAACTGGGGGTGGAGGAGGCTACGTGTGCTGGCCCCGAGTGCTGGGGCCGAGTTAGGGGAGTCCTAGTTAATGTCGTTGCTGAGGGGTGTGCTGTGTAACAAGAAAATGGGGGTGGGTTGGCAGAGGAGGGGGTTGACTTGAACAGCTTTTCTGAACCGTTTCAGTCCTGGTGTCTGGCAGAGCAGTGTCGTGCATAATTTAGGATCTGATCGCGCGGGCACCTCGTTTTCCTTCTGTGCCCATTCTCCTTGCCCAGACCAGCTGAAAGGGACCTGTAGACGGGCCATCAGGAAGCCTGTTTGGGTGACACATGTGTGCTTATCTTGATATTCTCCAGCAGTTTTCCTTAAAAGTGTCTATACTTCAAAGACAGTTTTCAGTACGAGAAGGGGTAAAGGCAGGTGGGAGGGGGTCCAGACAGGGGAGCAGGTGTGTGTCTGGTCACAGAAGGAGAGCTGGGAGTGTCTGGGGGCGGGAGAGTCTGACAGCACGGGGCATGGAAAGAGCCTGGACTTGCCTGGGCTCCCTGGGGCCCCTGCCATGGAGGGATTTGGGGCAGGAATGCCGTGACTATTCTGGGGTTGAGCACAATCCCTGTGGCGGCAGCAGGGCTACTCGGGGGTCCGGTGAGCGCTGGGGAGGCCTGGCCCCAGCAGCAGTCATGGAGATGACCCAGGACAGGTGACTGTGCACCATTAAGTACAATGCTGGGGGCGGGGGCGAGAGAGAGAGAGGGACGAACCGGGGTTTTAAGGCAGAGGAGGTGGCAGTGCTGGGCCCTGAAATAAGGGCCCAGAAGCAGGTTTGGAGACTGTCAGTGAATGCATGCAAGGAGGGAAGGGGTGTCCGCTGATTGTGAGTGAACAGCACAGAGACTCTGGGATGCTATAATGGCTTCTTCTCCTCTACCCTTCCTGTCAAAATCTTACTCCTTAGAATTGAATGCTGCTTGTTAGAAAGGATTTAAATGGGGGTGCCTGGGTGGCTTAGTTGGTTAAACGTCCGACTTTCGCTCAGGTCATGATCTTGCGGTTCATGGGTTCGAGCCCCGCGTCGGGCTCTGTGCTGACTGCCAGCTCAGAGCCTGGAGCCGGTTTCAGTCTGTGACTCCCTCTCTCTCTGACCCTCCCCTGCTCAAGCTGTCTCTCTCTCTCACTCTCCTAGAAATAAATAGAACATTTTAAAAAAAAAAAGAAAAGAAAGGATTTAAATGGAACTGAATTGAATTTTTCTCTTGGTGGGGGCAGTGATGATTTAAAAAAAAAAAAGAAAAGATTGAGAAACTCTGAGTTAATAGTAATAGAGAATGAGCTACTTCCATGCTGACAGAGGTTTTGTGGTAAACGTGGAGCGCAGTCTGTGGCTTCTCTATCGTGGGAGGGGGTCACCTGGGAACCAGACTGCCACCTGGGCACCTGGGCGCTGCCGAGAAGCGGGCGAGGGGTGGGGGTCGGGAGCCAGTTGGGTCCTAGGGTTGCTCTGGGCTCACCAGGACCAAGACTGGAATGAGGCTATCCACTGACTCCTGAGCTTTTATTCAGCCCAGGGGTGGTGACCGTGGAATGGGCACAAGACAGCTCTAATCTCATCATCGATCGGGGCCCCAGGGACAAGGCAGCCGAAGCACACAGAGTTCCAATTCTGCCCCCATCCTTTATGGATTTGCCACGTACCTTTGGACAGTTCTTTTCCACGAGCCTCAGTTTCCCCATCTATAAAGTGGGAATAAGAATGGTAGCCAACACATAAACTTGAGAGGAAAGGTTAATCAGAAAATGTGAAAGAACGAGGCTCTGTCAACGGCACACATTATGAAAATTTCATGATTACGTCTCAGTCAGGAGTCACGGCCTCTGAAGTTTCTACCTTTCTTTGAAGAACACACGCCCACACAAAAGCCGGTCAGGCAGTGCCTCCCTAGCACTGAGAATAAGTAATGGATCTCAGCAGTGGCCAATTCTGGCCGCTTAATGGAGAGAGGAAACCTCCGCATTGTGCTGGGTGGGTCCTAGTGAAGCACTCCATCTTTGCGTTTCTATTCTCTCCTTTAAAAGCAGTGCCTTCCGGACCCCTCAGCCCATGAACTGTCGCCAACCTGATGGATAAACCTTTTGAGAGTGTTTATTTTGGGGTTGGCAAGATGCCTGCAGGCTTTGGTGAACCCACGGTTGATATTATTAATGGATGGGTTGTTTTTTCTGTCTTCCTCAAAGAAAGAGAATGTGAATGAGTGTTCTCCTGGCGGGGCATGTTCAGAGCAGGCGTGTGGCTTGGTGTACAGGTGCCATGGGGTCCCAAGTCTGGCCCGGCAGGAAGGTGGACGTGGGAGCTGCTTTTCTTCTACAGTTTGCAGCCTCTGGTTCCTTTGCCTGTTCCTTCCAAAGAGGAAAGAATCCTTGCTTCCCAGTTGGCTGAGGGGTGGTGAGCTGCCCGGACGCTAGAGCGATAATTGAATGGCCTGGTCAAAACCCAGGCAGGGCTAGCCTCTGAGCCAGCATCAGATAGGAGCATCCCTAATTGGTTTATCCTCTCTTAAGGGCAGTTTCTCTCCAGAAAATTGGTACCTTTTATAGGGAAATAAAAAAATCCTGGGGCCCTTGTTTGTAATTCTCTTGGCAATCAATTTGGCTCATGTCAGGAACCATCTTTAGTTATAGACTTAGAATGGTCTCAGAATTTACCTTGCGTTTAATTTTGAAGATCTTGCCTCACATAGGTAGTTATTCAACCCAAAGAACCCATTAGAGGGTCGAGCTTTCATACTGGCCCTTAGGTCCCATCAAACTCAATTAGCATCTCTTAAGTGCCTTGACAAGGTAGGGACATTAAGACACCTTCACAAGCATTGACTTAACCACCCACTGTATTTTTAAAACCAAAGTCCCTTGACTTTTTAATTTTGTTCTCCTAAAGCAGGGAGCCACCCTTTGATGATGAAATTAGTGGAACAGAAAGGGTCAGTTTACCCACAGGTGTCAAGGCCAAGCCCTGAGATAGTGCCTTCACCTCACCTGGAGATGGAAAACCTTACCTGTCTCCCTGGCGGTGCCTGGGTTCATTCTTGAGATTTATTTCCCCAGGCCACTTTCTTTGGAAACTTAGGGTTTCCCAGTGTTAACATGAGAACAAAATGATTACTAGAAATCAGTTTCTAGTAATTCATTTTAAAAGAATTTGGGACATTAGAGTAGGATGTGCTTAGGCGCATGGCTGTAGCTTGTAGGCCTCCTGGAAAGAAATGATAAATGGAGGGTCGGTTCTACAGCACCACACGATGGGTGCTGTGGGTCAGAGATTCAAATATTAAGATAATGTCTGTTCTCCGGATGCCCAATATTTGACTGCAAGGAATGGATGCTGGGTGGAAAGAAGAGCAAGAAGAAATCAGTGAAACCACTGAGATACCAACTAAGGCCAGATGTGAGCCCAGAACAGCTAAAAACCCCTCAAGGGGGGAGTTTTGTTGGGGGGAGGTAGGCAAAGATGTCAGCCAGGAGTGGCTACTTGCCCTGGGTGGTAGTGTAGGGGGAGCCCTGAGATAGTGATCCTGCTCCTCCTGCTGCTAATTACGCATCAGTTTCTCTAGTTCTAAGAGTGAGAAATGAAGGTTCGTAGAAATTAAATACCTTAGCCAGCATCACAAAACTAAGGGGGCAGTGTTAAGATTTTGCTTCGGGTGCCTGATTCCAAAGTCCTGCTTTCGACTGCCTCTGCGAGCGGATCCTATAAGGGTCATAACAGGAAATGGGCACGTTGAAATGAGCGGTTTGAAAAGAGTCAAATGACAGGGTTGTTCATAAAGATGTAGACGCCGCTGTTACCGGAGCACAAAGAGAACGCTCTGTGGGGCCCGCGGCCCGCCATCCAGACCCGCCACCTGCACTGAAGAGTCACGGCCAGCCCGTGAAGCCACTGCAAAGAGGAAGGCAAGTAGGGGAACAAACCCCCGACACCACCAGTGTCCTGCTGGTGTCTGTTAGCTGCACCCAGCCAGGAATCACAGGGCCTCAGAGCTCCAGGGATGCCCTCCGTGCATATCAGGTGAGCCCCCTGGGGGCTCCCTGGCGACAGACAGGGTGGAGAGCAGACCTGGGCAAAATAGGCAGCACAACCTGGCTGGCTAATAATCTACCGCGTCAGCGCACGTTAGGATCTTTCTATGAGCATGTTAGGGGAAAGTTCCAAAGAACTCAGCCTTGCGTGCAGTTTATTTTTGGGGGGCGGGGGGGGGACTTTGCTTCAATGATCTCCTCCAGAAGTGGCCTCTGGGGGCCACAGAGGAGGAAAGACAAGGCCATTGTCGTCAGAACAAGCTAGGCAGCCCTGACGGCTCACGTCCCTCCACTGCCCCTCCGAGCCCCTGCCTGGCCTGTGCCCTGTTCATCTGGCTCAGCCTGGAGAGCTGAGCCATCTGGTTTGAAAGGAAGGGAAGCGATTAAGCCGACAGACCTGGGAGGTCTGTCTTAAGAGAATGAGAGCTCCTTCTGCAGCTGGTGGCCAGGACCATGGCTCTCAGTTAGTTAGTAGCCTTTACAGTGGCCTACAGGGCCCTGCATGATCTAGATACTCCCCTAGCCGGGTGTCCTACTAGACTCTTCCTATCCACCCACAGTGGGCTCCTTGCTGGCCCAGGAACACAACAGGCATGCCCCCTGCCCCCCCCACCCCAGGACATTTGCACTGGCACCTCTCTACAAGAACACAGCCCCAGATTCCTGCATGCTCAACTCCCTATCCCCTTCACGTGAGCTCAAATGTCCTATATCACAAGTCTTTCCCTGATCACCCTCTTTAAACTGCACCCCAGCCCCCCAACACTCATCTTCTGCTCTGTCTTCTCTAATGCATAGCACTGCCTACCTTTTAATACACTATGCAACTTCTTTTTTTTTTTTAAATGTTTTATTTATTTCTAGGAGAGAGAGAGAGAGACAGCGTGAGCAGGGGAGGGTCAGAGAGAGAGGAGTCACAGACTGAAACAGGCTCCAGGCTCTGAGCTGGCAGTCAGCACAGAGCCCGACGCGGGGCTCGAACCCACGAACCGCGAGATCGTGACCTAAGCGAAAGTCGGACGCTTAACCGACTAAGCTACCCAGGCGCCCCTACACTATGCAACTTCTTAAGCTTATTGTTTATTCTCTGTTTCTACTCACTAGAACATGAACTCCATGAGGGCAGGAATCTTTTTTCTTTCTGTTTTGTTCACTTATGTATCCCTAGTGCCTAGACCATTGCCTGACACACAGCAGGCCCTCAATAAATATTTATGGAATGAATGAGTGAGTGAATGAATAAGATTCTCAAGGATCTAAAAACGATCTGATAGCTGCCTCCCAGACCTATCTCTTCACCAACACGTACCTGCCAAGGATCTTTCCCAGAAATACATCGATCGTTTATTATCACCAGTACTGTCAGTACTTTGTGGCCAAAGCGATCGATTTATCCATGCGCTTCACGTAGGGCTCGGTAGGGGAAATGTACTCACGACTTTGGCTCTGTGTCAAAATTAAATGGTGACCTTGGCTTACTTTGCTTCCCCACAGAGGTTATTTCTTAATCGTAAAGAGAACACTCTCTCCTTGGGAAAAATAATATTTTTGCCACCTTCAGCTTGAAAATGGCTATTTGATATGGCTAGCGTGTGTCTCTGTCAGTGGCGGCTGGAAAAGCGTGGGTTGAAAGAGGCTCCGAAAAAGACCCATTGCGTTGTCAGGGAGAAGCTTGTCGCAAGGTGGGATTAGTTTACAATAACTTATTTACCTGTCCAAATCCCTCATATCACATTAAAGCTTTCCCCTGCTATCTGGGACTCTGGAGTGCTAAGAGGAAACAGGAAAATCAATTGATAATGATATATTCAGTTTAGAAAAATATATCGATTCCCGGGTAATGACAGTTGTGCATTTTTGCAGTGGAGGATGCCATTTCTTGTCGTGAAGATGGCTTTCACATATATTACATTTGAAAGAGGGAACTGGGAATAGTCCTGCCTCGCCGTAATAGATAGGCTCTTTCTACTAGGTATTAAATCTATAGATAAAAAAAAAAATTCTCTCCAGGGAACCCATCCTTTGCCTCCTCAAGGTCTTCTTGCCCATTATCTAAAAGAAGTAATGATTTGTTTTTGTAATTCTAGAGTTGGTGTCCTGTTCTCTTTTCAGCATTAGATTAAAGACCTAAATTTCTTATTTTTCCCCATCTCTGGAGTTTCTTGGTTTGAATCAGACGGAAGGCGATGTCCTTATTCTCCCTCCTATCCACTGTTAGTGGTTCCCTTGTGGGGATTAGGGCTTTGTGTGTTTGGAGGCTGGGGGAGGGACATCTAGAGTCTGCCCTTTGAAGGTCTCCACTGTGTGCTTGAACCCCCCCCACCCCCCGCATCTGGGAGTGCCCACAGCCGCGTTTGGGCACAGCCTGTGTGAGATGGTCCACACTTAGAAATTCAACACAGGCACAAGCTTCTATGTAGGGTGGGGACTCTCTAAGATACTAGAATTCCAAAGAGATCTTTTTGCAGAAGATGATACCTTTTCCCACCCCACCCCCACCCTTTTCCTTCTCTTTCTAGACTATCTGGCCTCCTGGTAATGCTCACGCTGTGCTAAGTGTTGGTGGCCATCGAGGTTTTTGCATCCTGGGGACGAACCCTGACCTTGCCAGAGACGGACATCGAAAGGTAAGTCTCTGCTCAGCTCGCCTGCAGATAAGAAAGGCGTCAGACCTGGCCACTGCCGGCTAGGTTCTTGAACACTGCTGTTCTGGGGGGCATGAGGAAATGTAGCTGGCCCTCTCAGCCTTTGGGTTCAGGAGATTTTTACGTAGACACGAGATTAGAGCCCAGCAAAGCCCCCGGGCCCCAGTCTTCCTGGGATCAACTGAAGAGCATTACTCTAGCTGTTGGGGCTCCCCAGGACATGTGATCTGGGGGTGGCTGGCGGCTAGGTCATCTTTAAGCTCCTCAAAAACTGTAATGCTTCTTTGGTAGGTTAATTTTTCTCGTTATTAAAAGAGTTGAATTCAATATCATTACAATACTATTTGTTCATTGTAAAAGTACTTTAAAAGATAGCACCTAAAATTATATAAATTACTTAACAATCATAATGCCGAGAAAAACCACTTTAGTGTCTTTTTCCGGGCTTTCCTTCTATGCACAACTGTAAAGTGTGCACACACATGTGCACACATAAACAGGATCACGCCGTATGTACCACTTTTGACTTCACAGTATGATGGGTACATTTTTTATGTCAGTAGATACAAATCTATAGCATTTTAAAACTCTTTGTATCATCTGGATAGAATAATCTCCATGTTTTACTTAAGCAGTGCCCTAATGATGAACATAGAGTGTATTTTTAATATCTCACTCCTACAAGACAGTACACAACAAACATTTTTGTTGTTTGCATAGTGGTTTATTTCCTTGGATTAAATTTATAGAGGTTGGGCCTGAAGTTTTGATTCAGGATTTTCAAACCTAGGTAATAAAAACCAGGTAACCAGGGGAGGTGGGGGGAACACGGCCTGTGGGTGAGGGCAGATACTGATTGAAAGGATCTGTGAGATTGCTGAACACCCAGCCAGCAGGGCGGGAATGAGCCTGGGGGGCAGGGAGCTGAGAGATGGAGCTGCCAGCACCCCCTTACTGTTGCTGGAGGAACAGAAGGGTGGGCCTGGGATGAAGGTTGGAGCGGGGGAGGGTGCATGGGCACCATGGTTCAGGACAGGTGAGGCCAAGCTGGCCCAACCTAGCATGTCTGGTGGCACTTGAGGCTTTAGAAGTCCATGGACCAAAGCCAAGTGCGTAGCACATGGGTCCTGGGGTTGGGGAGGAAAAGGCCATAGCAGCCCCAGGACTGCTTTGTTCTTAGGCGCCTCTGGTCAGGAGCTCCATGGCCTTTACCTGGGGCCAGCTTGCAGCCTGAACCCCAACTTCCTTCCCCAGCAGGGGCCAGAACGGCAGACCGAACGTTTCCAGCCATGTGCATGTTTCTTTTGGGCTCCGGAACAGTGGGGCTGGGGATGGGCCTCCACTCCCAGAGCCCCGGCTTCGAGAGACGCTACCACAGCCCTGGGGTTGAGTTGTCAATGGCCGTGGTTGTCAGCAAGCAGTGGGAGGAGGCTCCAGGCTGGGCCTGGCTCAGCTGCCCAAATGGAAGAGACGTCCACTGGGCATCCAGCTCACTGCCACCCAGCAGCCCAAGGGGGACAACCAGCAGGGGAGATGGGTTTCCAGCCTCGGGCGCTGGTGGGCTGTTGGCATGCATCTAATGGCGCCACTGAGCAGCCGGACAGCTGTCCTGGTAGTCATCCCAGGCCTGAGGGAATGCTTTGCTTCTGTGACTGTCGGGTGAGAGGAGGGGAGTTACAAAACTAGACAGGTCTGGTGATGGTGGCATTCCCAGCTCCTAGAGGGGGCAGAGGTGGAGATGAGTGTCTGAGAGGAGACTAAGGAGACGCTCTTCACAGAAGTCAGCTTTCCAAGGATATGCCGTCACATTAAAAAAAATTTTTTTTAATGTTTATTTTTGAAAGAGAAAGGCAGACAGAGCATGAGTAGGGGAGGGGCAGAGAGAGAGGGAGACACAGAATCTGAAGCAGGTTCTGGGCTCAGGGCTGTCAGCACAGAGCCCAACACGGGGCTCGAACCCATAAACCGAGAAATCATGACCTGAGCAGAATGAAGTCAGATGCTTAACCGACTGAGCCACCAGCCGCCCCTGCCTTCACGTTTTAGACACTCTAAGTGTGGCAGGGGTGAAGGGGATCCAGAGATGCAGGGGAATGGGTTTAACGGCTCTTATTTTGGGATCTGCTGTCCCTTCCCACTGACATAGGGTAGCACATGGCTCCTATTTATCCCAGTCTTCAAGAAGCACGTATGTTAGGATAGGGAGGGACCTCGATGGGATACCTGGTAGATCAACCCCCCAACTGGTGTCCCCACTCACGATGGTCTGTCCTACCACGTAGCCAGTTCCTGGAGGAGGGGAATCACATCTGATTCATCTCCGTATCCCCTTCCTCCACCCCTGCCCAGCACTGCCGGGGCTCTCGGTAAATGCATCACGGCACACACAGCCGCAGCTGCTCCTGGGAACACCTCAGCACGTGGCCCGGAGCCAGGTGGTGCTTCTCCCTTTGGCCTCACACGCAGAACTCCATTGATTCCCAAGAAGATAGGAAGTCTCCATAGCCCACTGTGTCCCCTGTGACCAGTGGAAGAAGCTCTCACTTTCCTGTGGACTCTGGGCCGGAACGCCGGGCTATGCGTGTCCTGCTGCAGAATGGGGCCTGCTCAGATGCAAAACAGGGCTGCTCCATGCCCTTGGGTGAGCGGTGAGCGAGAGTGTGGTGCCCAAGGCAGTGGGCAGGGGTGAAACCTGATCCCTGCCCTACAGTGGGTGATGCTGGCAGGGCTGGAGCTCGGGAGGAGCTAAAGCTGAGGACCTGGTTTGTACAGAACCCTAGGCTGAGCCTACAATGACATTAATAGACACTTAGATCTTGGAGGTGGGAAAGGGCAAACACTGATCCCCATCAGTGCTGAGGAGCGCTCCTCTGTGGCCTCCGCAGCCTCCATCCCTGGGACCACCAGTCAGGGCCTCCTGTCCCCCTGTGCACCCTGCATCCTCAGAGGACACTGCAGATGTCTCCAAAGCTAATGGGACTTGGAACTCTTCCATTAGAGAACGCTGTGCGCCGGGCCCTGGACGCCCGCACTCAAGGATGCTTCACCCGGCCAAGCCATTCGGAAGGTGCCCTTGCTGACCACACTCCCTGGTCTTTTGTCTTCCCTCATTCCCTTGCTCTCAACAGCCTTGCTTCTTCTTTTCTTTCTCATCCATTCCCCTTTGGCTACCATGTTCCCACCCAAAGACAGACCTGTGGGCAGACATTTCAGGGCTGCCTTCACTAACATGTACACTCTGTCACCTGCTTAACCCTTGTCCTGGCTTCTTCTCCCAGACCCACCCTGGGAGCCTCGGCAGCCCCCACATCCACCGGGCTTCTGGGCACTCAGCCCCTGAGGGGGCTGTGGGAGCCACCAGCAACCCCCACACAGATCCTTCACGGAGTCTCCCCTCTTTCCCATCATCCCTAAGACTTCCGGCCTGCCCTGTCCACATAATGACTAGCAGGTGACCTACCTGCTACTTCAAGGAGACCTTGAACCTCTCTCCCCTGGCTTGGTGGGCTGTGTCACCCCATCTGTGTGGCCACTCCAGCCCCTCTTCCTCTTCCTGCCTGTAAGGGAGGGTGTTAGTGCTACAAGATGTCCCTCAGCTTTCCTTTCTCTGCTTCAGCTGTCCCCAGGGCTGCATTCTCAGAAGGCGTCTCTGTGCTGAGGTCCCAGCCACTTCTCCAGAGTCTTGAGAACCAGCCACGACCTGAGTCATGCCCCACACTTGGCCTGGCCAACACTGAGCCGCCTCATTGCTCTGCAGCCTCTGGGGGCCTTGCCCCTCGCCCCTGCCTGGTTGGGCGTCTCCGTCTCCTTTGCCTTGTGTTTCTCGTCTTCCTTCCTGGACCATGAACTCCTCGAGGACAGGGACTGTCATCTTGTCTCCACATCATGAGATCAGATGAGCTTAGTTCTAGGATCACAGGACTGCAGGACAGAGTGACCTCACAGGCAGCGCATGGACAGGACTCTGGGCCAGGAGGCGGCCACTGCGCTCTCATCCCAACCCTAGCACTAACTCTGGGCGAGCCCCACACAGCTGCTGGCTCTCCGTCTCCTCCACTTACACTGAGGGCAACCCCTGACCTTCCCAGTTCCCAGCAGAAGACTGGCAGGTCTTGATGGGCCAGCAGTGTCAGCCCTCAGTGACTGCAGAATCATCCGGAGAGCTTTCAAACATATGGATGCCCAGGTCCTGCCCCCAGACCTTCTAGTTGTTCTCATGAGAATGCATGTCAGTGTAGTCTAAAGCCTTAACACTGTACTTGAAAGCCTTACCAAATTCTTGGACCCTAAGCCCTGAGGAATTGAGACAGAAGTTATAGAGATCCAGGAAAACGAAGTTCCTGGATGATACATACTTTATTGTTTCAGATATTCTAATATCTGCCTCCTGGATCAAGCCATCTGAAAGCCAGATACTTGAGCCGTCACACTGTCAACCCTATTCATCTCATCCCACCCCAGAATGCTTTCACATGAATCCTATGGGCTGGTAGGAGACCTTCTTTTCCTATAGATCGTAGTGATGTGCCCACACTTAGGATTTTGTGGCAGTTCGTGTTTATCCTGTCACTGCGATCTCTTTGCTGGGACCCTTGGGAGAAGTATCTCTGATTCCAGCACAGACATATTCTCAGCCCTTCCTGATACCTCTCATGGAATCACGTTGTAACATCAGCTTCTTGTTTGCCTCTTCTAAGTCGAAACAGTGGCTCTCAACTCTGGCTGCATATTAAAATCATCTGGGGACACTGTTTAACATTCTGATACCCAGGCTAGATACACCAGATCAGTTAGATCAAAATCTCTCGGGATGCGACCCAGGCGTTAGTATTTTTGTGAGGCTCCCCAGATAATTCCAAGGTCAGAAGCACTGCCAAACCTGGAGGCAAATCTGTGACCACCTGTAACAAACGCATGGAACCTTCTAGACGTGGCTTCAGGGAGGCAGCAGCCCCTGCACCGTTTCCTGCTCCTACACTTGTCAGTAGCTCTCCTGCTTTGATTTACCTTGTCTTCTTATATTCCTTTAAGTTACCTTTCCAGGCCTTCCTGGGCTGGGGGAGGTGAAGACAGAATGGAAAGCTTCCTGCTTGTCTCTGGCTGGACCCTGGCACAGCTCTTGCCACCTTAGGCCTCCCAGGAGAGAGGGCCAGGGACCCCTTCCCCACCCACAGGCGCCTGGTTGGCGCCCTCTGTCCTGGTAATCCGCCCACCGGGCCATGCCTCTGGTTCTGCCAGGAGCCGTCCAAGGCCATGAAGAGGCTCGGCCAGTTCACAGCATCTGTGTGCTGATGGACTGGGGCAGAGAGGGGCCTCATGGGGTGGCGTCCCTGTGTCCAGGGCACTGGCTCTGTCACCTTTGTTCGCCCTCTTCCCTCTTTAAGCCTTGGCCCCTTGACAAACAACCCACTGAGATTATTGGCCAAAGGCAGGAGGTGCCCCGAGGTGGAACCTGTCCCCAGTCCTGGATGCGAAGTTGTTCAGGAGCAGTTCCCGTTAGCCAACGGGGCTGGGGTGGGGCTCACACAGCAGTTCACTCTAGCTGCAAAACCTCATTTGGCACCTGGGCTAGAAATAGCTTATCTGCAAACCTCAGAGTTTATTTTTGTGGCCAAGTTTGATTTTCCAAGAGACCTGTCTCCTTCCTTACCTTGAATGTGCCCCAGCGGCCGGGGCTGCTGGGAACAGCTGTGAATTTGTGCCCTCCCGGAGGGCATCTGGCCCAGGGTGGGGAGGTCAGGGCTGACACCCAGGCTGCACCTTGCAAGCTTGCTGTGTCCTTTGTCGTGCCCAGAGGAAGGGACTCCTAATTTGCCAGAAACCTCATTTGCACACCAATACTGGATAGATTGGGAGCAGCCCCACCAGAGACGTGTACACATCTGTCCAGTGACCTGCAGGGGGTTACTCCTGAGCTACTGTGTTTCTGTCCCTTATTGATGATTTCATGTCATCACAGGTCACTCAAAAGAACGTTAAGCTTTTGTCTTCAATCATATAAATTCCCTCTCTCTCTTGCACTGTGTCTCTCTCTGTCTCTTGCACACATGTGTACACAGCGTCGCAGTGCAAAAGCACGAGGGCTGTAGAGGAACACCCCGTACATGGTAAAAGGAAGAGTGTTTCAACATTCATTCATTCCTTCATTTCTTCAAGCACTTATTGGCAGCAACACTGCCATACTGTTCTAGAGCCAGCATCCAGAGAGGTCAGACTAAAGCCCTGACCTCCAGGAACTGGCAGTCCAGTGGGGAAACCAGAAAGTGAATACATTCTTATAATAAGATGTGCTACATGCAGCAAGAGGCATTTATACAAAGTGCTATGGGAGAACTATTCATCTGCCTAACAAATGCTTCTTGAGCACCTGCTGCATGCCCGGCATCACTCCAGGCAGTAGGGACACAGCAGTGACTGCAGGAGACAGAATCCTTGACCCAGAGCTCACATTTGAGGGCATGAGAGTATCAGCAACTAACTTGAATCGACCAAAACTACAGGCTTCCAAGAAGAGATGGCTTTAAGCTAAAAATGAAATCTGTGTGTGTGTGCACATGTGCGTGCACACTCAGGGACTATCTCAGGCAATAGGAAGGGCTATTGCAAGAGTCTAAATGTAAAAACACAGGAAAGCTCAGCCTAAGTACTAAAGGAGACCCATGGATTGGGAGATGCAGCAAGAAAGGTAACTAGGTCTTGGCAATGGTGGACATTGAATGCCATGCTAAGCCTCCAGACATCACCCTCCCAGATAACGGAGACGTAGCTGAAGGCTCACAGGGCCCTCTCACAGCCAAGCTCCCCATGCACTGACTGACCCCGAAGCAGACTCTGTGACAGCCTGGCGCCTGGGCAGCCACTGCCCCAACCCCAATTTGTTAGAACATCCAAGGCTAAGGCCATAGGACTTCTTTTACCTCCTCCCACACCCTAGTGCTTTTAGTTTGCATAGCATTTTCACATAATTCCCTCTACTTGATCATGAGAGAGACCCTAGGAGGTAGACAGAAAGGAGTTATTATTGCCATTTATTACACCAAGCAGCAAGCCATGGCCTAGAGAAGGCCAATGTCTTGCCCAAGCTCACACAGCCAATCAAAGCAGAGGGGGAACTCCAGACCTTGTCTCCTGGTTCCTAATCCAGAGGTCCCTCAGGCCCGCACGTCAAGTGACACTCCTTACATTGAAACCTAAAGAGCTCTGAGCAAGTATCGATCATGTGCTGGCCTGTCCTCCACAAATATTAGTTGAGCACCTGCTGTGTGTCAAGCCCAGCCTTGAGTGACCATCCTCGGGGCCTCAGTAGAGCCCCAAAGCAACCCAGGAGGAAAACGGTCCTTCCTCCCACCCACCATGACCCAAGAGGCCTGAAGGCTACAGGTATGCCAGACCTATGCCATCACCCACCGATGCCAACCTACACAGGTGACAGAATGGCCACCACCAGCCAGAGACCACTCCACTGCCTCCCTGGGTTCTCCCGTCCAGGCCACTCGGAGGCACGCTAGGCATAGCTGCCAAGACACAGTTCCCTCCGACTTGTAAGTGAGCCGGGCGGGCGCTGAAGGAGTTGGGGGCTCACACCTCACTGGCAGAGCAACAGTTTGCCTGGGTAAGGCAGACGCAGCCTAGCAACCCTCACGGGTTGAGTCTTTTTTTTAATTTGTAGCAACTCATTTAGATAAAAGCATCTGGTTCGTAAGGAAGCAACAACAACAAAAAAAATCATTAAAAGCATATTTCTGCTTTTACTAAGTAACCTAGTAACAGCCCAGGAGGTAACAACCTGGCCTCCCTTCTCCAGGTGGGCAAGCCAGTGCCCTAAGTGGGAAGTGAAAGTCAGAATGCAGAAGGAGTCTATCCGGGGTCTCCTCTCAGGTCGGTGCTCACAGAGGTGCACGAGGCAGTCCCAGCCCGCCAGCCAGAGAGCCTCGCCCTCCCGTTAGCATGTAGGGGAGGCATCCTGCCTCTCCATCCCAGAATAAGCAGTATGATTATTTTTTTAGCACCAGTTCAGGGCTTTCTGAGATGCACTCAAAGTGCTCTGCCATGTCACGCAAGGGTGCATGGAGCCACCCAACTGACTTTGTGAGTCAGTAAGGTAAATCTGACCCCCATACCAGCCAGGCTCACTCGCCTCCCATGACCTGCACTTGACATGCACGCGCGCGCGCGCACACACACACACACACACACACACACACAATGGTCTCTGTCCCCATGCAGACAGACCCTTGTGCTCTTAACTGCCCGCCCCCCCACCTATGCATCGCACCTTTGGACACTTGTCCAGTGAGCCCCACTATCCCGGAAAAGCCTCTCCCATCCCCTGCCACCTCCTGGCAAAGAGCTCCCAGCTTCCCACTCATGGGAATTTTCTCTCCTCGGATTTCCTGATGCTGTTCCTCTCTCTGGCAGCCATTCACTTCTTCTCAGGTCAAGTGTGGTCCTTTCACCACCCAGCGTGCTTGCGGCTCATTCCCCACCCACTCTGAGCTTCTGGGTGGGGGTGGGGGAATGGGCGAGCTCTCTGCAGAGCTGAGCACATCATAAACACTGAAAAGGAACTGATGATAAAAAAAAAAATGCCAACTCACATGGCCTCTAGCTATGCTCATTTGCTCCTGAGTCCTTCAGCCCCTCTGCTTCCTTTCTATCACGAATCCCTCTCACCTGGCACCTGGATCTTTTCTTGTCTGCTCTGGGAGACAGCTGAGGACAGAGCTGTGCATCAGTCACTGGGTCCCTCCCCAAAGCCTAGCACAAAGGCAGATCCCGAGTGTTTGCGGGATGAGTGAGGAGCATGTGTGTTTCACTCAGAAGCATCTCATTTAACCTATCTCACCTGTGAGCTCAAGGACCGGCCACAGCTCACAGCGCCTACATTAGGGGAGTGAGGGCAGGGCACCAACCCTGTCCTTCCAGGGCCGCTGTCCCCTGGGGAGACCATACACCCCTCGCCCGAGCTCTGCTTCTGCTGTTCTGGGCACACACCACACTCCACTGTCCAGGAAGAAATGGGCTGGGACCCAGGGTCTCAATATGTTCAATTTTACGTTCGAGCCACCTTTAGGAAGGTGCATCCCATATCCAGAGGGGCCCCATGGCATTGCATCCATCCATTTGGGAAACGTTTCTAGTAAGCAACATGACGCAGTGGTCAAGAAAGAGCACAGATGGTGGACCCAGCCTGCCTGGTCCTAATCCCAGCCCTGCCCCTTACCTGCTGTGTGACCTCCAGCACGTTATTGAACCTCCCTATGTGTGCTTCAGCTTCTTCATCTGAAAAACAGGGATTATGATAAGACCCACATCCTCTGATGTTTGTAAAGTTAACGTAACACAGCACCTAGAATGCTGCCTGAAATGCAGTCCTCTACAAAGATTTGCTATTATTATTCTCAGGGGCTAGGACTCCCAACTGAGTCATGGACTTAATTCAAACTCTCTTCAGGACCAAATGTGCTTTCAAGGAAGGTATTGGTGTGCCCGTCCTCTGCCCTCAGACGGTCAGTCAGCCTGCAGCTTTTCAGAGCTAAGAGCCCTCAGTCAGCAGGGGAACTCTGCCCCCAGGGAAATGGCCCTCCTCAGTCCATGGGGATCCTGAACAACCTCAGAGCTGCATCCTGATTCTCCATGGACCACGGAGCATCCTGGAGCCCCTCCTGCTCTCTTTGGGGGGTGGGGAGACTCAGCACTCATCAGAGCCCCATTTTATTCCCCACTCCCCATACCATGGCCTCCTGAAGAAGATCTAAACCTAAGCTTGCTCAGCCCATAACTACCCCAGCAGCCCACACCCACACAGTGGAGAAATGACTACCAGACACACTGGGGCTTGACCCACCCAGGGCTGCCCCTGGGACCTGGAAGGGTATCCCCACCCCTCTTTGGATCTCAGTTTCTTTATCTGTATCATGAGGGGTTGGAGTCGTGATTGATCCCCAAGGGCCAGTCAGGCTCTGTCCCTGGGAGTGACACTCTGGATGTGGCCACATGGGGGCTTCTGGGACTCCAACACAATTAGCATTGTGGCTTCAAAAGGTATGTCAGCGTGTCCTTGGGGCATCTATCATTAACAATCATGAAGTCATTATCTGGTAAATAATTCATAACCTGGGAGATGGGAAGAGTCGCCAATAAACAGTAATCCACTTAGAAGGGGGCCTGGCCAGGGCTGGTGCAGACATGGTGGTGGTGCAGCTCCATCCCTGCCTCTGGGGTCCACACTGCCCAGACTTAGCGCCTCTCTGCAGCTCTCCCTCCCTCCCTCCCTCCCTCCCACCCCTGACCTGAGGCATCACCTTTCCTCTGGGCTCAGGCAGGATTTAGTGCCTGGAGTAACAACAGGTATCGAGTGATGACCGAGTGCCAAGGACTCTATACTGAATGACTAACATGCACTTTTCCCCTGAATGCTTCCAAGAGCCTGTGCCTGTGGGTGCTGCTTTCATCCCCGCCCCCGCCCCCATGCAGAGCAGCATGCTGAGGTTCAGAGAAATGAACATCTTCCCCAAGGTCTGAGCCAAGATTAGAAAGGAGGGGGCGCCAGGGTGGCTCAGTTGATTGAGCGTTCGACTTCACCTGAGGTCATGATCTCACGGTTCATGGGTTCAAGCCCCACATGGGGCTCTGCACTGATTGTGTAGAGCCTGCTTGGGGTTCTCTCTCCCTCTCTCCCTCTCTGCCCTTCTCTCACTTGTGCGCTCTCTCTAAAATAAATAAATAAATAAATAAATAAATAAATAAATAAATAAATAGGCAAGCAAGCACTGGACTGGGCCTGGGATTCAGGTCGGTTTGATGTGAAAGCTCTCCTTAGCCAGTATGTTACCCACCCGCCCCCGGCAGAGTTTTGACCTCTCGTCACTTGACTGGCCCTAATCTCCATGTGACCTGTGGTCCCCCAGCTGCACTGGGAGTCCTAGAGGCTTGTGTTTGCTCTCTAGTCCCCCTCACCAAGGATGAGGCCCAGGAAGTGTTTCCTAGAGCCTGCAGACCGCAGCCTCACAGGTCTGGCTGGCTAGTTAAGGCTCGGCAGTGGAGGCCAAACCAAGGGCACCGTGGAAGCGAGCACGAGGGCATGTCTTAAGGACACTGTCTGAGTTTCCCATCTTCCCCTTGGCCTGGTGCACTTTTTCTTTCCAGGAACACATGACAGCCTTCTGTCCACGCTCCCACTGAGAGCTCTAGCCTGTGGAAGGAGCTCTTTACCCAGATGGAGTGAACCCTGGGCCATGTGGGTTGGTCTTGAGGACTGGGTTCGCTCTGCCACAACTCTCCTCCCCTGTCTGTACCTACCCCACCAGCAAGGCCAGCAGCCATCCCTGTGTCTGCAGGACCATTTCAAAGACCCATCCAGAGGCCCCCAGCCAGGGAGGGCCTCTGGGGGTGTCTTTCTTACTGCCCAGAGTCTCCGTTCCATCCTTGGCTTCTTCTAGGCGGCCGTCCCTCAGCAGCATCCAGTCAGCTCCCCGAAGGCCTGGAGGCATGAAAGGTCTTACTTACGCTTCTCAGACCACCAGGGCTCCTGAGTTGGGAGCTTCAGGGAACAGGGCGGAGCTGTGGATGCTAAGCCCTGTAATTGTGACACATCTGGGATGTTGCACAAACCGCTGTGGCCAGGCTGTGTGGTCGAGGAAGCCACTGCGGTTCCCAGGCACGCAGATTTCTCAATAACTGTGGCCACCAGCCCACGGAGAGGCCCTTTAGCCTTCTGACCTCTCCTGCTGTGGACAACGGGATGGTCAAGACTGGCAGACACAGAGGCCAGGAGGAGGGGTCACTTTGCCACTGCATCGTAGAACAGCTGAAAACACCAGAATCTTCCCATCTGCTCTGACCAGAATGTCCTCGTGGCAGGTGCCAGTCTCTCCCTCCTGGCCAGGTCCCTGCAGTGACAGAAACACATCCCTCTGCTCCTTCCTCAATTCCTCTGCCTCCAGCAACGGGAAAGATTCCACCCGGCGGATCTCCTGCCTTTGACTAATGACCTCAGCATGTTGTTCATCAAGGGGCCGCGTCTCACAGACTGAGGACAGCGAGCAAGGGTGGCACAGTCAGTGCCCGGGACATAGGGACGCCACCCCACGAGGCCCCTCTCTGCCCCAGTCCATCAGCACACAGATGCTGTGAACTGGCTGAGCCTCTTCATGGCCTTGGACGGCTCCTGGCAGAACCAGAGGCACGGCCTGGTGGGCGGATTACCAGGACAGAGGGCGCCGACCAGGCGCCTGTGGGTGGGGAAGGGGTCCCTGACCCTCTCTCCTGGGAGGCCTGAGGGGCAGGAGCTGTGCCAGGGTCCAGCCAGAGACAAGCAGGAAGCTTTCCATTCTGTCTTCACCTCCCCCAGCCCAGGAAGGCCTGGAAAGGTAACTTAAAGGAATATAAGAAGACAAGGTAAATCAAAGCAGGAGAGCTACTGACAAGTGTAGGAGCAGGAAACGGTGCAGGGGCTGCTGCCTCCCTGAAGCCACGTCTAGAAGGTTCCATGCGTTTGTTACAGGTGGTCACAGATTTGCCCCCAGCCTTGTCGGTGCTTCTGACCATGGGCTCCCACTGGAATTGCCCAGGGCTTCTGGTGACTAAGAGACCACCTACCCGTTGCTCACCCCAAAAAAGAGGGGGACACCTCCCGTGTTCAGTGCTTTGTGCGCGGGGCTCGCACTTCCTGTCGCTCTGGCAGGTCGAGCCGGAGACCCCGCCCTGCTGCTGCGGGGGGGTGGGGGGTGGGGCGGCTGGGGACGCTCCTCAAGCCGTTAGGACAGGATTTTCCGTGCCCGCTTCGTCATGGAGAGACTGGCAGAAAACAAAACTGTCGCTTAGGGAGGGAAGGAGGGGAGTTTTCAGGCCTGGCAGCCAAAGGCAGGAGAGGAATCGTTTGTCCTGAGGCAGAGAGCGTGGCTTGTCCGTGGGCTGCAAGTCCGACAGCCCCCAGGAAGTGATGCCGTCACGCGTGTGTTCACACGTAATTCGCGCTCCAGGCCTCGCGAGAGGAGCCCACGGCCGCTGTCCCGTCGGGCCTGGGGACGGAGCGGGCCGGCACTGAAGCCCGCGCTCCCAGAGGCCCCCCGGGAAGGAAATTCCATCAGCTCCCAGAGTCCCCGTTCCGGCGGCTCCTGCAGGCTTTCCTTCTATCTGACCTAAATCTCCCTTGCTGCAATTTAAGCCCATTTTCCCTTGTTTTGTTTTGAGTGGAAACGGAGAACAGCTAGTCCCCAGCTGCCTCCGGGAGCCGGGTGAGTCACGGTCCCTCACGCCTCCTGCCACACGGAAGACTTCTCAGAACCCCCCCCCCCCCACCGTCGAGTCCCTCCCCGCCGGAGCCCCCCAGAGAACAGCTTTCACCTGAGTGCAGGAAACGGGGACCGGCACTGGGGTGGCCCCCGGGGCCGCGGAGGGCACGCGGGAAGTGGCGCTCCTCGCAAGGGTGACGCTCCCCGCAAGGGTGCCCTCTGCCCGAGGAGCTGGGGGTGGGGGGTGGGGGAGATCCTTGCAGGAGGTGACATCCCGTGAGGTCCTGACCCCAGGAGGAGCTGGCTGGGGAAAGAGGAGGCGTTCCAGACAGATGTCATTCGCTCCAAGTCCCACGTTTGGGTTTTGAAAACTGGTTCTCTTCGTTATACCCTCCTCTACTCCAGGGCTTACGTGGACTGTGGGGTTGCACGTCCTCACCCACTCGTTCTGTTTTTAGTGAGCGTCTGACTGCGGGGAAGCCGCCGTGGGCGGCCACTGCCTCACATGTGTCCTATGGGCCTTCCTGGGGGCCGCTTTGTCTCCTGAGCCGCGAGACTGCTGTCTTCATTTTGTGTCTTTTTACCTTTTTACTTCTGGGAACAAAGGACCCCCACTTGCTCCTACTAAACATTAGCTGTTGTGTGGGCCGTGGAAGCCAGTTCCTGGTAGAGTTGGGTTCATGACTGATAGATGATGGATGGATGGATGGATGGATGGATGGATGGATGAATGGATAGATAGGTAGATAAAATTGGATTGGAAAGCCATAGATCTCAACAAAGCCTGAGTTTAAAAAAAGCAGTGGCGCTGAGTGTCCCAGACAGCACACGGGGAAGGCACGGCCAGTACAAGTGAAGAATTTTTAGTTTGCTGGGGCCCCTGGAATTCACGCCTTCCTACTCTGTAGGATAAATGGAGAGAAACCGAAACCTTTTTCCCAAGCAGTTATCCAACTGAAATACTGAGATGTGAGCAAGGGCATTTGGCTTTTTTTTTTTTTTTTTTCATAACTTGGCCAAAAACCCTATCCAAACTACTTGGCTTCAACATAAAGGAACCAAAAAAAAGGAGGAAAAAAAAACCCCCACATTGATTGGATTTAAATAATGGAATTGCCATTAATATCTTCCATAAAAGATGATTGATTCTGACTTGGATTTATGGGAAGTTGGGGCTTGTAAAAGTAAACAGCCGTTCAATATTAATGCTGGTTGATGTGCACGCCCTGCCCCCCAGGGCTGGTTAAATGGCTGGGCTCCCAGTGGCTGGGTCTGGAGGGCTGGGAGGGCAGTCCCGGGCCCAGTTACCCCCTGTGCTGGTCTAGGAAGCCAGCCTGCACCCGATCCCTCCTTCCTGGACATGAGATCCTAATGTGAGAATGGGGAGACCAGCAGCCTTCACCTCTGCTCTGTGGAAGCCCACAGCCTCCAATGGGACTGAGGCCCCCAGTCACCTGGAAAGTCTCCCCCGCGCCCTGCACAGCTCCCACGCTCCTGTGGGCTTGCTCTGAGCGCCTCTGCAGGCGGGTAGGTGTGTGAGTCGCGGCAGCCTCTAGCTTCACTGTTGTCATGGCCCAGAGCTCAACAGACTGGCCTTTAGTGCAGGGGCGCGTGGGCTGCGGGTTTCAGAAGCAGTGTCTCCAGGGATTCTTGCCTCCTGCTCAGGAAAAGAGGGAGGTGAACCCTGGATTCTCTGGGAAAGTGGTAGCAGGCCCTATGGCTTTTTCTCCTCAGGAAGGACCCGTGATTGAGGGTGATGGGGGCCGCCCATCCGGGTGCCCATAGCTGCCATGTGTGCCAGCATCCCACCCGCCTGGCTGTCAGCCCTGCTCCTGACCCTCTCACGCTCAGGTGGCTGCTGCTTTCACTCCCATCCAGGCAGCTTGAAACCCATGTCCCTGCCTCCCAGCCCTCTAGGCACCATTGATCCCCTGTCCCTTAGCTGTAAACGGGCACCTCCTGGATGCATCCCCAGGCTCTGTACCCACATGGTCCCCTTCCACTCCCCAGGGTGCCCCTCAGGGGCCACAGACCTCACGGAATTTGTTAGCTCTCCTCCAGCCCACTCCTCGATTAGTGCTTCCCACCTCCGGGAATGGCCGCACCATCTACCCAGATCCCAAGTCAGAAGTGTGGGACCCCCCCCTCTTCTGTCACTCTCCACCCCCACATCCCAGGCTCCTGTCTCTGTCTCCTCACCTCTCCCCCATTCTTCCCTCCATTCCCATTGCTCCTGACCTGGCTCAGCAGGCCTGCATCAGCTCTAACCCAAATGGCTGGCATGGTATCCCTGCCTCATTTCCTCCCCAGCTCCCTCATCACCCCCTTCCAACTCCTGCATGCTGGCCCCCAGTGCCTTCTCTAGGGGTGAGTCACACTGTCAGTCTGCCAGTCCCTATGGGGTGAAGTCCAGGCACCTGCTTCTGGAAACCCACACCTCCTCCATGCTGAAAGCACCACCTGCGGTCACGCTCTGGAACTTTATGCCCCAGTGCCTTTGCTGTTTCCTCCATCTAGAATGCCGCTCCCACCCCCACCCAGGTCTCCTCCCAGGACAGAACTAGCCCTTCACATGCATGCTCGCCTCACTTACTGCCCGTACCTTTAATGCAGGAAGGGGAATGAACCCTTGAGGGCCCTCTGTATCAGACATGTTTGGAGCCGCCTGCCTTTCCCACAGCACCTTCTGGAAACATCTGTCCCCACCCACAACCCCTGCTGCTGACAGCAGCTCATTTAACCCCCACCCCTTCCGCCTTCAGCCTCATTTATCGGACTAGGAGCAGATTCCTGATTTCCAAGCTACCCTTCCCCCCAGGTGGCCAGAGACTGACTAAAACGTGAGCTAGACCAGTAAGATCTGCCTTCTGCAGTGGGAACTAAGGGACCACCGGGACCAGGCACTTCAGCCAAATAGAAACATGGATGCAGGACAGCACTTAGTCCTGGGCTCTGTACATACATAACAAAAGGTCGAGTCTCAGAGGTGGTGATTAGGAGGGAAGGAGAAGGGAGAGAGGGAGAAGGTGAACCATGAGCAGGAGATCTTGCCCGTCGTGGCTGCTCCTGAAGCTCCCCTTGTTTCTCCCATCTGCTGGCTCCCCCGAAACCTCACCGTTGCCTCATAACACCTCCCTCTAGCATGAGCTGGTGTGGGTAGGCTCTCTTTAGTGAAACCAGACCCTAACTAGAGTGACAACTTTGGAGCAGCTCGCGGCAAAGCTGCCAATTAGGAATTCTCATTGCCATTTTTGACAGGTAAGTCCATGGAGGCTCAAAAAATGTTAGGTGACATTGTCAAGGCTGTAGGGCAAGGATGAACAGAGCCGAGATACGGGCCAAGCTTTCTCATCTATGGCCACCACCTCCTGCTCGGCACTGGCACCACCATGCCACCTCCCATTAGCCGTGATCACTGTCCCCTCCTCTCCTATGCCAGACCCGTCGAAGGTGGGACTGTGCCTACCCCCGCTGCCCACCGTGGGCTCGGACACAACGATGGCATCAGGTGCCTTATGGCTATAACTGAGTTTCCATGCTGCGTCTCTCCATTAAGGTTGTACCGTGTCTCCTCGTGTGCAACAATGCAAACAGCCTAAGACACAACAGGCAGGTGGAAGAAATGGTTTCTGAGGTCCTTTCCTGCTCTAAAACCTCATGGCCGTGTGGTCCCTGCCCCGCCTACCTCACGGGAATGACAGAAAGTAGAACACTGCACATGCTTGGCCTGCTGGGTGTTCGCTCCATTCCGCTCTTGCAGATGGGGCCGCCCTTTCGCACGATTCCCCAGAAGCCCCCTCGCTGGGGCCCTTCCTCTCCCTGCTTGTGGTTTAAGAGGGATTTGTGCCGTGGCCAGGCGGGCCGCAATTTTCAGGCATCCCTGATAGCAGCTTCGCCTAATGAGGATGCGATGCTTACACATATTTTCATTCTTTAAAAAAAAGATCGGCTATTAATTTGTCAGAATTATTCATATTTTACTGATGATATTTTCCATGTATCTAATCAGGGAGCTCATGAATAGAAATGAAACTATTTAAATACAGAGATGGTGTACATTGTAAGATCTTGTTTTCTCAAGCTGTTTCATAATGCAGTGCATACATTTATTTCTTCTAAAAACAGGTTTTTGCAACCATCGAAAAAAGTTTTTTTAATCTCTGATTAAATATGACTCTATTCAGATATGCTAAATTGGCGAGAGCGGCATGTGTGTGTGTGTGTGTGTGTGTGTGTTTGCACACACGTGTGTGCCTGCCTGTGGGGTCACTTGAAGCATGTCTTCTGGTCTTCTCCATAGGAACAAGAGACTGTTTTCAGTGAGAAAAGTGGAAAACACATTTGGATCAAATCTTTTGGATGGAAGGCTCGCAGAGTAAAAGTACAAATTGAAATTGGGCCGAATAATATTCGAGATAATTATTTGTACAATGTAGCCTCTTAAACTGCTCAAAATTCCAGCAGCACTTACCTACATTGAAAGTGGCTTGGAATCATTAAACAAAGCCAGATATTAAATATACTATTGCTATCTCTTGAAACATTAGCAAGTAATGTAAAACACATGGCATCTACTCAATGGAAAATCTGAGAATACAAATTATAATAGTTGTCTTATAAGACCTCTGGGAAGCTTGAACTGAATTGCTTAATTCCATTAATAACAAACTATTACTCTAGCTATTAAAGCAACATAAGGTAATAGAGATCATGTCGAGAGATTGCACTGAGGCTCTTTCTTCACCTAGCACAAATTTATTCAGGGGCATTGATAGATTTTAATTGACTATGGCAACTGAATAGCAACAAAGGAAATTGAATGTCTTTTGAAAAGCTCCACATTTTCTAGAGGCAAATAGCAACACCAAAATGAGGGTTTGGGGGAGCTGGGAGAGGCGAGGGAGGGCGTTGAGGAACATCCGTACCAGAAGCTCCTCCACAGAAATGCTGTCCTGTGATCTGAACAGAAAGTTCCTTGGGTGCAAGTGCACCATGAGCATCTTTTTCATCCCCACGCAGTCCAAACCGAAATGAAACTCATCCAGGATGCTGTAAAGACGTGTGCTTTATCATGCATATCCATGGGGCATGCTTCCAAGATATGGGACTAGAGGGACCTTCATGCCGGCTGCTGAATCTCTGGAGAGTTCTGAGAACAGGGTTTGTTTCGGCCTGGGGGCCCACTAATGGCTTATCGTGGCTTAGCAGTGGCATCCATGATTGTGGCTTAGCAGTGGCATCAAGGACTCCTCATCACAATCTGGCAGTGGTGTGGGTGACCCACCCCTCATTGTGGCTCTGAACCTTGATGACCACTGAGGCCTTCCTTGGCTCCTGTCTGCTCCAGGATAGATTCCAGTGACATGTCACCTACTTTTCTCTTCCACGTTTTGGCCCTCTGTCCACTACTCATGGTCCCTCTGTCTTCTTTTCACACCCTATCTGCATCAGGTATCTGTCCTGCGTCTCATATGGGCCTGGCTTTGCATGAAGTCGGGTTTTATACTAGAGTCCGCTCTGGGTGCCATAACAAAATACCACAAACTAGGTGCTGAAACCATGGAAACTTGTTTCTCACAGTTGTGGAGGCCAGAAGACCCAGACCAGAGTGCCAGCTTAGTCAGTCTCTGGTGAGCACTCTCTTCTCGGCTTGCAGACAGCCACTGTTTTGCTGTGTCCCTCACGTGGCAGAGTATGAGGGAGAGAGGGGCGCGTTCTCTGCTGTTTCTGCATATAAAACAACTAATCCTGTTCGATCTCATTTATGAACCTTAATTCTTCCATAAAACCTCTGTTTCCAAGTACAGTCACACTGGGGGTTAAGGCTTTACTGTAGGAATTTGGGAGGGACACAATTCAGTCCATAGCAATTTTAAAGTCCCTTTTTCATCTTGCTGTACTAATCTCCCCACCCCCCCACCGCCAACCTCACCCCCAGCCCCAAGTACCCAAGTGCTGCTTCAGTTCCTCTGTTTGAAGGGAAACTCATTTTTATAGTATTACTTTATTTTATATTTTTAAATAGTTTATTGTCAAGTTGGTTTCCATGTAACACCCAGTGCTCATCTCCACAAGTGCCCTCCTCCATGCCCATCACCTGCTTCCTCTCCCCACCACACCCATCAGTCCTCAGTTTGTTCTTGGCATTCAAGAGTCTCTCATGGTTTGCCTTCTTCCCTCTCCCCCACTATTTTTCCCCATCTTCTCCCCCATGGTCCTCCGTTAAGCTCCTCCTAATCCTCGTGTACGTGCAAACATATGGTATCTGTCCTTCTCTGCCTGACTTATTTCGCTCAGCATAATACCCTCAAGTTCCATCTATGTTGCTACACATGGCCAGATTTCATTCTTTCTCATTGCCATGTAGTATTCCATTGTATAGATAAACCACAGGGAAACCCATTTTTAAAAACTTTTTTTGTTTGTTTACTTTTGAGAGAGAGAGAGAGAGAGAGAATGAGCGGGAGAGAGCCAGAGAGGGAGACACAGAATCCAAAACAGTCTGCAGGCTCTGAACTGTCAGCACAGAGTCTACGTGGGGCTCAAACTTGGGAACCACAAGATCATACCCTGAGCTGAAGTCAGACGCTTAACTGACTGAGCCACCCAGGTGACCCAGAGAAACCCATTTTTAAAGGAAACTCTACCCAGATGTGAGGGGCTACTGGAAGTTTCCCCGTGGTGGCAATTCTAGAAGGTGGTAAGGAGCCTGCAGTCACTAGAAGAAGGCAAGGTCACAGGGCACCCCACAGTCACGCCCATTGGACTGGGCCCGGATCCTTGTGCTGCCTGGCCCACGGCACATGATGATGACGCTGCAGAGGTGCTGGAAGGTCGTGTCTGCTGATGTCTGGGCTTCCCACTGGTTTGGGGGCAGGTCCCGAACATCGCCTCACTTCAGCCTATAGGGTTACCTTCTCACTATTTTCTGCCCAGCGCGTTAACGAGTGTGACGGTCAACTCCGTTGTATCCATAGGATTGGGGACACTGTCTCTTGCACTGTCTGTCGGTTCCAGCTGCCCTCCAGGACACGTCAGAGGAGATTTGGAGGGCTGGCCTGCAGCACACAGCAGCCCCCCCGTGCGATGCCTCCTCGAGGGCGCCGGCCCTTCTCAAGTCTTGTCAGAGCCAGGCTCTGGGTGCGACGCCCGGGAAGGGGCTCTGGCTCTCGGTGGTGGGCGCCTGCTCGAAGGCGCTTGGGAGAATCTAATCCCACCGTGGCTGCGGCACACGCATGTGTTTGAAAACCTCCTTGGCAGGCAGGACCTCCTAATTTTTTCCACTTCTTGTGATTAGCGTTGCAGACTAATCCTAGCACCAGACTCAACACCAGCTGTTCTTCCCCCACTGCTTGTTTTTACTTGGAAGCCAAATCCCGGAGCTGCTGCTGCATCGGCTGGCCGCGCTTCTCCCTGCAGCCAGTCACCTGCCGCATGACCCCAGGTGAGCTAGCTCTCGACCTGGCCGCCTGTGTGCTTCACACAACCTGGACCGCACTCCTGTCTCAGGGCGGGAGCCACACTCGGTGCCAGAGAGGCCTCTGGCTCACCTGCCAAGGCAGTGTGACAGCAGCCATTTGCGGAGCCAGACTGACCTTAGGAATTTGATTCTGCATTCCAAGACCTCAGACATCCCTGGGCACCATGTACAGGTTTTGACGTAACGGGATCTATGCAAAGCAATGCATGCAACATTTAGATACCTGTTATAACTTGACAATGAAATGAACACACGTGACCCCACCTCCAAGCTTAAGAACTAGAATAGTGCCAGACTATTGAAATTACCTGGTTTCTCAATTTTCCAGCTCCCTTGACATTTAGAAAGAGGTCTGCAGGAAGAGCACAGGCCTTGGCCCCTCCCTCCTGCCCCACCCACATTGTGGGCATCTGGAGGACAAGGACCTCCGCCCGAGGGCCCCCAGTTTGCAGTCACAGCACCTCCACCCTTCAGCGGGGCCCTGGCCAGGCAGCGAGGTCTCGGTGGCCTCCAGCCCAGCAGGAGTGGCCAGAGCTATCCTGTGGAGTCCAGGGAGGGTGACTTGGCAAGATGTCTCCCAGCTCTGTGAATGTCCCCATAGCATCCCCCCTTCCTCCAGTGACTTCCATGGCAGTGCTCGGAGGAAGGTTATTTACAGCTTGCAGACACAGGAGCTCAGACTTCTGCATCCTTAGATGCCATCAATTTGCATTTCTATGAGAGTTTCTCACATACCTGGAAGGCCCTAAAAACAAATCAGGGAGTGTGGCATATGGGACATTTGCCCTCCAAACACTCCAGCGTCAAGAAGAATTGTGATTGTCAGAAATATCATATTCCTGTCGAAAGCACATGAAATGAGCTCTGTAAATTGGGAAACATAAGTCACGGTTATATTTGTTCTGCTGCCATGTAAGAATCACAAATGTCTCCTAGAACAGGAAACAAAACAAAACTATGAGCCCTTTTAGAGTGACTTAACGTCCAACCACAGCCACCTCTACCCGGCCGTGCTGTTTCTCTTGCTACAAAATTCCTGACTCCCTTCGTCCTCACATATTTTGGGCCAGTTGGTTTCTTTCTTGGCAACTGCGGTTTATTGAAGACAGGATTAAAGTAAATCACTCTTTTCTCCTCTTTGGCAGCCTCCGATGGTTTTGTTTCTCCAGCGGCTGCCCGCTGTTTGGATCTCTCTCCTTTTCTCTTTTCACTCCATTCTTCCTTCCCTCACTTGGTTCCGAATTCCTGAACCAGAGGATCACACAGGGAGCCAATAGTTTCCTGGAGCAGAGCAGTGCTCAGCACCCCAGGCAATGCACCTGTGCACCTCTCCCCCATATCCTTCCCCCGCCCCTAAAAACAGTTATACAGGCCTGTGTGGGGGACAGTGGGACAGCGACTCAACCAGGGTGAGCAGAGGTGACAGAGATAGAACTCTCCTCTGCCTGAGGAGATCGGGCCAGGTGCAGGGTATTATAGGGGTCTCAGAGAAGGGGAACAAATGGCTGGAGGAGTCTGGGAAGGTTTGTTATCCCTCGAGCATCCTCCACTGGGTCCTAAAGCAACGTAGGCTTGAGATCTATGGGTAAGCACAAAAATGCCAGCTGTGTCATCAGGAGGGCACGAAGCTGGGATCCTGACTGTGGTTGGGAGCGAGGGCCTGGGGCTGCGTCCTGCTCTGAAGTCAAGTCTGTGTTAGGTTAGCACTGAGTAGAGAATATCCAGGGGGACAACAGTTGGCCTAAGGACTGCAGGAATGGTTGACTGAGGATTTCAAGCCAGAATCCTAGGATGTGATATACGGGCAGTGAACGCAAGATTCTGTGAGTTCTGAGACTCCAATGCCGCCGTGATAGTTTGGTTTGTGTGTGTGCGTGTTTCTCTGAACACTTAGAAAACAGGCAAGCATTCTCCTGACAATCAAGAAGTCTGGGATTTGGGCAGCAGTAAATCTCCTTTCTCTGAAACCCTGGTGTACACTCCATTTTTGCATCTCTACGTTGGCTTCAGTGCCAAATGGACTGGGGCTGGAGTGCTGAAGAGGTGCCTTGATATTCAGGTGGATGTGGGAAATCAAAGCAAATGCCCAGCCCAGTGGGGATCTCTAGGCCCCTCGGTGGCAAGAAGCCCCTCTGGCTGGATTCAGAAAACATCGAGAGGAAGGAGAGGGAGCTGACTGGAAGGAGAATTGGGTCCTGCTCTAGCACCCAAAGCAACACCCAGCCACACCATTGCTTTCTTGGCGCCTCCATTAGGAAATTCGGGAAAAGTCAGGAACTTTCTAGAACAATACTGCCCACAGTCGAGAACTTTCAGGAGTCATGGAGGTATTCCACACGGTATCGTCTAGTGCTACTGAGCACTTCGAATGTGGTTGGTGTTACCGGGGAACTGAATTTTTAATTCTGTTCAAGTTAAGTTTAGTTGAAATAGCGACACGGGTTGGCGGCCACAGTACTATTTTAGTAGCGTGACTCCAGAAGGCCCCAGAGCAGAGCCCGGGTGAGGCTGCCCCAGGCCTCCCAAGACTCCAGAAGATCGTGTCCCTTTCGAAGCCTCAAAGAGGCAGAGCCTACTGAGCTCTCAGAGAGAACTTATCCTGAAAACCGGAATGGGCCGGATGCTTACGGAGGTCCCAAGGATCAGGCACGTTCCTCCAGTCGTGTGGTGGGCTGTGCTGGGCATAGGAAAAGATCCTCTAGTTTCCCCCAGAGCCCTTTTCTCTCTTGCTGCACAAAGTTTCCTCTGTTCCGGCTGTCTGAGGAAATGGTTTTACAAGGCGTTGTTATTATTTTTTGTTTCCTTGGCGTATTCCTGGAAGCTGTACCTGGGTCCCCACATCCATTTGATTTCTGGCTGCTCAAGATTCACCCCTGGCCAGGGTGGTGGGGTTTCCTACAGACCAGTTTAGAACTGCCCCCATGTCTCTCTTCCTTGGGGTGTTTGGAGAGGAGATCAAGGGGCGGGGAGGAAATGGGTGGATGGGGGCCGTTTGATGGCCAGTCCACCGAGAAGGCCCGTCTTCTCTGCATGTAAGTTAGGAATGCCTGGAGAGATACTGCCAGATCTGAGCAGTGGCTAGAGTTGGGGTGCTTTGTTAAGTGCCCTGGCTCTGGAGTTACCTATGGAGAAGTCAGACTCCCTGCCTGCTTTCGACAGTCTGACTTCCCAGAGCAGGCAGGGATACTAGGGAAGAAGGGCACCAGTCAGAACCCAGGATGAGGAGAAACAGACCATCAACCTTTGGAAAGCTGGATGCAGCACTTGGCCTGCCCCTTTCCCCCATCAACCTCCCAGGGAGTAAATCTTACGGGGAGCGGGGGTCGAGTAGGACAGCACTCAGAGATCCAGAACCTCCTAGACCCCCGGGTAGACTCAGGAAATAACAGAAAGTGAGGGAAATGGCTCAACAGTCTCTGTGTTTGTGGCACATCTTTTCTCCCTGGGCTGCTTAGGGTTCTAAACCCTTAATCTTTGGCTTCATTCTGTAGAGATAGAGCACTTGTCCACTGGCTGAGAAGGGTGGAAAGAGATGAGTAGGGGCATTTGCCTTTCCTAGGGTAGAAGGTTCATTTGAGAGCATTGGCTTTGAGTTTAGCATTGTAAGAATAATTAATTTAGATGGGGACTCTCCTTAAACCCACAGACATGCACGGGTACCACCTGTCCCCCAGCAAGGGCACAGTGAACGTTATCATCTCTGCCCTAAAGGAGAGACTCTTCCCAGTGTGGTCTCAGTGGAAGGAGGGAGCTATTCAGACAGTGTTAGCAAGGACAGATGCAGGGTGGTGCAGTCATGCCAGACAGTGAGTCCAGGAAGGCTTCATGGAAGAGGGAGAGACTGGAGCTAGGGCTTGACGTGAGTAGCAGACTTCAGATAATCTGAAAAGAGTCAGGGCAGGAGGGGCTCTTCAATAATGGAGGTGAGGAAAAGAAATAGGTAAGGGATGGGAAGCCATGGAGAAAGTTTTATTATTACAACTTCCAGTCATTGGAGTTTATGCTTGCTATGTTTAAACCTTATGAATTGACAAACCATCTGCTATCATTTGTCAGGTGCTGGTTTGTGTTTCTAGAGACCTCCCCCCCACCATCACCCACCTCCCCCCAGGCCAGAAAGGCAGAGAAACAGACAAGATTCTGATAACGGTGACATGATTTTTATGTGATAGCCAATCAACTGTGACTTTGAAGCCACTTTTAACACATTTTTCCCTGACTTAAAACAGTTTTGGAAGTTGATTTCTAGGTTTATAAAAAACCCCGTCTATTTTGAGTTTGGAAACATAATTAATTATTTCCTAGAAAAGAGTTTTAAAACCTGATTACTTTCCCCAGCTTCACATCTCCTTGAGGCTATTTAAAAAAAAATCAGATTTCAAATCACGCACATGGAGCGAGTAGCTTTTTCGAGTTCAGTTGACGAGGTTGCACTTTGACATGCTTTTCAAGATTTGAATATTTTTATAAATCATGATTATGCTACTGTTTAATGAGAACAAAAGTGGAAATAGCATCTGCTTGTCTGCCGCAGCGCCTCTTCCGGCCTGTGTGTGCTGTCTGGAAAAGTTGTGGCCCAGTCTGGAGAGCTGATGAGCCTCTTGATTAGCTGAAATTGCTTCCTGCGGTAGTTTGGGGGCGTCGGTGCTGTGATGAACTGGGTCATTTCAGGGATCCGGGACACAGGAGCTGCTCTGAGATGAGGAGTGGCTGACAGTCTAGCTCAAGTCAGAAACCCACAGCATGGACATGTGGGCTCCAGTGGAAGCTGGGACTGTGAGGGTATGTGCTTTGCTAGACGGTCAGCTTCTCTGGGGGCAAGAGTAGCGGCCGATACAGGTTGAACTGAATCTACCTGAGATGCAGTGTTGTGACTGCTGTTTATGGGGCCCTGAGGGTGGAGAATGGAGATGATCCAAGGCAGCAGCGTAGACATGAGAGGAGCCTAACTCCATCATCATTCAGTCCAGTCACTGGTGTGTTCAGGTTGAAGAAACTAAGTCAGCAAAAGAGCTTAAATATGGTGCTCTTTGTTTTCTGAGTTTTTGAACGTTGAGACATGTTAGTTTTCTTTCAAAATAGTGAAACTAAAAATGTTTTTGATTTTTAAACTGTTACCATTTTTATCTGGAAAACTCATCCTTCCAGACTCCTTAGCACCAGCCCTGATGCTCTGCTCTAAATAACGTGTGTAATGTAACTTCAATGCCTGGAATCTAGGTGGATGGTTCAATCACTTATGCACTGACCAGTGGAAACATCAGGGCAGTCCACATCCCCGTGAAGAAAACAAACATTTCTGTCAGAAAGTTCCAGAAAGTTCTTCACGCCCTTTCTCAGTCTACCCTCTCCTCCAAAAGCAACCACTGACTGGCTTGTTTTTCACATGCATTTTAATTCAGTGTTTTTACATTTAAAACATCACCTGCATTTTGAAACTGAAAGGTCTGCTGCTGATTCCTGGGAGCCCCTGAGTGGCCGGGAAGGTGGGGGGGTGGGACATTCTTTGGAGGTTGCCCAGCGGCACCCCACCACCGCCCCAGCTCACACTTGGAGGTCGTTTGAAGTCTCATCAGCTGCACACCCCCGCACCTGGAACCTCAGACGTTCGCAATACCTGGAGAACAATGGGTAGCAAGAAAATTCATTCTGTGCTTTCTCCAGGACTGCTTGCCTGCAATTGTGGTTGCTGAGCAGGAGGACTCCAGATTAGAGAGAGAGAGAGAGAGAGAGAGAGAGAGAGAGAGGCCTGCTTTCCCGGCCTGCATAATCAGCATCGAACATATTTCTGCCCCAACAAAGAGAACAGTGTGTTCCTGAGACGCTGCTCTGCGGCTTGGAGGCTTGCTGGTGGGTGGTTCTCCCGGGAGGGAGTCAGACTATCCGGCAGCGCCCCCGTGCCCCCCCTTTTTTTTGCCCCAGACTCTCTGGTTCCTGAGGAGGGGCCTAGCGGAGGGCAGACACAACTCTGGCTTCTGTGCCCCCTCTGTTCCCCCTGACCCTCACAAAATAAAATCCCTGCAAGCCCACCCGCGTGCCTGGTTGATTCTACTCCTCACACCACTGTGGCTGCTTTGCCTCTTGAGATGCGGCGTGTGTTTCATTCCACGACGCCAAAGGCGGCTCTGCCTTCTAACAGAGCTGTCGTGGCTTCCCAGCCGAACCCCTCCTCTGTCACTCTGTCCATGGCGTCCACAGCGGCACTGTGCTGGGCCCCGTGGACACTTCCAAAGAGGAGCAGCCAGGCGGCCAGAATAGCCAGGCTGTGGTGTGGCCCAAGCCCCTTCTGGGTCCTGTCTCTCCCCTGTGACCTCCTGGGGTTGACACTATTGGTTTGATCATTAACATTCCATTAGGACTCAAGTCTTTTGGTCTTTTGGGGGTGACCAAGATTGGAAAAATGACTTTTTCTTTTTTTTTTTTTTGTCTTGTACCTATACTCGTATTTTCCTCTTTAATCATCAACGTTTGAATGCGGAAAAATAACCCAAGGATGTATGTGTTTTGTTTGAATGTCACAGTCATGCCCTTTGTTAAATTACCCCAAGGCAAGAGAAGTAAAGATGTAAATCATTAAGGTACTAAGATGCATTGGCCTGTGCACGTGACGACAGATCTGAGCCGGAGGGGGCTCCCTGGGACCCTGGACTGGAATGCATCTGATCACTCTGACCATTGACAGATCACTCCCTGGCCTGTGCCCTAGCTGCTCCCTCTGAGTGAAGGTTAGGCTAAAGGTCTCAAGGCCCTTCAGCATGACCCTGTGTGGCTCCCTGATACCTTTGATATCACTGGTCTCTTAGATGTCTGCCAGCGTCACTGCCAATTACACTGGTGAGCTTTCAGAGGTTTTTAGAAACCCAAACCGGAAAATACAGAAAAGGCCATGGGTAGCGCTGTCCCATTGATGATTATGGTTGGTGCACACGGCTCGTACATTGCCTTCCCTACACAACGGCCCGGCCAGCCAGGCTTGTACTGTGCAGCCTCACTTATCCAAGAATCGGAAAGAACTTCGGGGGCCCATGATCGTGAAGCACCTTCACTTTTTTAAAAAAATTTTTTTAATGTTTTATTTATTTCTAGGAGAGAGAGAGAGACAGCATGAGCAGGGTAGGGTCAGAGAGAGAGGGAGTCACAGACTCTGAAACAGGCTCCAGGCTCTGAGCTGGCAGTCAGCACAGAGCCCCACGCGGGGCTCGAACCCACGAACCGCGAGATCATGATCTAAGCGAAAGTTGGACGCTTAACCTACTAAGCCACCCAGGCGCCCCATACCTTCACTTTTTTATGGAAGTTGCCTCATCTGTGCTCTGGCCCCCACCCAGACTCTCAGGAATAAGTAAGGTCACAGGTGAGAAAAGAGGGCCCTGACCCCGAGAGGCAGCTGCTGTGAGGGAGGAAGAGGCAGGCAGGTCTCAGAGCACAGCCCTGAAGGCCTCCGGTCCTCACACAGTCCTGCTCATACTGCGTTCTGTGCCTCAGCAAAGAAGAGCCCAGCCCTCAAGGCCATATAAATTATAAAATGTTTCCACGTGCCCGTATCCTTACCCCCCCACCCCACCCCGCCCCCGGGAGCCTCTGGCTCCAGCCCAAAGGAGGCCACTGGGTTGGGAACGTCTCAGAAACATACTCTCTGAACCACCCGTGAGGTCTGCAAGAGCAGGGCCAACCTGTGGGTTCCTGGATGCTCACTTAGGGCCTCGGGGCCAGAGGGGTCTCGGGAGACCCTGGAAGCCTCCCCGTGACAGCTCAGGCCAGTGATGGGTCTTCCTGAGAACAAGTCCACATCCCGAAGGGAAGAGGATATGTGTTCCGTACATTCTGTCCAGGGCCAGACAAATTTATAATACATTTCAAAAGTGTTTTTCACCAAAAAAAATTTTTTTAAATTAATATTTGGTGCTTAAAGTGACAAATGTCAGTTCCCTGGAAAATCCACTCACTTGGAAAAAGGTCAGAGAGTAAGTGATAGCCCGCCAGCCAGAGCTTTCGAGAACAGGGGTGACTGTGGCACCAAAGAGACTGCTGGTGAGTGAGGGGCAGGTGCGGGGCCATCCCCATTGGTGCCCCCAGTGCTCACTGACGGGGAGTGGCAAGGGGCCCCCACTCCAGACTTACTGCCACTTCAGGTGGGAACACAGCTCTGCATTCCTCTGGACTGCATGCCCTCTGGAACCTCAGTAGCAGCTTCTAGGGTTTCCAAGCAACTGGAAACAAGATGGGGTTGGGGCCAGGCTCAGGGACTTGCCTGAAATGGGTCATAGCTCCTATTGCAGCTGGAACTAGAGGGGGATGGGCTCAAGCTGGGCCACAAGAAGGGGCTGAGCCACAGGTACTGGTGCCAGGGTTGAGCACTGATTCAGCCTGTAGTTCTGGTGCTCCCTGGGGGAGCCCTGCTCTCCGGCTGGCACGTGCTGAGCACAAGGCTGGGGGCTGGGGACAGGCAGCTGTGTCACTGAGGCTCCTGGCCTGTGCCCCTGGCCCCTCCCCCAGATCTGGCAGGTAGCCCTCTCCAACCTCCACCCGTGGGTACTGGCTGGCTTTGATCTGCAGACCGGCCCCCGCGAGGCAATCTTTTTCAGAAGGTCCTTCTGCCTTTAATCTTCCCACAGGGAAAAACACCCTTGGTCTCTCTCCTCCTTGCCGCTGGAGTGCTTAGTCTTCTGTCATGCTGGCCTTTTATACACCATTCTTGAACGTTTCACACTCATAGAGATGTGTTCACCCTATTTGTCACTTTCTTTCCCAGGGGAGAAACTGAGGCCCAGGAACTGAAGGGGGACTGGAGTGGAGAGCTCCGTGACAGAGGGGACCAGCCTTGTCCTGGAAGTTTCTCCCTAAGAGTCCCAGGGCCCCGGTGACTGCTCCCCGGCCCCACCACACAGGGGTGCTGTGTGCTGGGAGGCTCCTGACAGCAGGGGTGAGATGAGGCCATGATGGGCACCGGCTCAGCCACTCGGGTGCTCCTTAGCGCTCTCTCCCCTCCGGCAGGGTTTATGCCACACCCTGCATTCAGAACCCACTGCACTGGCCATGCTCTGTCCACACTTCGCTTCATCCCTCCACCCCTTTTGGTGAACACTTCATTTGCATTTTCCAGGTGACCCTCGGGACACCCTACTTCTTACTTAGGTGCCACTTAACATGTTTGCCCCATCCCTGCCTCCCCAAATAAGCTCTCAAAACTGCCATCTGCTCTCCCAGCCCCATCATCCAGCAGGGGAGTTTCCCCAAACATCCCTGTAGAACCTTCTACGGATTCACAGAAAAGATGAAAACTCCTTCTGGGTCAATATGGGTGACGAGAAGAGGCATTTTCAAGGGTGGTTGGTGCATGGCTCCTCCCAGCTGCTGACCTGTGTGGGAGGAGAGGCTGGGGACACCGACGGGTATGCGCTGCTGGGCTGGTGTCATCAACACCTTCCCGGCCTTGCCCTGGAGAGGGGGCTTCAGAGGACACCCGGCCCAGTTTGGGAACCACCTCCCGGCCCCATGTGTCTCTGAAGAGGATGTTCTGTCTGCCACTTCCAATGTCAGGCAGGTCCCAGCCGAGCTAATGAGGTCAGCTCCCCTCCTCACTCAATGGGGCCACCAACCACGGGGCCGTAGACCAGAGGTAGGGGAACAGGCTTCATTCCTCAGCCTCACAGCAGCCTCTGCAGCCACCAGCGCACTTTACTGGCAAATAGCCAGAACATGTCATCTCCTCTCTTAAGAAAATGATGAGAAACAGGCAAACTCCCCCAAGAGTGGTGGCCATTGTACAGACTTGCTCCGGAGGGGCATGACTGGGAGCCCTTTCCTACCCTTGGTGGTTCATTTTCCACCAGGCTGGGCAGCTGGCCTCATTCACAGGTCTTTCGTTAGCAAACAGGGCGGCTTATCTCATGTCCTGACCGACCCTTCCCCATGTGTCCCATGCAGACGTCTCACCCCATTGCCTTGGCCGTGAAATTCTGCCTGCCTTAGCAGAGCCAGCTCCTGGCCCTCCCGCGTGGTGCTGTAGAGTCTCGGCCGGACCCTGATCCCCTGAGAGTTACCGCTCCTGCAGGCCTTGTCCTAGGTCAAGGACGAGGGCTCCAGCTACTCTCTGGCCTAAGTATGGGTACTCAGAGCCATCACAGTCTTCCTTCCCTGTGGCCACTGAGATCACACTACAACATTTCAAGGAGCTTCACCCTGGGCCGTGGGAGAGCACTGGGGAGTAAAGACAAAGGGTGTTACCACATAACCAGCAACGTTGTGGCTGCATCGCCCACGGGCGGCCCGTCGCTGCCCTGTGCGGGGCTACGTGGTGTGCCCTGGCCACTACTGTCTGCACGCTCCTGAAAGCCTGTGAGCAGCACAGGTGTCAGGATCCGAGAACACAAGGGGCAGGAAAATAGCAAAGACATTTAAGATAAATGAGAATAATGAAAAAAAAAGTAAGGGAGAAGTGGCTGTTGCAGAGACCGTTTGGTATGTCCTGACCTGCCAGATAATAGGATTACACGTTCCTTATCTCCGCCATGAACTAGCTCCGGGTCAGCCCCAATCTACGCAGTGGGACAGTGGGACATAGATCCTTCCTCTCCTGCTTCACATCCTTAGCTATGGTCACAGAAACTCACTTTTGGGATCCAGAATTCCCAGGGACTCAGTCAGCTTCCTGACCTTGTAGAGCCTCTGGGAAGAGGTGGCATTTTTTAGTCTGGATTTTTAGCATCTGCTCTTGTGTGTCTTCACCCATTTCTTGGTTCAAGAAACCCAGACTGATGTGTGTCTCTGCCCAGAGGGTCGGGCCTCATTCGAGCCTGGACTTTGGAAATTCACTCAGGGCAGCACGTTTGCTGCTGCAATATTATCTGTCCACTGGTCCTTCAGACCCTTCTCTCAGCTCCAAGCAGGGCTCTGGGCCAAGCCCCCCAGGGCCTGAGGCTGAGCACAGGGAGGGAGCAGGGAATGGCAGGTACCAGGCAGACCGATCATAGTTGCTGTGTAATGACCACCCCAAACCTAGACGTATGGCAAGTTGTTACATTAAGAGAGTCTAGGGGGGTGCCTGGTGGGCTCAGTCGGTTAGGTGTCCAACTTCAGCTCAGATCATGATCTCACGGTTTGTGGGTTCAAGCCCCACATCAGGCTCTGTGCTGATGGCTCAGAGCCTGGAACCTACTTCAGATTCTTTGTTGCCCTCTCTCTCTGCCCCTCCCCTGCTTGCACTCTGTCTCTCTCTCTCTCTCTCTCAAAAATAAAGAAACATTGATGAAAGAAAGAGGGAAAGAAAAAGAAAGGAAGGAAGGAAGGGAAAGAGAGAGAGTCTGGGTTAGGACATCAGACCAGGCACAGCAGAGAGCTTGTCTGCAATGTCCAGGACCTCCACTGGGAACAGTCACAGGCTGGCGACTCAATACCCAGCCTGGGATCATCCAGAGGCATCTTCCCACCCATGGCTGGTGTGGACCCTTGCTGCCCACAAGAACAGCTGCACTGGTCCTCTCTCCTCTGGGCCTGGGCTTCCTCACACTGTGGTGGCCTCAAGGGGGATAAACTTCTTATATGGAAGCTCAGGGCTGGTGGGGAGGGTGTGTCCCAAATAACAGGTGGAAGCCACATTGCCTTTGATGACTTAGCCTTGAAAGGCACACCTTGTCACTTCAGCTCTGTTCTGTTGTTTACAAGCAAATCACAAGGTCCTCTTGGCTTCAAGAAGAGGGAAGTTAGACTCTTCCTCCTGATGGGGGAGGGACCAGGTTTTAAAAGAGTGTGAGATGATAGTCTGCCACAGCATCCCTGCTGTGGGTCCCTCTGCTTTGCAGATAAAAACCCAAAGCCTTGGAATGGTGCCCTGTTTCAAGCAGATTCCTTGGGCCTGCCCCATTTGGGATTCCTACCCTGGGGTCCCATGGCCCAGTGACTTCGAACAAGCAATTCAGTAAACCAGTTTCCCGTGACAATGCCTTTTTCTGTGTGGGGACATTTAACATAAAGCACAGCCTAATATAGCAAAAGTCAGCTTCTACGTATCGGTGAAAGCTGAGACTGGAGCTAGACCTCTGGTTCCCAGGGCTGGCATTGCCACTTGCTGTGTGACCTTGGGCAAGTTACTGAAGTTCTCGGTGCCTCTGTTCCCTCGTCTATAAAATAGGGATGACAAAAATGGTACCGCCTGCATTAGTCAGCTCAGGCTGCCATAACAATGTACCAGACTGAGTATCTTAAACAAGAGAGATTTATTTGCTCACAGTTCTAAGACTGGAAGTCTGAGACCCAGCTTGGCCGGTTGCTCTGAGTGCCCACTTCTTTGCTCAAAGATGGCCGCCTTCTCTCCTCCCATGGCCGCCTCACCTGGCTGTCTGGTGGTTCTTCTTATAAAGACACTAATTCTGTCCTTTCCTTGCAGGAGAGCCCTGCCCTCATGACCTCATCTGAACCTAATCACCTCCCAGAGTCACCACCTCCACATCCCATCCCATTTGGGGTTGGGATGCCAACACATTGGGATGCACCGTTTCGGTGCACTGAAGGGCACTGAGGGTCCCGTGAGTTACTGCTTGGCGTGTGCCTAGAATGCTGCTTTCCCGTGGCAACTGCTGCAAAATAAAATAAAAAGTCAGGTGAGGGAGCTCAGGGCAGGAAGCAGCTACTCTGCTTGCTGTCCAGGAGGCTGTGGCTTGTGGGGTCCTAGAGACATGAGTGATTCATGCCTCTGTGTCGCAAGAACTTGCATCTTTAATGAGAACGCAAGTGCTGCCTGCGTGGGCTGGACGCAGGGTGATGGGGCTGGCCGCCGCGTCCAGGGTCTTGCACCGGATTGCAGTTCGGGAATCTTCCCTTCCCTCTACTTTGGGCATGCATGGTTTCTCAAGTTCATAACTTACTCTCCTCCCTGGATTTGGGAGAGTGGGAAGAGAGGAGCCGAGGATGTCTTTAATTAAATATTGCCACTCCCTCCTCCTTAAGGTCATTTACAGTCAGTAAGGGGAAGGAGAAATATCTCTTTCTAAGGCCTCGCAAATGGGGAAAAAAAAAAAACCCATCCGAATTCCTGAATGCAAAACCGTTCTTATCTAGCCTGCATCCTTCCTTTGGTTATGATTTAATATGTGCATGGTGCTATAAAGAAATACAAAGCAGCTTGGGAAAAAGTCTCAGCCCTAAGAATCTTACAGTATTAAAACTCGAGTAATCCCACACAAGAGAAAAATTCAGCAGAGCCTGAGGTTGGCCCCTGCAAACGGGCGTGCTCCGCCCCCTGCGACCCGGGGGCTGTGGGACGTCCCCGGAGAGCCTGCGCAGGCTGCTTTTGACAGCTGAATTTTATTAACTGTTTTTTCATTACTCCTGATGGGTCTGGCAATGAACTCTTATCAGTGTATTGTGGCGAGTACAAGTCAATTAATTTCTTTTAAATAACTTCAACTGAAATCCTATTTGATTTATATTCCAAAAATGATTTCCATTCCATTCCTTCCTGAGATTATAGTCCCGGCTGAGTTAATCACACTGGCTGCACAGACACCCATACCCCAGGGAGAAAACAGGATCAAGGAGAGAAGGAAATGAGAAGAAGGTGGATCTGAGCATTCTAAAGACCCTTTATTCAGTGCGAGGCCATGTGCTCGGTGACAGGAGAGCTCGTTTAAATCTCGCCTGCAGAAAAGCCTATTTCTAGTCATGGAAGCGAGGAATGAATTGAGAAACACAGAAGATGTCCAGAACGGGGAGGAGTCCTTACCTGGAAGCATGACCGGTGGCCACTGTGGCTGCTGAGGTTTGGTGGCCAGCCACCCCCTCCTCTGGCATGCAGAGTTAACTGCAGCTTCTGGGGCTGGGGTCCGAGGAGTCCCTTCTTCAGTACTGCCCTGGCCCTGAGCACTAAGCTTGATGTGGCCTGCAGCGTGGGGCCACCCCAGGCCTTAGTAGGCTTGGCGGGCACTGTGAACAGAGCCCCAGCGAGCTCTGCCACCAGCTTGCCCATCTCCCCGACAGAGGCAGGCACAAGCAGAGATGCCACCCTCCCCGGGTCTGCCCAGAGACCTGTCACTAGCCAGGCCCTCCGGGTGATAATGCCCGGATTATCTGGGAGGCAGGGTGGCAGTCACACCCTCTCAGAGGAGATGGCCTGAGCTGGTGGCATCCAGCCCCGGAGGGCAGAGCTTAGTGCACAGCCGGTGACAGTGGTGAGAAGCTAGGACTCCGGGAGAGGGTGGCTCCCACCATGTGGGAGAAGCAGTGTGCCCTGATGCCAGGACGCCGAGCCGGGCTGGCAGGCTGCTGGGGGACAACGGGTCACAGCCCTGGGGTAGGACTACCCAGTGAAGAATTCAGGGCAGTGAAAAAGTTTGGCAAAGATGAGTTTAGACCAAAAAAAAAAAGTATTTGCAAAATGCCTGCTGTGGATGCAGCATTCGTTTGCTGGGACTGCTGTATGACAAAGTTGCACTGGCTGGTGGCTTCAGCAGTGGAACTCTATTTTCTCACAGTCCTGGAGGCTAAAGTCGGAGGGCAAGGGGTCAGCAGGATTGGTTTCTTCTGAGCCCACGAGGGAAGGATCTATTCCAGGTATTTCTCCTGGGCTTGGAGATGACCGTCTTCTCCCTGCACCTTCACATCATCTTCCAGATTCCCTCTTCTTCTTTTTTAAAGATTTATTTATTTTTTAGAGAGAGACAGAGAGCACGCGCGCACAAGTGGGGAATAGGCAGAGAGAGAGGGGGACAGAGGATCCGAAGCAGGCTCTACATTGACAGTAGTGAGCCCGATGAGGGGCCCAAACCCACGAACTGTGATCATGACCTGAGCTGAAGTCGGATGCTCACCCGACTGAGCCACCCAGGTGCCCCCAGATTCCCTCGTCTTATAAATACACCAGTTGTATTGAATTAGGGCCTACCCTAATGACCTCATTATAAAGAGGTCATTTGTAAAGACCCTACCTCCAAATAGGGTTACTCTCTGAGTCATTGGGGGTTAGAGCATCAACATAGATTTGTTGGGGGGACACAGTTCAACCCATAGAGACGCAAGCTGGCAGGGTTTCCCTAAACGTGAATGAGAGATTGCCAACATGAGAAGCATTTGGGGCACTTAATAAAAGTGTGAATTCCTGAGCCACACGTCACATCCACTGAATCAGAACCTCTAAGGATGTGGCTCATGATTTGGTATTTAAATAAACTAAATTAGTTCCCCAGGTGATGCTGGGGCCCTCTGAAGTTCTGCTATGTATGTAGGGAGCTGGAGGGGCAGCCATGGGGATGACACACCTTCAAGGAGCTGCCTAGTCGAAGGAACAAGACCTTTCTGAACGGTCAGAGAGCACAGAAGCCTGTATCAGCCGAGTGACCAACTGAACAACACAGCCCGAAGTGCCATGGTAACTTGGAAAAGGAAGGGGGGGTTCCCAGGAAGTAGGAAGCATTGGGGAAGCAGTCCCAGAGGGGTATGTTTCTCATACTTCCCTCTGCACAGAAATAGCTCGAGGCCGAAGATTAGAAATACAGAAGGACAGGGATGTCTGAAGCTCTGTATAAAAACTTATCTTGGTGTTTAGAATATCTCTGGGCAGCCTATCGCCTTTGTCTTTATCAAAAAGCAAATTTTTGCTTTTTTCTGGAATTCCTGTTGGCGGTCTTGGAATGTGATATGGGTGCCTGACACATCGACACTCAGCAAAGTTCTGCTGACTCGAAGGTTTGGGATGTTGTGTGTGGTTTGTGGCTGTCGTGGCTTTATCTCTCAGGAGGGAGATGTGTGGCCATCAGACAGCAGACGGGACAGGTTTGGGCACTGCTGGCAACTCCTGACTCCAGCAGGTGAGCGTCGATATTGTTGTTTTAACTGACATTCATCCCTTCTGTCTCCCTATACTCGAATCGATCTTGGCCAACAGAGGTTTGATGGGAGACTACACAGAAATACCTAAGCCTCCCAGTGGGAAAGAACGTGCATAGAAAAGGGCAGGAAACACAGTGAGGCCCATGGACTTGGGAGCTGTGTTCACACTTACCGGCTGGGTGAACTTGGCAAGTTAGTCTCCTTCTCTGTGCATCTGATTCCTTATCTGTAAGATGGAAAGATTAACAGTGTGTGTTGAGCATTAAATAAGTTAATCATGAAAGGAGTTTACAAATAGTGCCTGGAACATAAGTCTGCAATAAATGTTAGTGATCAATATATTTTTTTTCCACCTAGGTGAGTGATGTTCTGAGAATTCACCTCAAACAAGAGATCATGGCTAATCTCTGGGGACTGGCAAGTCACTAACATGCATCCTTCTTATCATGATCTGTATAGCTCAGTGACTTTTTCTGCTCTCTGCTCCAAGCTAAGGAGAGAGAACTTGGCCCCCCCAGATGGAAATGAAGCATCAGCCAGAGCCGGGTGCCTTCTGCAAGGCGGAGGCTGAGTATGTGTGTGTGTGCGTGTGCGTGTGTGTGTGTGTGTGTGTGTGTACTCCTTCAGTCCTAAGGGCACTACATGTTGGTTAAAGAGCATCTCTTCCAGCTCCTAGAGATTCTGGAGCAAACAGCCTGCTCAGGCAACTTTTCCGTTTGTGTGTGCAGTGGGGATGCTGCTCCTGTGAGGCCATGTGCCTGATGCACACTATTCACTCTGTTTCCCTCAGAACCAAGTCCCATTGCACAGGCCATGTTGATGTCATTTATCCTTGGATCCACATCCAATGGTCCCCATGAGAGCAGAGGGTAGTGCCCCTGCCTTCCTGGGAGCACGCGTCTCCTCAAAGGCTCTCACTGTCCCACATCTGGGAGTGAACTCTTCCCTGTGGGTCGCAGCCCCACAACCATTGATGGCTTTGTCTGTACAGGGAAGAATCATGGCTTTCGAATCATGGCAAAATGGTGGATTTGAAGAGAGGGAAAGAAAGATCAAAGAGGCAGAACATATTGGCTCCTATTTGGGGATTAATTCTCTAATCCAATTTTTTTTTTTTTTTGCTAACAATTGTATAGAAACCCATTAGAGACAATTAATAAAAGCAGAGCTCCCTGGCTGAATCAGGGTGGCCTCCTCCCGGAGCCCCTCACATTCCCACATGGAATCCTAGGATGTCTCTGAAGCCAGTTGGAAGACTCTTGCTCCAGGTTGGGTGGGCATTCTTCTTGCTTTCTCAGCCCAGGCCCCACTGCCAGCCTCTGTTCCTGACGGCAACCCTAGCCCCTTCCCAGCAGAGTGGACGGGGCAGGGTCCAAGGGAGAAGAGACCGATGCTGCCAGACCTGGGCCGGTTTCCTTTTGGATAATCATTGCAGACTTCTTAGCCTAAATGCACCGTTTGAACTTGACTTTTCTGTACTCTCCTAGTATCTGAGTACCAGAGCTAACCGAGGGCTGAGCTGAGAGGCTGAACAGCTTGGTGTGTTAATCCGGACTGTCACTTGGCCCACTCTGGTTACTAGTCTCCTCCTCCCTCCCACGTCACTCAAGGGACAGGAGGACAGTGGGAGGGATCGGAAGTGCTGGGCACCAGGAAGTGAGGATGAGCCGCATGCAGGACCCGCTGACAATGCATGGGCTTTGACAGGGGTGCTTTCAAACTCCAAGTGGCTCTGTCTTTTGACTTCCGCATCAGCCTACAGCCACCTCAATTTTTCTATTATTATTATTTTAACACCACATTGGCCCTATTTTTAAAAATCTGCTGCGCTTGAGCAATTTTTTCTGACGTCAGCGGGCTGCCGGCAACTCTGCTTAAAAACAAGAATAACCAAATCTTCTAAGGAGTAATGCTGAACCTGCTTCAAACGCAATAAATCACAAAAACCATTGTTTACGATAAGTGGTATCTGATTGCTGTTAGAACCTGTGTTTATTGCTTTTGTGCATTATGGTCTCTTGTAATTTGGACAGCCAGAAATTGTATTCCTTTATGCAGTGCGTAGGAAGGGTTTGTAAGGAGGGAGGCATCTGTAATTATGCTGCCAGGCAGTGGGGCTGGGGAGCCTCGGAGGAGCATGAAATGCAATTGCTGGTTTTTCATCTGAGGAGCTATATGCATGGGGCTTCCCACTTTCCCTGTTCTTGGAAACCCCCAGGCTTCTTTGGAGACCTGGGCAGAGGAGGACAAGCCGGAGGGGCCTCGGAACCATGGTTCCCGGGATCGGAGAGCCCGTAAATGGTCTCTGGGACCAGAGCACGGGGTAGTGGGCAGCCACGGCCTCACAGGAAGCTGTGCAGATGGTTTTCTCTGGAAATTGCTGTAGACGCCTTGGTAGGCTTCCTTCCTTCTGTCTGTCTCATCCTGACAAGTGCCCCCAGCTTCCTTGGTGAGGGCCCACAGCAGGGGTCCAAGGAGAGCCAGTGGCAGAATTTTTGGTGCCTCTGTCTGCAAACTTGAGGACAAAGCTACTTGGCCATGAAGCCTGGATCTTGACACGTAAGGTGCACATAGATCATCCGTCATTGAGGTGCAGTTGGAAAGAGGGGCCACATCTGGGGCAAGATGGGCAAGCTCTGATTCTCATAACTCAAACATCTGGACTCAAGGAAGAGGGTCGAGTTTCATTTTCATTGAAACAGACCACACTCCATCTGTCCCTGCTGCATTTACTTCTGTCTGATCCTTGATCTGGAAGGCTCCCTCCTGCCTCCCTCACCTTCCTGCTCCTCTGCTTCCCTCCGAGTCATCCCCAAACTTGTTCCTCCTCTAGTGCTCCCAATCCTGGGAGAATGTCACCACCCCTCAGTCTGTCCAGCCTGAGAACTGGGGTTCTTCCCAGACACCTCTGTCTCTCTCCACCCCATTGCTAGCCCAGCACACAGAAGGCGCTCGTTAATGCACTCAGTGGCCAGTCAACTGCCAAGTCTTCCCCAAACTGCCTCCTGACTGTTCCCCATGTGTCCTCCTCCCCATCTCTGCCGTTACTGTCCTAGACCGGGCCCTTGGCTATTCTTGAAAGGAGCCCCCGCCAGACCCCCGACACCCCCGACAGGTCCCAACCTGGCTAGTGTTCGGGGCCATGTCTTGGCCGCTGCCTGTCCCCCCCATCTTTCCCAAGCTCCTGTCACCTGTTTTGCTCTACTTACCCTAAGTTCCTCTCAATTCCTGAACATTCCATACAGCTGCCTAACTCTGTTTCCATTACTACAGTGGTTTCACTGTCTAGAATACCCTTCCTCTCTTCTTCACCTGGCTTGCCCACTCTGCAGACAATACCACACAATCTCCTCCAGGAAGTCTTTTGCAGCCAAGCCTGTGGGCCCCGAGGCCTCTGTCCCTGCTCCCACAGCTCCCTGTGGAAGCTCTTACCACAATTATAACCAACCATGAATGTCTCCCCTTACAGGCAGGAATGCTATGTTCCCTCTCTCAACATGGCCAGCACCCAGGGTAGCACCCAGCCCATAGAAGGTGCTCCATGAACGTGGATCGACATCAGACTTGTGCTAAAGTGCACAGAGCACATAGAAGGCAGAGAGTTCATGGAGCCCAAACTCCACATGATAGTGTGTGAGAGCAAGTTCACAGACAGTTTCCCAGTGACACCACACCCTTGCACAGTCGGGAGCAAGGTCCTCTCGTTGCACCAGGCCATCTGTCACCCCTTATAGGCTCAGACCCTCACTGGGGACAGAGACTCAGCCTGAGAAGTGCCAGCCCCAGTGCCATCTGAGCACAGAGCAGATGTTCCTCAGTGGAAGCCCCATGAGTGAGCAGATGAGGAACATGGGGAAGCCTGGCCTCAGCTGGTGGCTGACATTTATCCCCACGCAAAGGATGGGACTAGCAAAGCATGCTTTATTGAAATAATCAATGGCCATTCTCAAGGTATGAGTGCTGGTCAGACTGTCTGACCCCTGACCTTAATAGACACTAACCTGAACAGCAGGGTCCCTTAAGCCGTAGAGTGCTTGAAGGGACCTCTCTGAGTCTCCACGATTTGGCTTCAGGGTATCATATGGATCCCTCCTCCCCTACCCAGCCTGGCCAGCAGAGCAGTAGAGGAAGTGGGGAGAGAAGCCAAGGCAGGGCCCCACTTCCAGAAGACCCTCTGGGGCCAAGGGCACCTATGGGGCAGACCAGGAGCAGCTGGTCAGACAGCTCTCTGCACGCAGCCCAGCAAGCAGTTGCACTGATCAAAGCCAACTGTTATGGTTTCCAGATTTGTTGATTTAACACACTCAACCAGCCTCCCCTTCCTTCACTCACACGCGCACACACACACACACACACACACACACACGTGCACACCCATGCATGGAAATGCTATAGTGGCCAAACTCAGTGCCAGCACCAAGAAGCAAAAGGGGCCCATTCCCTCTCTTCCTCTTCCTACCCATGTTACACACCTTCCAGCGGCAATGCACATAATTTGGGCATTTGTGCCACAACTCAGGAAGCTAGAGTCTGATCTTGGCCTTGGTGATCCAACTGCGCAGCCCCACAACCATTGATGGCTTTGTCTGCACAGGGAAGAACGATCTGAATTACAAATGGTCGACTTCCTGGCAGATTTTTTGGAATTTGAGCTGTTCACAAGCAAAGGTCTGGGAAGTAGATGCTCAGGCCAGTGAGCCAATCCACAAATCCACAGGACCCTGGTCTGGGCGTGATCTGTGCCCTGGGAAGGCAAAGGTAGAATTAGAGCACAGAACCCCTGCTTCCAAAGCTTTCATGGAGGTAGCAGTGCCCAGGGCACGGAACTACGTCTCCCCCACCTGTGTGATCTGTGCCAGCCGCTCTGGGGACGGTAGACAGTGGGGCTACAGGGAAGCGGAGGCAGAGTGGGCTGGACTGGGCTGATTGATGACTGTCTGGCACAGAGAGCACAGAGCTGGCTCCTTCCTCAGCTGCCTCATGGAGCTGAGGCTGCAGAGTCTGCAGGGAGGATATGTTCAGGGAGCACTGTGCTGGGCACACTTCCCATGACCCCCAGGGCCAAGGCCAAGGCCAAGTTGTACCCTTAGCCTCTCTCTTCCAGCCCAGGACCTGCCATTTGTGAACTTTTTTCTTAAAACTTAGAAATATAAGCAATTTGACAAAAAATTTTTAAAAGAACCCAATTAATATAAAATTTGAAATGATCAGCCTTTGCAGATTCTCCTTTCATCTTTTGAACATGCAGACACCAGGAGATACCAGACTCTCATGATTTCCGTGTCTCTCGTGATAGGATTCCTCCTCTGTGTCTCCCTCCACACTAGGTGGCTGGACAGCTGTTCAAGGGGCCCTGCTACCTGGGCTGAGTTTTGCTCACCAGCGCCCACCCTTAGAAAAGTACTTTAGCACACCATCTCCTTGTCTCAGATACACTTGGCTTTTTGCTTGTTGAGCTTTGCGAGGTTAATGAAATGGGCGAGCGAAGTAAGAGTTTCTGTTTCCATCAGCTAGTGCACGGACAAGTCACTTTCCACCTCTGGTGCCTTAGTTTTTTCATCTATGAAGTGGACATGATAAGAACACCTATCACAGAGGACTCTTGCGAGGAGTAAATGAGATAATGTGTGGCTTATAATAAATACTCAATAAATGGTGGAATAGGAGTAGTAATTATAGTAAATATTACTGCAATGGTTATGATTATCACTGAGGAGCAGGCAGATGAGGTGAGCTGGGGGCTTACATCGCCGATATAACGCTAGCATCCAGTTGACTAGTGCAGCCTTTGTCTTCTGGCCAGCAGGTCCCTTCCTCTGGCCCCTGGGGGATCTAGACTGGAAGAACTTGGCTCACATCACCCTGCCCCTTTAAGATTTGCATGAAATGTTCAGGGAGGGTGGTTCACTGTGACATGTTTTTCTTACCTGGAAGTAAAGGGAAGAAAAGCTGGAGTCACCTGGTTGACTCCTGAGTGAAGTGCTGGTCCTCTAGAGAGGGTGCAGCACCCCAGCCACTAGGACCCGGAATCAGAGCCTCTCCCTTCTCCTGCCCCCATATCAGGGATCCAGTGACTGTTCCCCAAAAAAGAGTGGCTCTGGATGGTGAATGGAGCCCAGACTCCCAGACCAGGTCAAGAAGCAGCCAAAGTGTCCTATCCCCCTTGGACAATCAATGTTCTTCTCTTTATTAGTGACTCCCGGGCACAGGGAAGGGGCCTGGGCTGGGAGCTGGGCCAGGCCAGGGCTGCGAGGCAGGAGCTTGTTTCTGGGAGTCCTGCACGCGATGCCCCGAGATGCGCTGCCGGGCCCAGGGCTGCTTCGAGGCCCAGGGCAGCCTGTGCTCGGAGCGCCATGGCCCCCAGGTGGGATGGACCTCCCTGGGTAAACTGACCCTGCGCCACGTTCCTCCCCTGCCAGCAACCTGGCCCCGCCGCTCCACAGCCCTCCATCTGGGACACATTTTCCAGCCAGCTCCAGCCACCACCTTCTCAGATTTGGGTTGCCCAGGGCTCCTGGCTCCCTGCCCTCTTCCTCTACCCCTCCTCCTCCTCCTGGACATTCTCACCTGCTAACTGAGCCCCAGAATAAGCCTTTGACTCCCTGCTGGGCAATGTACCATGGCCTCTAGACAGCTGCTACAGGCCAGCCCCGGGTCAAGTGTCAGGTGACCAGGACTGGTGTCACCTGCCTGAGGGCTGTCAGCAGGGCGGGTATCAGCATAAACCACCTTTGACTATTGCCCGCCCAGGAGGGAGGCCAGGTAAGGGAGACTTGGGAGGGCAGAATGGGACTGAAGCCTTCCCCGCCTCACTGAAGAGGATCCGTGGCCACTCCAGGGAAGGGTGCAGCCCTTGCTCAGTCTCCAGCCCAGGCAGAGCCAGTCCTTCTAGAGACGGCATCCTGGATGAGGGTGAGCATTGTGCTAATTTTCTCAGGCGTGGCCTCTGCAATTTCCTGGAATCCAGGGCAAGGGCCGGAGCCTCCTAGGGCCTCAGTTTGCTAATCTGTGCAATGGGAGAGCTGGAGGAAGAGGAGCCGTTGCAGGAACCTTTCAGTCTGACCTGCTGTGATTCATTGACTACTTAAAAACAAAGCCTTAATGCTGGTCTGGGCAGCAGGGACAAAGAGAACAAAGTGTGCCTTGTCTGCTTGTATTGGAATCCAAGGAGTGGATTCACTGGGATTTCCCACCCCTTGCTAGAGGTCAAGGCCAGGCCACTGCCCTAACTCCTGTTTCCTGGGTCCCAAGACTGTGAGACCACCAAAACTCAGTGGGAAAGGTAGATACCAGTGATTAATTACACAGATCTCTTTTTCCAGTGGACTATTTACATCCCTCAGCTCTTTAAGGGGAAGCAACTTCTACATTATAGCACCTGAAAGTTTTCCTGAGCGTTAAAGCTATTTTTTTCATACATTTTTCTTAGGACAACGCAAATCCTCATTACAGATATTTCTGTATTTTAGCAAAAAGAAACCATACTCATAGTAATGAGATCCCTGAATAAAGTTCAGTTCATTTTCATCTCTTTCCTCCCCGAATATTATTGCTGGAAATGTTACATTATCATAAACCAGAGTTCAGGTTGCAGCTAGGGTTTTAACAGTTGTCATTTTTCTCTGGATACACATTCAGATTACTGCCCACATTTTACGAAGATCCTCTCTCTCACTCTGGTGTTTTCTTTGTAGGTATTTTTTCTCTTTGCTGGGTTCACAGCCCAATGAGAGGTAGGAGGGTTTATGATGGAGAGTTTCTGTGTCGTCTGTGCCTCTTCTCTGCCAGCCATCTGACACAAGAAGCCTGTGCAGGGGTGAAGGGAGGAGGTAATGTGCGAGGGGCTGATACAGGGGACTCCCCCCATTGGCAATCCAGAGGGCTCTGGGCCCAAGGCCTCCTGTGTGGATACTACCTGCTGTGTGGGAGAGCCCTTGGAGGTGAGGTTCATGTGCTGGAAGCTTCTAGGTAGACTTCCTTCCCCTCAACCATATCACAAACTACCGGCAGGCAGGTCAGGATCAAGGGCCTTCTCTTTGGCACCCTGAGGCTGTAAATGCAGCCTGCCCTTTTGGCCTGTTGACTGGCAGGACGGCCAGCTGGGCAGTCAGGAGTTGGGAGGGAGCTCCTCGCCCACTCAGACCCAGTGGCTGTCCCTCTCCACCTCCTCCGTGGCAGCTGCAGATACCTCCCTGTGGGCTTTCTGTGAAGCCCCACCCTCCCTGTCCCTCTGCCTGCTGTGGGGATTAAGAAACTGTTTTTGGACTCAGATAAATCCGTATTTGAATCCCACTTATGAGCTGTGTAACCTTAGGAAATTGTCTTCTTCATCCCTGTGTGAGATTCTTCACCTGTGAAGGGAAGTTTTATAATAACTACAGCCAAGGTGGGAGGATGGAATCAGATCAGGTGTATCAAGTACCTTAACCAGTGCCTGGTACCCGCCGGTGTCCTGTAGGTGATGGGGGGGTGGGCGTCTGCCTTCATTCCCACCACGCTTCCTCCAGCTTCTCCTCTGGGTCATCTTCTCTGCCACCTTGACACCCAGTAGATCCTGAACTCTCTTTTATTTGAACTGTTTTGGGTAAATCCTCCTGAAGGGACTACTCACCCGCTCCCCTCTTCCCGGGGACACTCTCTGTGTGACACGGTCACTGTCCACCGAGCACTTTACGGACAGCCTCGTTCCTACAGCAGAATCCCCATTTCCTAGGAGAAAACAGAGGCTCAAAAAGTTCAAGCCAACTGCTCAAGGACACACAAAAGATAAATGTCAGAGCCAGGACACAAGGCTTTGTTGAATTCCGAAGGCTGTCCTCCTACCCAGTCTGCAGCCTTAAGAGTATCATCGGTTGGGGCGCCTGGGTGGCTCAGTCAGTTAAGCGTCCGACTTCGGCTCAGGTCATGATCTCACAGTTCGTGGGCTTGGGCTCTGTGCTGACAGCTCAGAGCCTGGAGCCTGCTTCAGAGGCTGTGTCTTCCTCTCTCTCTCTGGCCCTCCCCTGCTCATTCTCCCCCCCTCCCCCGCTCTCTCTCAAAAATAAACACTAAAAAAATTTTTTTTAAGTATCATTTGTTATGCAGCGATGCCTTGATTCTCAGGGGTCCTGTGACGGTAATAAGGATGTTTGACCTTGAACTGAATACCCCAAAGTTGTGCTTGCTGAGGCTGGTCTGCTTTTCATGGTCTGTCTGCATCTTTTCTCATCCTCATCCATTAAACTTGCTGCGGTCGTTGTTTCACCTGAAGTGGCAGCACCCGGTCACCTGCTGTGGGCCTACTTGTTACCACTGTGCGCAGAGGAAGCATTCTTAGGTGACCAGCAGGGGCGCTGGGAGAACCTGGGGAACCCGGGGAACCCGGGGCTTCCGTACGGTGATGCTATACAGTTTGCTCGTTCTAAGGCACTGTTTGATCACTTCTGGACTTGTGGCTGTGTTTGGGATAAAGGAAAGGTAGCTCTTCCTTATTTCCAGGCAGATTGAGATGCTTTGCCATTTGAAATCTGATCAGGGGGAAAAAGGTGCTTATTTTCAAGGTTGGGTAGGCGTCCAAGTGGGATGGGAAGATGAGGCAGGCCTTTTGGGGTCCTCTTCCCACAGAGCGTGATGGTTGCCCCAAGGGGACCCAAGGTCTTGCGGTGCGAGAGGAGACGCCCAGGTCTCCTCCAACCCCAGCCCTCGGTCCACACTCGCCACTTTATTCCTGCCTCCAGTGTCAGGTTTCTCTAGATGGTGCCCATCACCCACCAACTCCAGGGGCCGGGCTGCACACCTGTAAAACGGGGATGTAGCTGTTCCCCCGCCCCCACAGAGTTTGCACAGACTAAACTCCACCCCAGATATGTGAGCACTCGTCGGATGAGGCTGATTTTGTCCTTGCTTGTCCCGATCACAGAGCTGCCCCTCGGGGGTGGTTGTGGACCCTGGGGGAGGGGAGAGGGTCCAGATCCTCAGATGGGAGAGGGAGGGCAGAGCCATCCTGAGCTGCCTGGCACTCTACCTTCCAAAGATTTCTTTTCCCAGCCCCAATGTGCATTTGGTTCAGCAGACCCCAAACCGGGAAAGCTTGCTGCCCGGCAAGTAATAGCAGAGCATGTCTGGGGCGGGCCAGGGGGCAGAGGGCCCTCAGGCCATGAGGAGAGCAAAAGAGGGTGCAGAGGAATTCCCCCAGAGTGAGTTTTCGAGTTCCTCTTAGGATCCTTCTTCCACTGTAACGCAAAGGGCATAAATGCTAAACTGGGGTTCTTGCCAGCGCTGATAAGGAAAACCAGTGAATGCAGGAGTCTCATTAAGAAAATCCTAAAATTTTGGTCTTATCGCTGCTGCAAGATAATACAGTAAGTAAGTTCATTCTAAACTCCCTGGGCTCCCCCACCCCCTGAAATCCCTTCTAGCTACAGCGGGCAGCATGAACGGCAGCCCCAGCGCCAGCCCAAAGTGCTGTCTGATTCGGAGTTGTCCCCTCGCCTTGGCTTTATGGAGTGAATCTCCGATCTGGGAGGACAGGGCTTTGCCCCTTTGCACCCCCAGCTGCCACCGTGGTCACTCAGCTCCACAGTCACCACCTGAATCCCTACTGCGTGCAGGGCCGGTGGTGGGAGCTGTGTAACATCCGAGTGGAGCAGAATTCATCTTCCTGTGATAGCCAATGAGATGAGGAGGGAGCACTGATTTATAGGCCAAGCTGCAGCTGACCTTGTCCCCAGCAAAGGCTCATTTCAACAGGCTTCTCATCCAAGTGATTATTTGCTGTTTGTACAACTCAGGCTTGGCAACCATCCTACAATTCCTGCTGGCAAAGAGGAAACGGGAACCTTGAAGTAAGTGCTTCCCTCATAAAGAGACGATTCACGGAGGAAGGCTCGGGCGTCCTCTGCGACTGGCGAGGCACCTCCAGCCCTGCCCTGTCATGACAATGGCTTTCTCCCTCGAGTGCTTTGCTCTCCCAAACCCTCTCCCCATCTGGGGTTTCTTTTGCTTCCCAGGATGCCTCCGTGAGGTAGGGAGAGTAGACTCTCGAGCGTTCCCATTTCTCAGAGGAGGAAGCCGATGCCGGAGAGGCGAGGTGACCTGCTTGGTGCCACGCTCGGAGCGACAGAGCCCGCCCCAGCGGGCGTTGGCTCCTCTATCTGCATCTCTTTCCGCTACCCCAAGCCGCGAGCTGGCCGGGAGGGCAGAGGAGAGCGCGGTGGCTCCGGCGCCGGCCAGGCAGGCCTGGGCTCGGCACAGAAGCCTGTGCTCAGAAGAGCCATGGACTCCTGGAAATGCCCCGTCCCCGGGGACTCGTAAGACGTGCCGCGGGGATAGATGATCGATGTTCACAGCTAACGGGTGGGTGGCTTATGCGCGCACTTGGGCCAGGGTGGCTGTGCTGCTGGCAGACTGGTGGCCCAGGCATCACGTTTCAGCAACACGATCCAGGCAAGGAGCAGTGCGGCAGGGGTGGGGGTGGGGGGTGCGGCAGGGGTGGGGGTGGGGGGCTGCAGTGACCGTGAACTTCTACTCAGAGAGGGGCCGGGGGCTGCCAGGCCGGGCGGCAGCCGGGAGCTCTCTGTTTCTCCCTGTTCCGTCTCTTTGCTGCCCGCGCCAGCTTTTCGAGCATAGGCAATGCCATGTGTCCCTCCCAAGACCCAGTACACATACCGTGTTTAAAAGTCAGGACTTTGCCGGGAGAGGAGCACATTTGCTCTGAAAATGTTGCAGGAAAACAAAAGCAAGTTTCCTTGCCTCTCAGCAATAGAATTGGAAAGGCATTTTCCAAGTGTATATGTATTGCGGTACCAGGGGGACAGGATGGGGGGAGGCAATTTATATTTGCGAGGGATCTTATTTGAAAGTACTTTTGCTTCCCTATAACTTTTTATTCAAACCCTCTTAGACTTTGGTCCTCGGCTGGGTGACAGCGATCTCCAAAATTTGCTGACATTCTGGCCCGGAACAATACGTACTGTAACTTTTAATGAGTGGGATTTGTTTTCGAAACATTTCCCTGAGTCAGTGCAGCACGCAGGTGCAGCCATGAGCCTGGTCCCGGGGAAGGGAGGCCAGACGCGCCACTTGAGGGTGCCGGGAGCTGAGTATTCCCGTCTAGACACAGAGGAGGGAGGAGGAAGCCAGAGGAAACTGGTGCTCTGAAAAGTGGAGAAGGCCTGGCTGCCCCAAAAGAAAACTCTCCCTTTGTTCCGCCGCCCACTGCGTGTTCCCTGGGCCGGCCCCGCAGGAGGGCAGAGGAGACTTCTAGGGCTTGGCCCAGAGAATTCCTTTCTTTTCTTGCTTCCTCCTACGCCACGTGGCTTCAGATCATGACATTTCTGTTCGATGCTGTCAGTGCCTTGGTTTGAGGAGAATGTCTGTGTACCCAGGTCCCTTGGCCAAGAGGAGATGGTGCCTGGAGCCGGCTGGCATCTGCTGTCTCCCTTCCCTTCCCATGTGACAGCAGACAAGGAGCAGTGCCTAACCCAAGGTGGTGGGGCAGAGCTAAGCAGGAGGTGATGCTGGCCAGGCCCAGTCTTTAGCTTGCATGTCTGGCTGAGGCCCAGCTTCAGCCTTGTCCAGGAAGGGTAAGGGGCAGATCGAGCTGTGACTTGCCTCGCTCCTCTGAAGCGTAGTGACCCACCAGCCCTGAGATCCAGCCCCTGCCCCTACCCACAGGGGAGCCTGCAGAGAGCCAGGGCCCACCAGCGATTTTTATTTTTTTATTATTATTTTTTTAATGTTTTATTTATTTCTAGGAGAGAGAGAGAGAGAGAGAGAGCGCGTGAGCAGGGGAGGGTCAGAGAGAGAGGGAGTCACAGACTGAAACAGGCTCCAGGCTCTGAGCTGGCAGTCAGCACAGAGCCCGACGCGGGGCTCGAACCCACGAACCGCGAGATCATGACCTAAGCGAAAGTCGGACGCTTAGCCGACTAGGCCACCCAGGCGCCCCTCACCAGCTATTTTTAGAAAGCTATCAGGTGCGCAGGACACCCAGTTGCCTTTTTCCACCTGCTTGGGGTCATTATAGGGATCCTGTGTCTCTGCCACAGGCCCTGCCTGACTAGCCTAAGAGTCTCGCTGTGGCCAGAGCAGCCGCTGCGCTCCCTCCCAGTGTTACCCCGCATCTCTCCAGCCCTCCCTGGCCGTGACAAGTGAGTGGCTGAGATCCTTGGCCCATGGTCATTGTGTCCTTGGAAGGATGAATGTTGGACACTAATGTTTGCCTTCCTCTGCTTCCTTGAGAGGAAGTTTTCAAAGGTTAGACGTAGAGTCGGGTCAGGAAGAATCTTGAATTGGGAGCCCGCCATGAGGAGTGCTGGCTCATTGAGCAATAGGTTCTGGAGGCTTTGCGCTACCAGGAAGTTGCACAGTACGTGCAGTCGAGCAGAAGCGTGTCTGTGTGCACCGTGGAGTTCATTCTGACAGATGCAGAGGGTTGCGGGCTTTCAGAGAAAGCTTTGTACAGAGGCGGTGCATCAGGGGTGGTTTGATTAAGGAATGCAGGGGGGAAGGTGTCACAGGCAGAGGGAGCCTTCTCAGCTATGCTCTCGGCCTCGGAGTGGACAAGACCCGGGTGTGACCAGGAACCATGAGGGGACAGTGAGGCTGGTGCAGGGGACTCCGCAGGGGCAGTGAGAGAAGAGCCTGAGGGGAGGAGCACCAGCTGTGAAAAGCCTTGAATGCCAGGTGAGGTGTTTGGATGGGATCTGGTGGACCAGAGCTGCTGAGGGGCAGAGCAGGGAGGGTCGGGGGAGCGTGGGCATGCAGGGCCCAGCTCTGCTGCCTGCCGCCAGGACACCGTGGATCTTCTCACAGCAGCAGCCACGACTTCAGGGCAACGTCTTCACAGCTCCACCCTCCAAGCCCGTCCACAGGGCCTGAGAGTGTGGCGAGCTGGGCTGGCTTGGTGGCTCCCGGGAGACCCTTCTTGACCTCTCTCCCCAGCTGACATCCTGTTGGTAGCTCACGAGGTGGGAGTGTTTACGTAACAGAGACTGGCAGGTGCTATAAATCAGGATCTAGCTGTTTCCTTTTGCCCCCCCACCCCCACCAGCACCACCAGAGCCAGCTGGTGGACAATCCCCAGCGTAGTACTGGGCGACGGTGGCCCCTGAAGGAATGCATGCCGGGGAGTAAGAGTGGGACCAGCAGTGACCACACCGAACTGGTCGAGGGCACTTGCGTGCATGTGTCGCACCCCCTTCCAGTGCAGGAGACTGAGGACGGAGCAGGGACAGAGCCTCTGCCAGGGCAGGTGAGCAGTCCTGTCATTTGTTGGCCGATTCTGAAACCAGACTCCTTACCACGGAGCACAGGCCGTGGAAGACGCGTGCTCCCCCTGCCTTTCTGCTTCCTCACCTGAGCAAGCTCTGCCGCAGCAGCACTGAACGACTTTTACTCCCTAAATGCAACCTCCTTCTCCCCCCTCCAAGCTTGCATGTGCCGTCCTTCCCCGGGAATCCCCCTCAGCTCACCCCATTGTGGGGTTTCTGTAGCCCTTGCTGGCTCTGGGCACCGAAACGCTGGCCCCCGGGGCCTGGCACTTAGGGTGCGCTCAGTAAGTACACGCCTGGCGGGAGCTCTCCTACTGCATGCTGGCAGAGTGGGAGAGCCGGGATGGGGAGGGATGGCTGCCTTTTCTGGGCTGGGCAGAGGAGCCTGCCAGCAGAGAAAGGATTTGAGCAGGGCTTGCTTTCTTAACAGTGAGTCTGGTTAGTCTTGACTATGTGGTGAAAGCAGCAAGGTCGGCTCAGTGCTTTAGAGTCACAAAGCCCATAGAGTCCTCCCAACAACCTTATAAATGGAATAGAACTCCTCTTTTTAGAGAGGAGGAAACTCGGGCCAACTGGTAGACCCCGGGGCTTAGGCCTGGCTCCCAAGCCCATGCATCCAGAGCTCACTTCCCAAACCGAGGGCTTTGGATCAGACATCAGGAGCCCAGCCTCCTCCAGGAGATCAGGGTACAAGGCCTAACTCCAGAGACAGGCCTGCAAACCCCAGCCCCACCACCCCTCAAGGACTGGCCTCCTAAAGATGGGCGGTAGTGGTGGCAGTGACTATACTGTTACATTTGTTGCTCTTTTGGAAAAAGAAAAAACCTGGCTTCTTAGAGCTGTTGTATTTTATTTTTCTGTAAAGAGGAAATTAATTTTAGTCTTTCTTTTTGGTTTAAAATGTTGTTCTTTGCTTTTTCCGCCCTACAATTTAAAAGGAAACATTTGTCTGTTGAGAAAAGAAATGATAATTATAGACTAAAAATTGTTTCTATTCTGATTTGAAAAAGTGACAAAAAAATTTCCATTGCACAGATGGGGCCCTGCTGATGGAGGGTGTTTAACAATGAAGCCCTGGGCCAGTTTGGGGCTCCGAGTGGCATTCCAGGTGGTCCTGGGAGGGGCTCTTCCCAAGATGGTAGTTAGTAGTCGTCATGAGATCTGGACACACTCCCTCCAAGTGGTTCACCAGCGAGAAGAAGGAGAGGTGATGCACACTGCCTGTGGACTGTGTGGCCCCTGTTGGATGAGCATTGTAGACAGGGCCAGCGGTGTAGACACTCCCACGCACAGCCCCTGAGCTTCAGAGCCACCCAGCTTTATTCCCTTAGCCGACTATTTTACCTTTCAGCTTCACCAAGTTATAATTGCTCCAAGTCCTTTGATCAAAAAAGCAGGAAACCGATTAGACTGTGAAATTAAACTAATAATGCCACGCTATTAACCCTTGATCAATGGGGAAAGAATGCAAAATGAAGGCTATTTCCTAAATCCGTATTACCCTTTGGGTACGTGTATTTACTTTCTAGAAAAATTCCTAGGAGCATGTGCGTTCCCCAGATACCTTTCTTTCCCACACACGTGGCATGGTTCGCGATGCCATGTCACCTGCACGTGTCATGGGAGGCCAGCATAGGTCAGGGAGAGCCCATCTGCAAGGTGGCTGGGATAGGGCAGCCCCTGTGTCTTGGGGTGGCTGAGGGCGATGGCTTCAGTGCTCTGGCCGCTTGCGTGATCCCCACAGTCCTCCCTCCCCTGAACTAAACTGACCTTCTGGCCTGTGGCTCTGGTCACAGTACAACAAGGGCTCATTGGTCACGTGGTCAGGGACCACGTCTCAGGCGTGGCCAAGATCTTGAGAGGCCATGGCTTGTCACTCGCTAAAGAGGTGAGCATGGACCAGGCTGGACCTCAGACATGAGCATCAAAACCAGTTCAGCCAGAGAACTTTCCTCTTTCCAGCTCTTTTCCATTCGCTCTACTGCATAATCTCAGCCCTATGGGGCAGGAAGGATGGTGCAATTACCCCCACTTAAGGGATGCAAACACTGAGTCTGAATGATTGAAGCTGTGTGGTCCCAAACCTAAAGCGGAAATGAGCCCAGCTCTAGAACCCTGGTCCAGAACCCTCTGGTTGCCCAAGTTCCCTCCAAGGGGCTGTTCTGGAATTAGCAAAGCCTTTTTCCTCCCCTGGCCTCACACCGAAGAGAAGAAACTAGCACACCCTCTCCATTGGCCCTCCCGTGGCTCGTCCTCCGGCGGGACCTGTCAGCTCCGTCACCGTGGAACATTGCCAAGGTTCAGACCCCTTCTCTAAAAGTGGTGATGGTATTTAATAACTAATTACTCTAATGATCCTGCAGAAATGCTGGAGACCTGTTTTAGGAGAGATGTCAATTAGAACCATCTGCACGGTGAATAAAGGAGCCCTACCCCAGCTGTACTGTTGAAACATGTTAGCGTTTTCCTACCAGCGGCCATATGGTACTTAACGAAAGTGAATTGTTCACACTGCACAACCCGCGCCTCCTGATGAATACCAGCATTTTGTTTTGGAAAATAGTTCTTCAATCGTGTGGAATATTTTTCAATGCAATAAGTAGCAAGTTGGAAGCCGGCAAGCCCTTGAATGCAAAAAGACTTCCATCACCTCAAGATTTTCTTCCTCCATCCCAGCCCATCCCCTGCCCCCGCTGGCTGCCAAGCCCAGCCCCGCCCCGGCTCCCACATCCCACCTGTGCCCAGTCTTGAGCATCTGTCTCTGAATCTGCTCGGCATTGCCGGGGCCACACAGGGTTCTTGCCCCATCCCACCTTAGTGTTTTTGATTTGTGTGGAATTGAAAGCAGGAGGTTCAAAGCTGTGCAGGGCGGGAGCCCTGAGCTCCACACGGAAGGGTACAAGACATTGGGCAAAAGTCCCCCAAGAGTTGAAAAGTAGTGAGGGGTGTTTATTTGGGTGTGCGGCTTCAAGGAAGGGTCATTTTTCTTCTTGGGTCTGTTCTTTTGAGAAGTGCAGATCTCAAGTCGATACCTGGATTCCCAGCAAGGTGCAGGTGGACTGTTTCTGGGGCTCAGCAGAAGCCCCAGGGCTTGTCACCAGCCCAAAGCCACCAATCAGTAGCGACCAAAAGTCATTGCCACCTGGTGGTCACTCCCTGACCTGTGGCCAGACAGCTGGGGCCCCAGGGCACAGCCCTGTGGGTTCCATTGACTGAAGACAGGTACGTTTCAATGAGAAGCAGCTCAGTGCCAAGATGGGGCCCTTGTTGTGACTCATGTTCCGATAGTTATGGCCCAGCCATCCACTCACTGCTGGCTCGTGCTGGGCAAGGGGACCCTCTTGGGTGTCTGTGACCTCAGTCAGCTGAAGGCGATGCTGTCAGGGCTGCCAGGAGGACACTATTTTATTGTAGTCTGCTCTGGGACCAATCGGATTTCCCTTGCTGGCACTGTCTATTCTGGAACTTTCCCTAGAAGCGAAGTCACTTATTAAAGCTTAATAAAAGGAAAGATTGACTGCCGTTAGTGATACGGAGGATCTGCTGCAAGTCCTGATGCCCGAGATGTTCTTCACAAATCCATAGGCCCGTAAATCTCACTTATTTCCAATTCAGCAGCAGCTGATCCTGAGTTACAATAATGATCCTAAGTTCAGCTGAACGTGTCCTAAAAGGAAATCCCTCTGGGTGAAAAATAGCAGAAATTGTGCTCACATCTGTCCCTGATCAGCAGACTACACGAATAGATGCTTTCCACATCTACGCCCTGGATATTTGCCCATTCTCGTTGATACCTGGTACCCTAACAGACATGTGTCTAAAAGAACCGTTTTACGGTCACTCCCAGGTGGCCATTTGAACAGGGCGACCACGGCCGAGGGCAGCCTCTAGCGCCACTGCTCATGAAAGGCGCCCAGAGCATCTCAGATAAGTCACCAGCCTTTCCGCCAGACCGACGTCAGAACAGGCCTCGCAGACCAGAGCTGCCCTCCTCATGCCATGTGGGTACATGCCTCACAGTTACCCTAAGGAGTTAACTTTTCTTCATTTGGGGGGATGGGATGGGGTGGGGGAAGGCTGGGGCCAGTTTGACACATGCTGCCTGGTCTGAATGTGAATGCTGTGCTCAGACACTGAATTTGATGAATTGCAGTATAAAATTTAAAAACAAATTTAAAACTCTGTTAACTCCCTGTAATGGCCTCCTCCTGGAGTACACAGACAGCAACGGCTCAGTGGCAAGGAGAGGCAAGACTCTGGTTCGCCGTGTGCTCCCCTTGGAAAAGAATGGAGACGGGCAGGCGCTGGTGAGGTGTGGGGTGGGCCCGCAACCCACCCCCAACCCCGCACCCTGCACTGTCCCCTGCTCCTGGGTCAAGAGTGAGGCCCCCTGCAGACAGGCCATCACAGGACTCGCATCGCCAAGGTTAGACTGTCTGGCTGCTCTGTTAGAGCCCAAATTCCTCTTTCTTTCTTTTTTTTTTTTTTTTTTAATGTTTATTTATTTCTAGGGGAGAGAGAGAGAGAGAGAGAGAGCGTGAGCAGGGGAGGGTCAGAGAGAGAGGGAGTCACAGACTCCGAAACAGGCTCCAGGCTCTGAGCTGGCAGTCAGCAGCTCGAACCCACGAACCGCGAAATCATGACCTAAGCGAAAGTCGGACGCTTAACCGACTAAGCCACCCAGGCGCCCCTCAAATTCCTCTTTCTTTCGCAGCTAAAACACTTCTTTCAAGACTGAACCATGGGAGGAATGAGCTTACAAGGTGTGGCTGAAGCCCAGAGGGTGGGGAGCTCATCCGCACTAGAGGCCTGTGGTTTGTGGGTCGGCATGCGGGTGTCAGGCAGGAGGAAGTGTGTCCTCAGCGTCATCTCTTGGCCCTCTGCACCATGAGAAGGGTGAGGGTAGGAGGTTTGCTATTTGCGCAGGCCTCTGCACATCCAGGGGCATTCTGGGAAGGAGTGGTATTGGCCTGACTCCAGACTACTTGTGGAGAAAGGAGGCAGCCCCGCGGCTGTGTGTGCACCCTGGCAGAGGTGGGGGGCTCAGCAGGTAGTGAGGAGTCCTGGGGGCCCAGGAGAGAGCTCCCCCATGTTTCAGACCCCCCAAGCTGAGCACACCGGGTGCTGTGTGGGCTGGTCTTAGGGGAGCTCAGGAAGGTTTCTGCCACCCAGTAGCATCTCCGTTTGAGAGGCAGCTCTCCATCATTCTGTGCACGTAAAGTGATTTGGAGATATTTAGGGAGGAAAAAGGGTGGTGTACGTACACGGCAGGCCTGGGTGACCAAAGGCAGTGGAGAGCCTATGTGTGTATGTGAGTGTGTGCAGGGTGAGTGAGAGTGAGTGTGTGTATGTGTGTTTGCAGATCCATGTGTGTAAAAGTAAGCTGTGCCTCGTAACGTAGCTGCCTGTTGGCTCTTCCTGGGACTGCAGGGCTAATGTGGCCTCTAGACCCAGAGATGTCTGTCTTTCTGAGAGTGGCCTTCTGGGCTGGTGTTCCACTCACCTGGGATGGGGCAGGGGGAGGCTGGGACACTCTGAGCTGCGGTGCTAAAGAGACCCAGGCATTGGTGTTAAGGAATGTCCAAGCTGCTCCCAGGAGTTACCTGGCTGATGCAACACAAGGAGCTCCTAGTCTCCATCACGGCTTGTGTCACCTCTAGGGAGCCCCTTGGCCCTGACTAGCAGATAGAAGCCAGGCAGAGCGGAAGCTTCCAGAAAGCTCCTCCCCGTCAGCTCCAGGTGGGGTGGGGCGTTGGGGGTAAACAGAAGGGAGATGAGATTTGTAATAGTTTGGGGACTCCCTCCTCCCTCAGGACTAAAGCAGAAGCAAGAACTCAGGGCATCTGTAGCAATGAAGGGAAGAGGATTTCCTCCGGAAGGTCCATTGCTGGGAAGTCATGCTAACTATGGGCCACCCCTGCTGCCAACCTTCTGAGACTGCCTGGGGCCATTTTGTATAAACAAGACCGCTTTTAGAAAAAAATCGTTTTACTAATTAGCCCCCATTATTTTAAATAAATAAGATTTTCCTATGACATTAAAAGCACGGAGATATATATGTGCATAATGCAGAGTTTACAGACCTCCATTTGTGAATGCAGGATCGCTCCTGCCGTTTTAATTGTGTGAACCAAGTGAGGAAGCCCCGAGCTCTGAAATTCCACGGTTATTCGAATGCCTTTCCGGACACCCTTGGACCCGTTCCTGCCTCCCCTCGGTGCAGCGGGCGGGCTGCAGCTTCAGTTTTAGTGTACTTCTTTGCAGAACACAGTAAGCAGCAAAACATGGGCTTCAGAAACATCCAGAACGAGGGCTGAATCCAAGGGCAATGCTCTATGAACCTAGGAAGTCACTGAGCCACAATTTTGCCTCATATGACTTCCCTTGTAGGGTACTTGCCATCATTATTATTTTATTTTTGTTAAACAAAGTCAGGAATGCGGAACACCTAGTCCAATGCCAACTACATAATAGGCATTTGATAAATGATGGCTCTCATTACATCTCAGGGCCTTTGTTGACACAGTGTCACCCCCACCTGGAATTTTCTCCTCTTCCTTGCCCTCTGTTGAAGTCCTGTGCATCCTTCTAAGGGCTACCGTGAATGCCCCTGCTTCCAGAAAGCCTTCCTGTGGGGCTTAGCCAGAATGAGGTGTATCTCTGCAGCCCCACACGATTCAGACCTGGGTTCCAGCCCTGATATCATTCTTCTTCCTGTTCTCTGCTCAGCACCCCCTGCCTGCCACGGCAGTGCCCCATCCCAAGCCCGGCAGAGCGGGTACTAGACACAGGCTTGTAGAGTGAATGGGACCTCAGTGAAACTGGGGTCCTACAGTCTGTTCTGGGCTCCAGAGATGCAAACCTTCCCTTGCCAGACCACAGTGGGTGGCTAATGAACTGCAAAATTAGAAAGAAAAAAAAAAACCCTGCTTTTTGTGGTGACTCAGAACTGAGGACGTCTCGGGTTTCACAGCCTAGAACCCCCAACAGGCTTTTTAGAAGTCCCCCAACCCTGTCGACGCTGCAGCCATATTGACTGGCTCTAAAAGAAGCAGCTAAAATGCAGTTTGGCATGAAGGCATGCGCTGAGCTGATGGAAATGGGCTACATCTTGATTGGGGTAGAGGTCATGCAGGTACATACGTTTGTCACAACTTGTCAAACTGCACACTTAAGGTCTGAGCAGTTACTTTAGGGAAATTAGTTAATTAACAACAACAACAAAAAAAATGTAGCCTGCCCCGGCTGACCATTCAGGTCATCCAGTCTTCTCCCTCCACTTTGGGTGAGGTGACATTGAGAAGTGTGGCCAAAGCCAGCATGTCACCAGACTGCTCCAGGAAATAAGGGACAGAACAGCCTCTGCACTGGTGGAATTAGAATTCTTTCGGCCCCAAGTGTGGTCCGGGTGCATAGGTGTCACCCTGTTCGCTCCCCTGTGCCCACAGCCTCACCTGCCCCTGAAGAGCTGCCCAGAGCTGGCCTTCAGCTCTGCAGCCTCGCTCAGCCACAAGCTGGAAGCCACCTCTCAGCAGGGGGCAGAGGGTCAACATTAATGCAAACCCGAGGCTGCTCCAATGTTCATATGCCCATGTTCGTAGCAGCGTTATTCACAGGAACCAAAATGCGGAACCAACCCCAGGGTCACCGATGGATGGATGGATAAACAAAATGTGTGCATGTGTGCGTGTGAATATATATGTATGTACATGCACACACACACATACACTGAAATATTATTCAGCCTTAAAAAGGAAGGAACTATTAGTCCTGGGTAGATACTACAACATCGATGAACCTTGAAGACATTGTACTAAATGAAACAAGCCAGACTCAAAAGGACAAATACTGTATGACTGCACTTGTACCAGGTACCTGGAGGAGTCAAATTCAGAGACAGAAAGTCACAAGGTAATTGTAATGGGCTGGCAGTGGGAAGAATGGGGAGTCAGTGTTTAATGAGTGCAGAGCTGAAGACGAAAAGGATCTGGAGCTGAACAGCGGTGACACTTAACACAACATTCTGAATGTATTCAATGCCGTTGACATAGATACTTAAAATGACTAAAATGGCCAATATCTTATAGTTGTATGTTATACCACAATAAAAGAATCTTTTAAGAAAAAGAACCAAAAAAAATAAAACAAGAACAAAGAAGCAGACCTTAAGTCCTAAGCCTGCTGTCTGGCCCCCATAAATTTTGACATCTCCTATTTCAGAGGAGACATCTGAAGATGTCGCTTCTGGTCCTGAAAACCAAGGTGTAGAAAGCACAGGCCATCTCTGACTGCCCACCCCTTTCAGGGTGACAAACGTCTTTCCTCCATGCTGGGTCCTTTTGTCAAGGCAGACACACTCGCACCCCCGGCTTAACCTGATTTTCTCACGTTGACTCTCTCAGGCAACGTGCAGCCTCAACCTGACAGCCAAGGGATGAATTGTCCTTTCTTGCTCTGGAAACTCCCAGCATCAAATTGGGGTGACCCCGTCCTCAAACCCAGGGGAGCCCCCAGCTACGGAAATTAGAGCACACTCTGTAGAAGGGGCCTGGCTATCAGGGTGGGTTGGCTCTTGGCCTATAATGCAGAGTGACACTCAGTACTTGTCACAGCAGGGAGCCAGGCTCCCAGACAGGCTCAGGGCTGAGGACTTAAAGAGGCCAGATGTCCCACCTCTGCCTTGGGACCGGATTGGCTTTGCCCCTGAATGTCATAACACTGCTCCTGTCGCCATCTCAGACTCACAGCTGACGCTCTGCACACTCGGAGGAGGGGCTGCCCTGGCACGGGCGTTCCGAGAGGGACTGCTGGCCTTTTTGTTTGTACAACAAGCCTGGAATGTGGAGTCCTGATATCATTCCATAAAGGTCTGTTACATTCAGGCCTTGAGGAAAACTCAAAGAGGATCCATCGAGAAGTCCTGAGCCCGTGCTGCGGAAGGAAATTACATACTGTTTGCTCTAGGGCTGATATCAATAACTACACACCACACACTGTAAACCAGGATGGCCACATTCTGAGAGAAACCTCTGGTTTCTCCTCCCACCTAATGAATAGTGGAAAACAGGACAGTACACACACACACACATACACACACACAAACACACACACACCCTTCTCCAGGCACAGTGGACAAGCCTGTTCTGTTCTGAACCTGGCTGGCCTCCTCCTTCTGTCTGCTATGACCTTGTTCTCTGTAGAGCCTGGATGAGTGCACCCTGCCCCCACCCCACACCCACCCTGCACCGGCCCACCTCTGGGTGTCAGTCTGGCTCTCGGTCTCTGCTTCTGCATTTGTTCTGAGTCCTGTCTCAGTGCCCTCGGTGGGCTCGGGCGGCTGCCTATCTCCCTCCTCGAGGGCAGCCTGCAGCCCCATGGACACCCTTTGGCCTCGGGGTAGGGGGCTGCTTTTCCCCCTTGGCCTCCTCCATTTAGCTACTGTGTAGGGAAGAACATTTCAGTCCTTCCGGAGGAAAGAGTAAATTCTAGGCTGGGTGTGAGCTCTAGATCCCTGCACTGAGCAGAAAAATGAGCTCTGTGACACTATGTGTAACACATACACACACACACACACACAACCCTCAGGCAGATCCAGAGGAGGCATCCTGTTTAACCACTCATGACCACTATTATGTCAGCTGCATTAGTGCTCGGAATGCAGAATTGTTTTAACTATAACATATCCCGGGATTCATCTGTTGGCAGATTGAGAGCACAGAACTACAAGAACTGAAGGAAGCAGGAGGCCCCTTCTGGGCATTTGGGGAGGGAGAGTCCATGGGCTCTTTGCTAAGATTCCAGGCGTTTGGGGCGTGGCCACCTACAGGAAGCTGCACATTGAAGAGAGCTGGAAAGGCAGATCTTGGGCCAGGCCAGCACCTCCATATACACCAGCACAGAGGAAGGGCTGGATTCTAATGGCACTCGCTTGGTCTGATACTCTGAGATGCTGGAGGCTGTGGAGCACGTCCAGAGGATCTCAGGATTTATGCCCAGCCTTCGTGAAGGCAGGGAATGCTCCTGTAATCCCACAGGGAGGTGGCCCTGAAGAGAGAGGAGGCTCTGGTCTGCAAAGGAAAGTGGGTCTTCTGGCACCGAATGTACCTACAGACCTCACTTTGAGGGTTAGCACACGGGCGTATCATTGGACCCACTGGGCTGAACCCCGGTCAGCACTTGGGAAAACAGAGGCCAGAAAGAAGGACGTATCCAACTTCACCCCACAGTGGGGCAGAAGTCGGGCTGGGGCTCAGCGTGTCCTGACACCCAGAGTGGGAGCCACTCTGAGCACCGCAGTGGACTCTGAACTGGGTAGGGCAGAGCCTCTTCGCGTGCACCCAGTTCCCCTGAGGATCCATTACAATGCAGATTCTGAATCAAGAGACTGGGCCAGGGCCTGGCACTCTGTGTTTCTCCCAAGCCTTAGAGGGACCACTCTCCGGGAAGCAAAGAGGCCTGAAGTCAGCTTCACCAGCAAGGAGGCCAGATGGTCTCCATGCAAAGCTAGAATTTGTGATTCTACGTCAGGTCTTCTTGGCTCCATTCTTGTTCTGTTTTATTTTTACCAAAATGTTGAAAATCTTTTGGCCTAGACTCCCAACAAAGGGGTTGGTTATCTGTAGCCCTTGGTCAATTTCCCCACCGCCCAGACATCCAGTGCTCCCTGGCGTGCAGGAAGCTGAATCGGGCCCAAAAAGTGCATCCCAGATACCGGGAGGAGTGTGCCTGTGGCCTTGTGGGGGTGAGCGTGAGAAATGATCTCTGGTTATGGGGATACTTTATAGAATATGTCACTCCGTTTTCTGGTCTGTAGCTTGACTAACTCCATTGTACAGCATCTGTCCTCGACATTTGTGATGATGTGACAATGCGTGCCATTGATCTTTTTTAGAATAAGAGGTCCTGGATGGCAAGACTTTCAGGGCATCTGCTTTTCCCACCAATTCTCACTTATCTGGAAATCTCCCCTACCCAGAGCCTAGACTGAGAAAAGACAGGAAAGCATCTCTGAGGAGCTGACAGAACAAATACGCATCACCAAGCGTGTGCACCTAGAATCTGTTCTTTCTTCATCGTCCATCCCTGGGGCTTTAATTCACAAATGTTCTCTTAAAAAAAAATACAAATTGACTATAAGATTGATTACCTGGATTCTGAATTCAAAGCAAATTTTGCAAGCACTCGATCTGGAAAGAGTAAGGAGGGGATTGGAAGGATAACAGAAGCAAGCAATGTTTGGTGGATGCTAATGGGAAATGAGGGCTCGCAGAGCTCTGGCATTCAGTGTGTGCGGGTAGGAAGCACCGCAGGCTGGGCTGGGCTGGGCGGCCGGACCCACTCCGGGAGCCAGGCTCCTCCACTTCTCCGCCCGCCGCCGCCCGAGGACCCAGTGTCTCTATTATGTTACATTCCGTTCAGCATGTTGGGAAGCATGCGGTGTGTTTCAAGACATTTTGTCTTTAAAATGGCTAAAGTGCTTTGTTCTTGTTTAAGATTGGATATTTAAAGGAATCAATTTCTGTTATCTCAAACCTGCGTCTGTAGGTAAGAAAAATGAGCCCTTCACTGATAATCCCAGCACGCTGGGAGAATACCATGCAATGCTTTTCTACCTCCTTCGGGTACTTCCTACATCTCTCCCTTGCTCTCTTTTTCCAGCATCTGACTCCAAATCTTTATGGTCCTAGCCTTGCTATACGTTTGTCTTTCTATAGTTTGACCAGTTACGCCCTAAACCCCAGAGGCTCTAAAACCTTGTGTCCCCAGCTTTCAACACTCTAGTAAAGGACCTTCATCCTGATGCCATCCCACCTCAGATTCTGTACATCTAAAACCAAACTCTCCACTCCCCTTGCTCACCTGCACCCTCCTCTACCTGCATTCCTCACTCCAGTGAATGGTCACGCCAGAGGTGTCCTCAGAAAGAGCCCCTCTTTCCTTCACACTTTCTTCCCAGGGGCCTTTGTTCACACCCGCACCATGAAGTACAGTAGCCACCAGCCGGATGTACTATATAGGTTAATTCAAATTAAATATAGATCTTCCTCAACATTCATTGGGGTTACTTCTTGATAAACCCATCATAAGTTGAAAATATCATTAGGTCAAAAATGCATTTAAGGAGCCCCTGAGTGGCTCAGTCAGTTAAGTCTCAGACTCTTAATTTTGGCTCAGGCCATGATCTCACGGTTCACATCAGGCTCTACACTGTCAGATTGGGATTCTCTCTCTCTCTTTCTCTCTCTCATTCTGCCCCTCCCACACACTCTCTCCCTCAAAATAAATAAACTTTAAAAAATGAATTTAATACACCGAAGCTACTGAACATCATAGCTCAGCCTAGCCTACCTTACACGTGCTCAGAACACTTCCATTAGCCTATGGCTGGGCAAAATCATCTAACATGAAGCCTGTTTTATAATAAAGTGACAAGTATCTCGCATAACCTATTGAATTGGATGCTATACTGGGAGCGAAGAACAGAATGGTGTGTCAGTCGTTTACCCTTGTGATGGCGTGGATGCCTGGGAGCCGTGGCTGCTGCCACTGGCCAGCATCACAGCAGAGCATCTGCATATCGCCAGCCTGGGGAAAGATCCACATTCAGAATTCAAAGTGTGGTTTCTACTGAATGCACATCACTTCTGCACCATCGTAAAGTCAACACATCGTAAATTGAACCGTCACAAATGGGGAACGGTCTGAAGAACGAAAAATTCAGTTCCTTGGTCACATGAGCCAGTTTTGGAGTACTCAGCAGCCCCGTGTGGCTAGAGGCTACCGTACTGGGTAGCACAGATTATAGAACATTCCCATAGTTGCGGAAAATTCTGTTGGGTAGCTCTGGCCCATGCTATTCTTTCATGTTGAGTATCTTTCTTTCCCTCTCCCTCTCTCTGCATCCTTCCTGCTCCTCAGAGAGTCACAAACAAATTTCCTTACGTCGCAGACTTCACCTTAAGCGGCACAAAACTCAGTTCTTCTGCTAGTGTCTTAGAACATTCTAGAACTCTGGTGAATGCAGCAGACAGGAACCCAACTCAGGCTAATTTAAGCAAAAAAGAGCATGTGTTAGCTCTTGTAACGGAAAAGTTTCTGCAACAGCTTCCGCCATAGCTAGACCCAGGAGTTCCTAGAATATCAGAACTCTTATCGGGCTCTCCTCTCTGCTTCCCTCTCTGGCTGGCTTCATTCTCTGTGCTGCAGATTGCTTCCTCCTCACAACCAGGGAAGATGGCCAGGAGCAGCTCCAGCCTACGACACCCATACTGTGCATGATTCCAAGGGAAGAGAGACCTTTGTTTTATGAGGTTTTTTTTCTTTCTTTCTTTCTTTTTTTTTTTTTATCAGATCTAAGGGATTTGTGCCTGTCTGGGCCAAGAACCTTGAATGAGTAATTATGGCCAGGACGATAGAGCACGCTGATTTGCTTAGCCAGGCCACATGCTCACCTCAGGGGTGTGTCGGGATGCCCAAACCAAATCTAATGGGCTGCACGCACATGGGAAGAAGCAATTCCATTGTCAGATGAAGCAGGGAATGGATATCAGACAGACAGCACAAATTTCCCTGTTGAGTTCAGTCCAGGCCTTTCTTTCTCACCTTCTTCATTCAATAGTAATCTCCCTGATGCCCGGCAAAGTACCTGAACAGATGCTCAACAAATAGCTGATGCACTAACGGGCAGAGAAATGAATCAAAGAGTGAGCGGATGGGTGGGTGGGTGAGTGGAGGGATGAACGGCTGACAGAAGGATGGGTGCCCCTATGCCTACCGAACGTCACAGGGGCGCTGCGGGAAAGCCGAGGGGAGAGGACCAGGTCTCAGAACTGAAGGAGCTCACATGCACGCTTTCCAGAAGCACCAGACTTCGTGTCTGATGCTCTGAGGTCCCCCTGAGGACTGGTCCAGCCCTGCCAGACAGTGGGTCCCTTGAGTGAGCCTTCGGATGGACTCCTCTCCACAGCGGCTGGCCGGCACTGCCTGGTGGGCTGAGAGTCTGGCAGCAGCTCTGAGCATCTTTTGTTTTCAAGGGACAGTAAGACGAGCTGACCAACATGCAGGGCTATTGCAGGTGTCTGAGGCAGCGAGTCTCCCTGGATTCCCGGTCTCAGACAGGAATGCTCACCATTCTAACTCCAGCCCCTCACAATTGAAAACGTGTTTTGTTTTGTTTTTCTTTTTTAAGTCCAAGCCAAAAACCCATACAATTGGTGCTCCCGGTGGATGGCAGTGGGGCTGGTGCCTTCTTCTTGTGCAAGAGGATGTGTGGGGTTTGGTCCACAGTCCAGCTCCTGGGAACCAGCAGATGTGTGTCCCATCCAGGAGCTCTTGTTTCTGGCCGTGGCCGCAGTGGCAGGCTTCTGGAACCGTCTAGTAAACTGAAGAATTAATCCTGGGAAGTAATTGGCACCCCAGGGAGTGGTTAGAGCGCAGGCCGTGTACTGTCATCCCCATTGTAGGCCACACGCCGGTGGCCCTGAGAAGCCGTATTAATGAGACTAAAGGGCTCACCCAGGCAACCGGGGTGGTGTGGTGCTCTGTTTTGTTCTGTTTTAATTCCCATCCCTTTAATCTGTCGTTTAAAATAGCCTCTCAGAATTTGGCAATCATATTCCTTCCCTGGCAAGTTCATCCTTTTCCCATCCTTTCTTCCATCGAATCTTCTTCTGTGCACATGTTCATTAAGGAGCGGAAATTCGCAAGGCATCTAGAGGACTTATTCCAGCCTCAGCAGAGCTGCCTGTCTGGAAGCTGCACACCCAGGATGCTCCCATCTGAACAGGGATTAGCCGCGGGCCGAACCCAGGTCTACGGCGGAGGGGGGGAGGGGAGGCGCTCCCCCCCACCCACCCACTTCTTGTTCTGTTTGTGGATGGCACATGCATTCGGGGGCAGCCTAAGCTCAGGGCCTGGCTATTTGAGGATTTGCTGAGGCTCCTGCTTTCTGGAGCTGACCTTTCCTACAAATCACGTGCCATCCACAGGGCTTGTCGGGCATTTGAAGAAGACAGTCCCTGGAGAGCCAGAAGCCAGCCTCTGCCCTTCCTGCATTTGCCCTCTCTGAGGGAGGCAGCGGGGACCATCCCATAAGGGGCAGTCTCCTGCCTGGGTCCGCAGGGATTCAGCCTCTGTGTGGCTTGGGCCCGCTGGAGCTGAAGCTGAAAGATGGGCTCAGAACAGCTGCCACTCACCTGAGACACCCAAAGCAGGAGAATCAGGGCTCACCAACACACAGCTTGGCCTTTGCTGAATCCAGGCTCTTGGTGGCCTCAGGAAAGCCGCTTTCACCTCTCTGCACCTCTGTTTCTCCGTCTGTGAAAGACTGTGTTAGTCAGGCAGGCTCACTGTTAAACACACAACCCCAGAAGGTAGTGGCTTGATCCAATTAAAGGTTGTTTCTTTCCCAAGTCACTGGTTAAGGGGAATCAGTGGGTCTGCTCTGTGACCCCGACGGGAACCAAAGCTCCTTCCTTGGTACCTGGGCCTCATCATCTCCCGCAGGGAACAGAGAAAGGGAAGGTGGAGACGGCAGCCTGCTGTAATCATGCAGAGCTGGAGGGACCCACATGCTTGTACACAGTATTTGCACACACTGGTGCGAACTAGTCACACGGGCCCAGCTAGAATCGAGAGGGACTGGATTATCCAGCGTTATCCCGCTATGGTCCCCAAGAAAGAGGGGGATACAGACACGGTGAACACCAGCGGCCTCTGCCAGAGACACAGCAATGAAACATCCCTCCCCAGGCTGCCCGTGAGCACTAAATGTCAAATGCAGATGTTCTTCAAGCACCGTGCCTGGCCCCAGAGACACGTAGTGTTATTTTTCTTCTCTTTCCTCTACTGGTTATTCCCTTGAGGTTTATGCAAATAGCAGACCAAGGCAAGAAATTAAAAATATGTCCCTTACCTCTGAAGCTACTTATTTCCTTGTTTCCTCGCAGTGTAACATTTCATTAGCCCTTCCAGATGGGGAAAGAGCAGACAGATTAAAAGTCAGATAGTGCCTAGGAGCTTGCTTCATCGGTTTCGGGGATGGCTGGAGCTTCAAAGCTATTTGGTATTTCCACTGCCGAAAGGCCTTCTCAGGAGCAGTTGTGTTTTAATAAATGGCTGCCTGAGTAATTTTCCTCGAAGGAATTGCATCGTTGATGTGTCTGCTCCTGGGGGAGTGCTGGCTGTTCCCTCTGTGTGCTCCCGGGGCTGGTGTGTTATGAACAGGGTGCTTGGGGCTGTTCGGAGCCCATCACATCTACCCACCCTGTCCTCATGAGATGCCCCGTACACCCACCCGGCGCTCACAGGGCTCTGTGGGGGGCACAGTACAGGGAGAGAGGGTGGGAGCCTGGCTTTGTGAGGGTGGTATGTGTGAGGGAGTTGGCTTGTCCAGCCAGCCTGAACTGTCCCTTCCCCGTGGCCACAGGTAGTAGGAACCACTTATAGACATGGGGCAGATTCATTCCCTTAACACACCTTGAGTAACTGTCCCCGTTAGGTGTGGGCAGCCTGGCGGGTAGAGCAGTGTAGGAGGGGGCAGCCGGAGTCCTCAACCCAGGATCTATGTGGGGGAAGGGGACAGCACAGGGCCACACTGACATGGGTTTACAGCATTCATTCATTCACTCATTCATTCGTTCATTCATTCATTATTTACTGAGCACTTAGAAGAGGCCAAGCCCTGTTGGAGCCAAGATTTGGCAGTGAACACAAGTGGTGGTCTTGGACCAAGTCCAAGAGTGTAGCCACTAAGAGCCACACGGCCTACGTCTGGATCCTGGTTCTGCCACTCCCTAGTTGCTCACAGATGACTGTGAACAAGTTGTTTGACCTTCCTGTGCCTCCACGCCCTTATCTGGAAAATGGAGAGAGAGCCATCATAAGAACTGCGTGTTATGGGAATTAAATGAATTGATACTTGTAAAGCACTACCTTTACAGGACTTCCATTTCAGTCTGAAGGAGACAAGAGAAATCTATGTAAACTTTGTAGTCTAATAGAAGGAATAGGGGCACCTGGGTGGCTCAGTCAGTTAGGCGTCTGATTTCAGCTCAGGTCATGATCTCATGGTTCATGGATTCAAGCCCCATGTCAGACTCTGTGCTGACAGCTAGCTCAGATCCTGGAGACTGTTTTGGATTCTGTTTCTCCCTCTCTCTCTGACCCTCCCCTGCTCATGCTGTCTCTCTCTCAGAAATAAATGAAACATTTAAAAAAAGAAGAAGAAGGAGGAATAAGAGCTATCATAAAGCAAAGGAAGAGCTGGTCATTTTAACATAAGATGACCAGAGAAAGTCACTGAGAAGGTAATGTGTAAGAAGAGAACTGAAGGAAATGAGAGCACTAACCATGTGGAGAACTAGGGGAGGGTGGGGTGGGCAGAGGAAGCAGCATGTGCAAAGGTCCTGAGGTGGAAGGAGCCTAAGCTGCTGGACAAGCTGCAAGGAAGCCAGTGTGCTGGGGCCGAGTTGTTGAAGGAGAGACAGAGTAAGAGAGGCAAGTGGACGCAGGGGCTTTGTGGATCTTGTAAGCGTTTGGCTTTTTCTTGAGGTGACATGGGAGCCATTGCAGGCATTTGACTGAAGAGTGAGATGCTCTGACTTGCATTTTATCAGAGTCACTCTGGCTGCTGCATGGAGAATAAATGAGGGCAAGGAAGTTTGAAAACTCCACCAGAAGCCCAGGGGAGAGATACTGGAAACTTATTCCACGGTGGCCAGAGTGGAGATGGAGAGACGTGGCCAAGGTGTCCGTCAAGGTGGGTGGCCCTATAAGAAGCATGGTGAGTTTGAGCTGAAGGTCTGCAGGGCCGGGACTGTCAGGGTGTCCAGACCTCGAAGGGAAGTAGAAGGAGCACTTGCCTTAAAACCGAGTCTTAAAGCTCAGGTGTGGAGAGGGATGCCCACGCAAGCACAGGGGGTGTTGGCATGTCTCTCTCTGGCTTTGTGATGAGTCCACCAGGCACTTCCCATAGCTGGGAGGCCCCGGAGGCCATGGGGGGTGGGTGTGCATGCCCTACGTGCCCCTGTGCATAGTCATTTCCTGGGTGGCCCACTCTCTTCTCTGGCCTGAGGAATACTGAGCTCCTTTCATTCTGGCCCTGGAAGTCCACCCCGATGGTGCCAGTCTGGCCTCTGCCACCAGAGCTCCCCGGCCCCAAGCAGGAACTCCCTTCCTACCCGCCCACCAGCCCCCCAAATCCAAGCCCAGGCCTCTGTAGCACCTTTTATTGACCTCCAGACACTAGGGTGTCAGCCCTGCTCTGGTTGCCTGCTGTGGGCTGGTCCCTTGTAAATGGACTGCTTGTGCCTGCACCCTGGGCTGAACTGAGCTGAGAACAGATGGGCACCTCACCCCCATCTCCTGTGGCTGCTGCAGCTGAGATCTGGCCTGCACACAGCTGTCCGGTGCCCATTCAGAGACCCTGACTCTGTCATCCCCAATTGTCCTCAGGCTGCCCACTCCCTTGTCCTCAGTAGACCCTGGGGCTGAGCCCTGTGCAGCCAGCGTCTACACAAATGTGACTGTGGGCCAAGGATATGAGTGATCGATATAAGTAGCATTTCCACCCAGGCAGTCAGTGGGGAGGAGCCAGTGCTATGTTTTCAGAAAGTAATGGGTGATCAGGCACATGGGACTCCGCAGAGCCAGGGCTAGAAGGCAGTGTGGCCAAAGGATGAAGTAGCAGAGTAGCCTGGCATCATCTGGAAGGCTTCCTGGAGGAGGCGAGAACTAAGCTGGAGAAAGATTGAATCATCTGTAACAGGATGTTAAATTAAACTGTTCCTGTTGTCTTGAAGACTCAGACAAGGCTCAAGGCTGAGCATGAAAGGTGCCCAGTATCTCCACATTAAAAATAGGAACTGGAGAGCCCCAGGCCACCTCCATTCTTCCCCCAAGGTCTTAAGATGACTACAGGAGAGAATGCCCAGAGCAGAGTTATACTAGGAGGGCTGAGGCTTTTCCCTTCCTCCTGGGGAGGTGCCCCCTCCGCCCCCTCCAATCAATTCAAGACAGTCCTCCTAGTGCCGTTCTGAGCCTGGAGCCCTGGGGAGGGTACCCGCTGTGTTCCCTTGAGATGAGGATACTGACTCTGCAGGATCAGAGTTGACCTTGACCATGGGAGGTCAAGGTAATGTCATGGTCATGCTTTTAGAGTAGACACTGCGCAAGGAAGCCAGGCTGAAGCCCTCTTGGAAGACCCCACCCCAGAGGACAGCCTGCTAGGGTGCGAGTCACTGGTGCTCTGCAAGAAACACCCTCACACGGCCCAGAAGCCACCACAGTGCCCACAGGCAGAAGAGCCGGTGTCGGGCTGCAGGCACATGAGGCCACCTCTTCAGGGTGGTGGTGCCCCAGCCACGCCTTGCCCTTGTCCTCTCAGCCTCTCTCGTGGCCACTCTGGGGAAGCCAGAAGCCAGCTCATGAGTGAGAAGGAGGCGGGGCCTGGAGAGCGTTACACATCCCTGCCCCGCTACCTACCAGCTTCTGCGCTCCGTGAATCCAAAATCCAAGTTCCAGGGGAAGCTCGGACTTGGCTGTGGAGAGAAGCAAGGATGGGACTGTCCTTAGAGTTGACTTTGCCAATGACTAGCTGTGTGGCCACATAGGTCACTTAAACCTGTAAGCTACTTAAACCACCCCCTGCTTTGCTTTGGTAGAAGTACCGTCCCCACAGGTGTCTTGTAAGGGTCAGAAGAGTTGATGTGTGGACAGCCCTGTGTGGTGCCAGGCACACGGTAAATGCATGGAAAGTGACAGCTCTTGGGAGTAGCAGCACTAGCAGCGGCAGTAATAATAACAGAAGTAATACCCAAAGTGCCCCCCCACACACACACACACATGGAAAGCTGTTTGGGTCCGACAGAGTAGGTTTGAAGGGAAGAAGTGGGAGAGAAAGAAATCTGTTTGCTGCTGACATCCCACTGAGTGCAGCCTGTTTAATAAAGCTGCTACGCAACTTTCACTTCGTGGGATCTATAGTGAGAAGAGAGCCATGCCGAGTGCGGGGGGGAGGCCTGGGTCGGCTATTCCGGCTGTCTGGGTGCTCCGGGACGGCTTCCAGGAAGAGGCGGCATAGAGAGGAGGTACTCCATAGGAGAAGAACACGGTCTGAAGATCCTTGTGCGTGGTCACCTCCTTCTCGCTCGCAGCCCCGCCCTCAGGACAGTTGGGCTCAGTGAATGTCAGAGGGGCCCCTGCAATAGGCCCAGCCGGGGACCGTGGGACCGTGAGACGAGGAGGAGGCAGGCTCTGCCTTCAGAATGTGATGGAATGGGTGCTGCAGGGTCAAGAGGAGAGCCCAGCCCGTCAGGCACTCCCTGTGTGTAGGCACGCCCACACCCTTTCCTCACTGTCCCCACAACCCATCAGGACCTGCCTATCAGGGCCACCTCCCCCACCCACTTAACGTCAGACATGGCCTTGTGGGCTGCTTTGGCCAGTGACATGAGAGCAGAAAGGATGGCTTTTCCCTTTGCTGCAGTGGCCAGCAGAGCCCAGATGAAGCCCAGGCTCTCAGCACGGGTCCTGGGGAAGGACGGCCTGGAGCAGCAACCCTCCCCTCCCCCAGACCAGCCGTAAGTGTGCAGCAGGAGGGAAAATCGCAGATAGTTTAAGCCCTAGAAATCTGGGGCCATCATCGTAGTGTAACCCACCTCTCCAGGCTGATGCAACAATAATTGTTTTTCAAGTGAGACTCTCCACTGAACCGAGTGACTTCCTTTGGTGGAGCCCCCTTGCCCTGAGAATGCAGGTCTGGGTTCTAGTTCCATCTCTGCCCGAAAGCCCTGTGCTTCGGTTCCTGCTATGGTCCAAGGGAGTGGCTGACCCCAGAGCTTCTGTGAGAGCCTAGCACGGTGGGGATGGGGCAGCCTTCGGGGACCCAGGAGCTAGGGGACAGCCAGCGGACATCCTGTATTCATGAGCTTCCCTGCCTTGGGCCCCAGGGATCACAGTGAAGGGCAAAATCAGGGTCAGGTGCAGGGCAAATCCACGGCAGCTCTGGGGGAGACCCCAGAGGGACACAGGGTGGTCCTTGCTGCTGGCGTGCGTGGGGCCACTGGTCCCAAGCTGCCCAACAGGGGTGGAAGGGATGGCCTGGAAGCCAAGTGTCCCTGCGTGGTTAATCTAAAAATAAACAGAAAGGCAACAAAAATCTATGTTTCAATTACTGCACACAAGCTGTTCAAACAGCCAGTTCTGCACTGGAGATGTGAACTTGTCAACAGCGGCTGCCTCGTTTGCATGCTTGGGCGGTGATAAAACACACAACCTCACAACAGGCTGCCCTCTGGTCTGGGTGTTTTGTGTGTTGTTTTTCTTAATTAAATTAAATTAGAAACACGGACATAGAATAAAGACAGTAAAAACCTGGAGCCAGGACATCAAGACAGGGTAGCAGCTCCCAAAACAAAGGCCGCAGAGGCTCCGAGGTCTAAGACAAGCCTGGCCCCTGGTAGAGAGGTCAGCAGGAAGGTGGCCGAAATACGGGCGCAGGGTCAGGACCAGGGGACAAAACCTGCTCCCAGGTGGCCCCAAGCACTCCTCCCCTCCCCTGCTGATCCCCGGATCAGCCCCAGTGAGCAGTGTGGGCCTTTGTGGCGTCCCCCTCTGCTGAGAGGTGCTCTAGAGCCCACGTCTGGGGTGAGCTCAGCAGGCCAGGGGGCAGAGCGGGCATTTCCATCCTTGGCCACTCCGCATTTATCTCCTCACCCACATGCCCACCCTCACAGTGTCCCAGCTCAAGTACAGTCTGTTCTCTGCAATGAATGGAGCCCCAGGAAGCTGAGCTACCCCGGGCTCCAGGACCACCCTGATCTACCCTGCCTGCGGCAGCCTAGACAGACCACTCCCTCCCGAGTGCCGGTGTGTTCATGCCTTCCTGTTTGCTGATGGTGTGCTCACCTCCTGAGCAGCCCCACTGTCCCTGACGGCAGGAGCTGGGCCCCGTCCTCACCCGCTTTCAGGATCTTGCACAGAGCCAGATGTGGAGGTGGGGAGAGGTGGTCAGTAAATTCGATGCAGTTTGACAAGCAAAGGGCAGAACCCGTATTCGCCCGGGTTGCTTGCCTAGGGGGCTGCTTGGGAGGCAGAAGGAGGCTCACAAGCAGAGGGAGTCAGCTGCTTGGCACTCCCCCAGTGAGGCTTTCTGGATAAGCAGAAGCCCTCTGGGTCCCAGCACAGGTGGAGAGGAAGAAGCAGTGTGCTTGCTGGGGAAGGTTCCACAGATCTCGCCTGCTGACAAGGCCGTCGGTTCCACACTGGCTCTGGACAGGGATTTTAAGGTCCCCAGACCTCGGAGCAATTCCACAGCCATCAGACGCTCCTGACTCGGGGAAATAAAAGCATGGTGGAGTCCCTCCCAAGGAAGATAATATCCTGTCACAGTCAGTATGATCTGCCGGCCATGTGACGGCCATTCCCTAATGTTTCCAAATAGACTTTTGAATAGACTCTTGTCTAGAAGAAAGCAAATTGCAAGAGCATTTTTGGCAGCCAAATAGAGTGTATCAGTCTCTCTTCTTAGCGACTCTTGCTGCCGGGTCTGGCTCCAGGCACCGAGTGGGATTTATTCATCAGCTCGGGTCACTGATGAACACCATTTGCTGTGAAGAGAGATCTCGTTGAATTAGTCAATTCTGCAAGATTCGGAATAATCAGGCGTGCCCGAGAGGCGGCCCACGAGACGGCAGAAGGCCCGCTTGGGGAAGGGAGGGGACTGGGAAGTCCAGCTCCTGGTGGTGGGGCCGTGGGAAAGCGGGCTCCAGATTGTAGAGGTTCCACCCTCCGAGGAGCCTCCAAGACCAAGGAGTCAGAGGAACAAAGATGGCTCCCAGGAATGATAACTCAGGCTAACCCCCCTCTAAACAATCAAGCCATACCCACCCGCCGTCGCGGCCTCATCGATCCTGATGTTTACGAGCCCCTAATTTACACACGCCTTCTTCTTCCCTCAGTTTATGCTGATATTATGTTGCCAACTGTCATTTCCAATATCTTTTTTATTTTTCATTATCACCATTATAATGATTTACACCAGTAGCAAGGGCACAAATGCCTAGTCAATTAGTCCCACGAGAAAAGTCTCTGAATCATGCGCGCCTCTTCGAAAAAAAATCACTACATCAGAACCCACAGCCAGATTTCTCCAAGCAAAGGTGCACATGGGAAGGGACGGAAATGAGAAGCTTGTTCTTTTAATATTGTTCAGCTAAAACGGGCACTGCAGCCCACCTTCCCGAGGCAGCAAGATTGCTTTTTGCGTGAGAAATTGTGCCCAGAAAAGGAATTGGTGGCGTTTTTCCTGAAACCTATCATCAGAAAAGCGTTTTGAAACATTTGTCTTTTTAGGTCATGTATTAAGCCCTGTAATTATGGAATATGGCTTTTCCCCAAAATACCTCTGCCCTCCTGGTGCCTTCCACGGACCGCGGTGCAGGGGTGAGCACTGCCAAGTTCAGGAAGCCTGGGTCCTAGGGCCGACTGTGGGCCTGTGAAGAGACGGATCAGGAGCGCCCCGGGGGGCTCAGTCAGTTGAGCATCCGACTTTGGCTCAGGTCATGATCTCACTGTCTGTGAGTTCGAGCCCTGCATCGGGCTCTGTGCTGACAGCTCAGAGCCTGGAGCTTATTTCAGATTCTGTGTCTCCCTCTCTCTCTGCCCCTCCTCCACTCTGTCTCTCTCTCTCTCAAAAATACATATTTAAAAAATAATAATAATAAATAAAAAAGAGGCAGCTCTTAGGCTGGCACGCGTCAGGTTGTCACCTGTAGCTGAGCGCCCCCCACCACCACCCCACCCCGGGCATACTGTGGAAAAGGCAGATTCCTACTCTAGTGCTGGCTGGGGTCTGCGATTCTGTGGGCAGTGCTGCAGACTCACAGACCACGTTCTGGGCTGCGGGCGTAAGCCACTATCCCAGCCCTCGTCATCTCTTTTTCCTCACTCATGAAATGCGGGTTCAGTGCATCCCTCCCACTGGGATGTTGCAAGAAGCGAATGATGTGATGGCTTTTGAAGAATCTAGTGGAAGGTGAGAGCGGTGACCACAGAGTTGTTGCTGTGACCACTGCTGGACCTTTCATACAAGGGCCCCTCCTGGCCCTCCCCCCACCCCACCCCCCCGAGGCCGGTCCAGCTCTTGTCTCAGGTCTACAGAGTTGTGTCCCCCTCAAAACTCTGGATGGGCCAAGGCCTGGGACACACAGGCAGGCGTCACTGGCTGTGGCGAAAGCAGGTGCCCAGGCTTCCTGTAAAGATAAAGATGACACCCTAAAGCCCTCTGTTACGGAGATGGATGCCCTCTGGGGAGAGGAAGCAGAGGTCAGAGGTCACTGCTCTGGTTTCTAGTCCAAGCTGTCACGTCCCTGACTCCTTCTCCCGATGGCCCGAAGCACCTGGTAGAGGCTGCTTGTGGGTCCAAACCTTGGAGCTCAAACAGGTCTTGGTGGAACCCGCCAGCAGCTAAGACAGAGGCCTGGGACGAGCCCCTCCAGCCTGGAACCTGACATGGACCGTCTCCACACTGGTCTTGCTGAGCGAGTGACTGATAGTGGCAGCAGGAGGGGGGTTCATGTGAGGACCCTCACGGCTAGCCAAGGCCAGATAGGAGGGAAAAGCCCCTTCAGAGCAGAGGGTAAGGGTGGCAGTAATGGCTGTGCCTGGCCCACTGCAGCTCTGGTATTTTAAGAGAAAAAACGATAAAACCATACCTCAGGTCGCTCATCCTACAGAGGACCAGGGAGAGGCTGCTGTTGGCCTGTGAATGTTCCAGGGTTTCCTGAGCTTCTGAGCTGATCTAGAAGATTTGGAACAGGGCCGGGGCCCAGGCTATCCTGTCTGTGTGCACCCACTAGCTGCGCATTTCACAATGACCTGGAAGCGCTAAACACGGGCACGCCCCTGATCAACACCTCCCCCTGAGGGGCAGGGCCAGGACCAACGTGAGGTAAACGTGAGGGGGCCTCACTTCCGGGGCTGAGCAAGTGCAAAGTGGACCCTTACTTGGCCCTCCTTGCATTGTTCACCCCAGGCACCTCTCCCCTCCACCCCAGGCACCTAGTCTCCTGAGGTGTGTTCTGAGCTGGAGAGAACTTGCCACTTTGGTCCAGGAGCCCAGCCTGTGCCCAGCCAGCCCCGTGGAGGACAGGGAGTAGGGGAGGGGTTTCTGCCTTTAGGGGGCACAGCCTTGCAGGAGCAGCGCTCACGTGAGGGGCGGACACACCAGTCCATCACCAGGTCACAGGCCTGCCTCTGTGAGCTCCTAGAAGAGAGGGCTGCTCAGAGAACGCCTCCTGCAACCTCAGCCAGAAGCAAGTCTTCTGCGTTCGTGGGGGCTCAGCGGGGCTGGGGGTCAGTGGGAGCTGAAGCAACCCCAGGAAGCAGGGAAGCACCTCCGAGGGGCACCTGAGCTCCTGCAAGCCTCTCTGCCAAGTCCTGGCCAAGCCGGCTTCTCTAGAAGCACCTGGAGTATTCCTTTGTGTTGCATTTGCCAAGATAGGGTTTCGGCTGCTATTTATTATTTTGCTTCAGAAGAAAGGCTAAAAGATGCAGAGAGGGAAGAGAAAATAAGAAAGATGGGCACGGCCTGTTCCAACCGACTTGGCAGCACGTCTCCCCCAGATGAGGCAATCATACATTTTCCAATCAGGCTGGACAGGCCATGGCTCATTCCTCAGCCCCCTGTCTGGAGGCAGTGCAGGCTCCCCTACCTTCTGCGGATTAATCACGCCTTCAGGGCCTGCACAGCCGGTGCCGGCTCCTGCACGTGCCTTCCTGACATGAACGAGGGGAGGGTTATTAGCCACCTGTGATCCTGGCTACAGCGCGTGCACACGGGCACGTCAGTGTCTCCACAGCACATGGGGGGTGTCCCCATCCCGATGCGTGTGCAGGGGTGCACAGGGTGCCTGTCCGTGCGGCCAGCACCGTGGGCTCCCGGACAGCGGCCCCTGCGCCCCAGCCCAGTGTGGATAATGAGAACAATCATGGCACGTGCAACTCTTAATTATTTGTCCATGAATTATTCATGTTGCGGTGACCTGTGGGGCACAGCTGCTGATCTGGGGCCCAGCAAATGTCCAGGAGACCAAGATACAGACACAGCCTCGGCACCGGGGCTGAGCCTGGGTGTCGGCTGACTCTCCTCCTCCAGCCCATCCTCGGACCCCAGATGGGCCAGGCCTTCCATACACCTGGGCCTGAGTCCATCGTGGGACCCTGAGCTGCAAGGAGAAGGCTCTCTGACAAGGCAGGACTTGGGGCTCCTGACATGAGATCCCCCAGGTCACAGGTGTTCAGCCGAGGATGATCCTTCTTGCCAAGTCTGTTCTCTCCCAGGGGTCCTGGGTGACAGACACCCAACAAGTTCGCACCCACCTAGCACAGGGGTCTCAGGGAGTCCATGGCCGTGCATTCCGGAGAGCAGACCACACACAACTTTGTAGCTGACGGTCTCCTTTGTCCACATCTTGGAAAACCGCCTCCTCTTGGCCTACCTTTTTCCACCCTGTAATTTTAGGGTCTGATCACTGCCCAGGGATCAGGCTGTTTGCCCGGTGCAGAGGGCTCACGGGATTCAGGCTGGATTCTCTCTTGGTGCCGGGGGACAATACAGTCATCCATCCCTACTTTCCAGAGGAACTACCTGAGGTGTCCTTGAGTTCCCAGAGCTCATAAAGGGTAGTGCCGGGGTTCAGACTCAGCTCTCTGGACCCCCTACTTGGCTCTCTCTCCACTGCCTGGGGACCCAGGCGTGAGTCCTGGAGCGGTCACGGAGAGCTCTGGGCTTGCAGCCAGGACAGCCCCAGCTGTCAGAACAGGGCAGGGAGCTAGGTCCCTTGCAGAGACACTGAAGTCCAACAACTCCCTGACCAGGTGTCTGGAGAGGTGCCCGAACCCCTGGGGCCTGATCAGATCTCGGGGTCTGACTGGAGCACAAGCAGAAGAGGGTCCAGCTTCGTGGGGTTTCCAGAGCCTGAACTGGGCCTTAAACCAGGCGCTCACTGGGGTGGGGCCCCGATTTCCTGGCAGGGAAGGATGCCTAAGGTAGGCTCCAGAGCTCTGGCCATTTCCTGCAGGACTCCAAACCACTGACGAAAAAGACTTCCATTTCACATTACCTTTTCTATCTATATAGAGGCCACCTAAGCACGGCACAGAAAATGTAAAAACAAAATAAACAACACCTAAAGCTCTGGATCAAATTCTTAGATGGTTTCTTCCAAGCAGGGGATTGTTCCTTTTCAGAGGCTTCTCAATACTGAGAAAAGGGCAGTTGTGGTTCAGCGTAGAGGCTGGGCACGTCTCGGATCCGGGCGTCGGGAGCGCAGGAAGGAGTCCGGAGACAGGCAGCGGGCAAAGTTTCTGGAGAGGAACTAGCAGTGCACCAGATACTCAGAGGAACGGCCGCTGCTCAGACTCCCCTCTGTCCCTGGTTGGAGGGCCCCGTGCCAGCCTCTGCCAGCTCGCCAGCAGCCTGCCAGGAAGAGGCGCTCACCTTGACAGGAAGCACTTGTGTGTGTTTTGTCTGTAATTGCTTGACCAGTCTCGTCTGACACGCCCTGTCCGTGTGGGGCCCCCTCCCGCCCCAGCAAGCACTTCCCGCTGCCTCACCCCCCGCGCCCGACCGCCACCCAGGGCGCACGTGTGGGCACACGGGACCTCTTTGACACGCTGGCCCTGTGCCCAGCAGGAAATACTCAAGTTGCCACCTCTGGAACTGGCACTGTGCCGTCTCACCCAGGGTAAACTGTGCAACACATTTCTTTCATTCCGTTTGAAAGGGGAAATTAAATTGAGGAATGAAGTCTAACCCAAACCTGGCATGCAAAGAGTTGACCTTTGTTTTGAATACACTTAATGAGGCTGAAACCAGACCGCGTGGCCTCCAGCTGCCTGCGTCTCTGTTCGGAGCCTGGAAAAGACGGGCAGCGGGGCGAGGTGGCGGCAGGGGCAGGTGCTGGGGCCACAGGTACGATGGAGCCACGACGTGCTGCAGCAGGCAGTCCCTGAGGCAGCGAGCTGGCTGCATCTACCGACATCAGAGGTGTGCTTAGAGTCAAGGAGGCTCCGCTGCCCTGTTCCCAGGCATGCTCTGCCCCCCTGTGGGCCCCTCCTCATCTCCATCCTCGCCGGCCGGAAGGAGATGATTTCCTTGACAATATTGAGGTTGTGTTGTTTTGTGGGAATGTAAGGGCTGACTTGGTGGATCAGTCAGGCTAGGCTAGGCTTCAGTAACAAAATAACCTCACAATCTCAGTCTTATCAAGTCTAAGGCTGGTGGGGCAACGCTCTTCCACTGATGGCTGTGTCTCCGAGGTCGCCAGGGCAGGTGAAGGGAACTGAGGTTGGCATGACATGCTCTTAGAGGACAAGGTCTGGAAATGTTCTCCATCACCTCCCCTCTCGTTCTGCCTGAATTCAGACGTGGGAGTCCCAACCTAACTGCAAGGGAGGCAGGGGGAGGTCTTCTTGGGTGGTCGGAGAGAGGATACAGTATGGCAGACTTTGCAGCATCATCTCTGCCACACTTGGGATCCAGCCTAGGGAAGCCGTGGCCCTGAGGCGCCGATGATGAGGAAGAGCCTTGCAAGTGAATCTTGGGAAACAACAGCCTAAGCTGTGGGTCTGGCTAACCCTGGACATGCAGAGATTCTGTACTCCTCCGGAGCCATCCTCAGAGGCTCCAGGTCTGACTTACCAGGGAGATGGGACATTTCTTTACCCTGATACCTGCATGGAATTTCCAGTGGGAGACTCAAGTTTTTAGTGTCTGAGCTTCTCACCTTCACACAATGCATTCATCTCCTCTGGAAATATTTAGCAATTAAGAAAAAAACAAACATTTGTTTATTCCTTTAGCAAATGTGTACTGAATACCCTTCTGTCCCAAACATTGGGTCAGCTTTGAGGATTACAAGGACAATAAACCAGGGACTGTTCTCAAGGTAGCAAATGTACCACAGCCGTCGATGCTGGGCATGTGGTGGGCACCAGGTGCCGGGGGTCGGGATAGAAGAGGCTCTCTTACCTGATCTGGAGGTGATGCAATGCAGCCTCCTAGAAGGAGAGCCCGAGCTGAGTCCTAACAGACGTGCAGGGCTTAGCTGTGGGAAGAGTGGGAATCAATCCTGGCAAGGAGCAACATCGACGTGGACCCCAAGCTGTGAGAGAGCGGATGCCTTCAGAAACTACAAAGGTGTTTGGGTTGGTGGGGCATCACTGCTGGGATGTGAACTGTGATGCTAGAAGCAGGTGTCTCCTGGGCCACGCTGAGAAGTCGGAACGTTATTCTGAAGGATAGGATTTAAAGCAGCAGAGTAAAGTAGGGTGATCGGATTTGTGCTTTAAAAAACCACAGGGACAGTTGGGTGGAGAATGGATAAGAAGGGCAAGACCAGAACAGGGACACTGGTGGAGATCATCTCTGCGAGTCGGGCAGTGGGTGTGCGGAGGGAGGGGGGCAGATTTGAGGAGCAGCTGGGGCCATGAAATCAAAGACTTCACTGTTGAATACGTGGATGGACATGGGGAGATGGGGGTGGCTTTCCCCACGAGAGGGAATGCCTGAGAAAGAGTGGGCAGAACAGTGAGTTAATTCTGGGGCATATGGTACCAAGGTACCTGTGGCACAGTCAGGTACTGGGGTACTTCAGACGCTAGAACAGTAGGTGTGGTGCTTAGGAGGGACAGGGAGCTGGAAATGTATCCATTTCCTATGTCATAGGAAAGAGGTGACAGCTGATGAGATTGTCCAGGGAGAGTGTGTAGGGTGGGATAAGACATGGGGGAAATAGAGATTTCCCAGAATGAGCCGAGAAAGAGGAGCTTGCCAAGGAGACTATTAAGGAATAGCAGAGACGTAGGAGAAAACAAGGAGAGAGCATGATGCCTCAGAAACCACAGAGAAGAGGTTTCTAGAAAGAGAGAGAGAGAGGCCAGCCATGCCAAGTGTGAGAGAGGTCAAGAAAGACAAGGCATGAGTGTCCCGTGGGATTAAACACGCAGGTCATTCATGACCTCAGTGAGAACAACTCCCAAAGAGTGGCCACAGCAAAAGCCACATCAGAGCAGGTCACAGTGTGGGCAGGAAAAGTGGTGAGAGCTATTTGAACAACTCTCTCAAGAGTGGTCTGTGAGGGGGGTGGTCAAAGGGGGATTCATTTTTAGTTTTTATTATGTAAGATTGAATAGACAAAACAGAAATACGATAAGATAAGCAGTGAGCCCACCGCCCATTTTAAGAGGTCACGGTCAGCTCCGCTTCAGTGTGCCCCTTGCGTCTGGCAGAGGGCATGGTGCCAAGGGAGGGCACGGTGGCTGCCCAGGGCCCTCAACTGCACAGGTGGGATGAAGGTAGCAGGTCACAAGGGTTGGGCCCAGGCTTTGGGTCTGTGGCACTAGAAGCTGACAGCTAGACCTCCTGTCCAAAGATTACAGTAGAGTCAGATGAAATTTCTAGAATAGAGTAGCCTGTCCACCTACTAGCCAGGAATTCCAGAGCCCCCACCATGACCCCGCTGGGTTTACAGGATAGGAAAATGAGCCAAGAGCTGCCCCTGACAGCCAGGAGCTCACATCCCAGACAGGAAGTGGTTGCAGAGCAAACCAGCTCCCACCTGAGCAGCGGCCGTAGCTGAGGATGTGATGTGCAGGTCAGACTCCCCGCCCCCAGCCTGACAACTGTGTCCTGGCTCTGCCGCCCCCGCCATCCTCTGCCCCAGCCTTGCTGCGGCCGCTCGGGCCCAGTCAGCCCCTCCCATATCTTTCCATCCTTGGTGACCGAGGGTGACATCAAGCCACGCCGGGCAAGGAGCCAGGCAGCTCACTGTAATTCTAAGCAAAGCACAGTTCTCACAACACGGGAGGCCCTCGGAGTGGCCTGGTATGTCAAGGTCTCCATGACAACACTGAGGACCTGCCTTTCAGAGTCTCCCGGGGATGCCCGGTTCACAGGGAGCATTGGGGTCTCGAGTGCCGCAACTGAATCATAGGGTTGTAAAGAGCTCTGAAGGGCCAGGGGCTTCACACCTGTCCAAACTAGGGTCCTACGTGGAGCTACAGTCCCAAGGCTGGGAATCCTGGCCATCTTCTCCCTTTCTCTGACCTCAGGGGAGTCACTCATTCTCAACCAGCTCCCTGGTCCATACGTGGGCCATGAGCCGTGCCCGGCCAGCTCCTGGCTCTGGGGAGGGTAAAATGTGGTTTAGGAAGGGCCTTGTCCACGATGAAGTGAGCCAACAGGTGCGGCTGCCCTCCCCATCATAGGGTTGAGGGACACGTGGCTTGAGGAGTCTACGGGACCAAGCCTTCAGGGCGGGATGGTGGGATACAATCCCAGCCGTAATTAAAACAGGCACATGCATGTTGTTCCTGGAGAGTGTGACACTGCAGAACAAAAACATCACTGTCAATTTTGTTTTAATGTTTATTTATTTTTGAGAGAGAGCGGGCATAGGAGCAGGCAGAGAGGGAGACACAGAATCCAAAGCAGACTCCAGGCTCTGAGCTATCAGCACAGAGCCTGACACCAGGCTCCAACCCATGAACTGTGAGATCATGACCTGGGCTGAAGTCAGATGCTTAGAGAACTGAGTCACCCAGGACCCCCTGAATCAAAAAGTATTACTCTAGGGGCGCCTGGGTGGCTCAGTCGGTTAAGCGTCCAACTTTGGCTCAGGTCATGATCTCACGGTTCGTGGCATCGAGCCCTGCATCGGGCTCTGTGCTGACTGCCAGCTCAGAGCCTGGAGCCTGTTTCCGATTCTGTGTCTCCCTCTCTCTCTGACCCTCCCCTGCTCACGCTCTCTCTCTCAGAAATAAATAAAACATAAAAAAAAAAAGCATTACTCTACACTGAGCCTGGGTTCCAATGGTGTCTACTACACTTCTGCCACGTGATCCTGACAAATCACTGGTTCCCCCCACCCACCCCCCGTGACATGGGGCTAATGATCCATGCGTTGTGGGCTTGCTGTGAATAGGAAATGGGCTGTGTTGGGAAGCCCTTGTTTGCACACAGAGAAGGTGCTTCCTGGATCCCGACGGCGGCGACGGCCCTCCCGGCGTCCCCACAGGGCTGCCGTGTGACTAAACCGCCCTCCTCTCCGCTCTGTGCCAGCAGGTCCGGCCTCTGTTTCCCTGTGAGGAGCAGCCACGGCCCGGCAAGATGTCCCGGCACCACAGCCGCTTCGAACGAGATTACCGCGTGGGCTGGGACCGCCGGGAGTGGAGTGCCAACGGCACGCACGGCACCACCAGCATGTGCAGCGCCACGGCGGGGGCCGGCGGCGGCTCGGCCGGTAGCCTCAGCGCCCGGCCCGGTCTGTTGCCGCTGCCCGTGGTGCCGTCCCGGCTGCCCACGCCCGCCACGGCCCCGGCTCCCTGCACGACCGGCAGCGGCGAGGCCATCACCAGCCTTGTGGCCAGCTCTGCCTCCGCCGTCACCACCAAGGTAAGACCCGTGTCACCCGTGAGCAGGAGCTGGGCGGAGGGGTGCGGCCTCCCCTGAGGGTCCAGACACCAGTCACTGCCTTCTCCGGAGCGCTGGCGTTCCTGGGGCTGGGCCGGCTGACTGTTCAGGTGAAAGTTCCCGTGATTCTGTTTGCCATTAAGTCTCTCTCTGTGACTAACTTGTAAGACACGCAGGTGCTGAGGCCACTTGTTGACCTATGCCACGTTGACGAGATGCTATCTAATTTGTGTAGGGACAGTGAACTCCCAAGTTGGCAATAAAGATTCCCTAAATAGGTGACGTTAGACCATGCAAGTCCCCCCCTCTCCGGGGCACCAGTGACTTGGGTTTGCAAGAAGGTAGTGACCAGCAGCAGTAAGGCATAAAGGGCCATAAATCTACGACTTGGTAGCACTCTGCTGAGAATTCTCCTGTCCACTGTGTCTTCCAAGCCTCAGATAACACTGTGGATTGCTACTTTTGTCCCCACATGATGGTTGGGGATACTGAGACACACCAAGTCTGTGAGAGCTGGTCCGAGGCTGGAGCTTCGTTGGGGCCCCAGGTGGGTCCCCAGAGGTCAGCGTCAGGGGCATCAGCTCCAGGCCACTCCCTCTCTCCGGAGGTGGCTCCAGCCTTGGGAATGACCGCAGAAGCCAGGCTGCTTTACTAACGGAGACCCTGAAATGACAATATCACCAAGGCTCGTGCCTGGCTTCAGGCTGAGCTGGTCCCCCCTCACGCTGCTCAGAGCCCCTCTGGCAGCCAAGACCCTCCAGGGACTGGGACCCACACCAAGTGGCAGGAAGCCCATGTATGGCCATCCTGCTTCCTCGGTGGGGGAGGGGCTCTGCAGGCTGCCTTTGCCTCGGCCAGCCATTCAGAGCGCCTCCCAGGAGCCAGCGTGTACGTATGCATGCATGCGTGGGTGTGTGTGTATGTGTGTGTGTGTGTGTGTGTGTGTGTGTGTGTGTCTCGTTTCCTTTCCTGCTTTCATAGAAGTTGCGGGAGAAGTTAAAGGCGGGAGAGACCCGACGCAGCCATTGTAAGGTGGCCATGGCGTTGGAAAGCCGCGCTCCAGGTGTACTGTGCCTTTGTCTCTGTGATTTTCAAAACTCCCTTTCAGCCCTGCCTCCCATTAATAACTGCGCACTGCCGGCCCAGAGCCCAGCGGAGGCCCGAGACAATGGAGCTATTGGAGGCCAGCTCGGAGCATGCTGACATCTTGCTGCAGTGCCTTATTGATTTTATTTTCCTGTTATGAAAACACCTCCCCACTGAGACGGGGAGGGAAGGAATGTTGGATGCGGGAGAGGAGAGGCAGGGTTATTTGGGCACGACGCCCCCAGGCCGGCCTAACGCGATCCTCCCCTGGGCACCAGCCCCCTGGACTGCCCCGATGTCCTGACCTCTGCTCAGTGGAGCCGGCCGGCTGCCTCGCCAGCCACATCTGGCAGCCACTCAGAAGGCCAGCTGTTGGCCATCTGGACAATGGTGGCTTCTGGAGCTGACCGCTGGGGGCTGGACCTGGAAGCCCACTTGATAATTTCTGCCTGCTCTAGAGGGAGGCCTTTGTAGGGTGCTGTTGGGCCTCACCGGAGACAAGGGTTTGGCCCTCCAGGCAAGGGAGCTAGAAGGGACTCAGTGGTGAGGACCCCTCACATGGGGCTGCCCTGCCCACACAGCTCCTGCTTTGCTCCCAAACAGCTCGATATTCACCATCCCTGACTGGCAGGGCCCCAAACCACAGCACATGGAAGGAGAGGAAGCCAGCGTCTGATGGAAAACAGCAGCTGGGGAGCTGGGGAGCATTGCATTGACAGGGAGAGGGGCTGAAAGTTCATGCCCGTGGGACAACCAGCTCCTTGGCACGTGTCCCTTCTGTTACCATCTCCAGCCCAGCTCCAGACCTGCAGGGGCTTGTCCGATCTAACAAAGGTGCTGCTTACATCCTGGATTTTTCAAGGTGCTTGGGAGAACGGGCTGTGCAGGAGGAAGGGAGGACAGTAGCCAGAGGCAGCTTCTGTCCAGGACACTGTCTCTGAACTTGGGCCGTGGCGGTGCCTCTCTGCCATCTGGCCGAGCTGCTGCCCGCCCCCTAGACGCTGTTCTCGCCGCCTATTTGTCTCACCCCCAGGCCAGCACCACATCAACTGACAGGCGTCCACACTGCGGGGGCTGTGGTTTCTCTGGTCAACGAGCTGCATCTTTACTGAGTAGCCAGAGGCTAGCTCTCGCCCTCGGCGAACACACAGGTCAGGATGTGACAAGTCTGTGGCCTGGACAGTGTGACTGAGTGACCTGAGAATGTCTCTCCCATTGAGGTTATTCACAGAACAGCTTAGTATTGTGGGTAAGGACAGACTGGGGAGCCAGACTGCCCGGGTTTGAATTGTGCCCTGTCTCTCGTTAGCTGAGCAACCCTGAACCAGTTACTTAACCTCTCTGTGCCTTGCTCCTATGAAATGGGAACAGGACGTATTACCTGCCTGCCGAGTTGTTGTGAGGACTGCGTGAGTTAAAATATACATAAAGTGCTCAGAACAGAGCCGAGTGGTAGGTGGTAAGGCTTGTATAGGGGCTGTTACTACAGCCACCATTGTCACTGTCACCCAGATAAAGCCTGGGGGACAAGGACATGCCCCTGGAAGGAAGAAGCATCATTTCTAACCTCACAAGAGAAGAAGGTGGGTCTTCAGATAAGAAACGGGAAATAGGCCCCAGGCAGGGAAGGCACATTGTGTTTCTGAGGGGTTAGCGTTCACGTCGATCCATGACATGGAGGCGTGACTTGACCAGGGTAACATGGCAACAGGAAGAGCTAGAGGGAGGGCATCGAGCAGACCCCAAACTGACCCTGCATTGCCCAGTAAGCCTGACGACAGAGCGAAGGGATTTGAAAGCTTTTTCAGCCAAGGGGCCCCTTCCTCCAAGGAGAGCCCAGTATGTGCACGGGGCCAAGACCCTCCTCTGGTGAGAGGGGGTGGATGGAGGGGCTGCATGGAAGCAGGCGCAGAGCTGCGTGTTCCTGCCTCCCCGGAGCGTGGTAATGGCTGCTTGAACATACCGGCATGCCTTCCTCAGTGAAGGCCAGAGTCTCACCCGAGGGCTCAGGGAAAGGTCCCCAAGGTGACTCTTGGGGACAAGGGTTAGTGCTGCCAGGCCTTGGCATCCCCCCCAGGCTGGGCATGGGGCAGGTGTCACACCTCTCCGGGGGCTGGGGGCCCCCACCAGCCTCCTATGCCATCACCGCAGATGCAGAGACACCCTCTCTTGCCCCTGGTCCCGTGGGCCTGCTCACCCGCTCAGTGCTAGGGCTGCGTCTGCCGGGCCCTGGGAGACCGTCCCCGCTCCCCGGGGTGGAGACTGCTGGCTGTGTTCCCTGCGGCTGGTTAGTGAGGTGATGACAATTCTTTCTGTCACCACTGCCTTAGGCCTGAGTTGATTTTTATGTTTCTTCATTTTTCTGTGGCCCGAGGATTTCTAGCTGGTCTTTGATGAGAGGCCAGTTGGACAAGCACAGATTCTGGGCCATTGAGGTAGGGGAGGGCATGGCCAAGTGACACGCACTGACACATGCATGCTCACAAGTCCCCAGAGCCGCAGAGGAAACATAGTGACCGTGCCCTCCGGCCCCTCTATTTTGCCTGTCAGAAGAGTGAGGCCCAGAGAAAACAAGGCTTGCCAAGGGCCCCCAGTGAGTGAGAAACGGACCACCCGGGCTGCCCCCTTCCCCGAGGCCGCCTGACATAGCGCGTTCTCCATGGTAACCGTTTCTACGGCATTGTTACGGTAACTTTTCCTGTCCCTCCAGCCACCTGCTTGACAGCACACACCAATGTGCAAGAAAATGGGCATAGTTACTTCTTGGGTTAGGTGGAAATTTTAGCCCAAGGATTTTGTCGACTCTACATCATACAGCTAGTGAGAGCTTCAAGCTGTCGAACCAGACAGAACTGGTTCTTAACCCCATGACCTCACCTCTCAGGAGATGAGTATGTCTCTGAGCCTCAGTTTCTTTGCCTATAAAATGGGAACAATCATAGCTGTCTTCCTCGCAAAGATGGTATGGATTTGGTTAAGTCATTTTGAAAAGCTAAATCAGATTGGGTCAGACCGAGTATCCGTCCTCTTCGGATGAATCCAGTCCCCTGGCGGTGGTGCTGGTGGGCCCTCTCTGGACCGTCCCCTCCCCTAACTGGCCGCATGAGCTGGCCCACCACTGCCCTTCTGGGCTGCCGGCAGTCAACCCCCACCCCCTGGGGTGGGCAGGACAGGTGAGCGGAGCTGAGAAGCTGGAACTTGACTCCCCCACCAGGCCTGTTTGTGGGGTGGAAAGGAAACTCCTTTGCCCTGCAGTTGCTGCTGCATGAAATTTAAATTATTCTCAGCAAACCTGCCTGACAGATGAAACAGAAAAGAGACAGCTTTATAAAGTGCAATTTCGTTCTTGAAAGAATGGATGTTGCAGAATCCTGGCTGATGCCTGGGAAATGTGTTGGGGGCTTTTTTCCTTGTGGTCAGGAGCACTCATGCTGAAACATTCCCATCATTCCGCGGAGCTAAGCCCTTGAAAATAAATCTGGGCTGGGAAGAGAGACTTAGCCTGTGTCAGAGGCCCAGGGAAAACTGAAAGGGGGCGTGAGGTCTATATGCTCCATCCTCTGAGCATCAAACGCCCAGATTTTTTACATGTATGAGCATTTGGGACTTTCAGAGTAGATGCGTGTCATCAGAGAGACGGCCCTGGCAACAGCGTGTTCCCCGGACCCTCTAAACTCTCTGGAGAGATGCCCATCTCGGGGAAGATGATGTGGGATTTCTGTGGGGAATCATGTGAATGGCCTCAAAGCCCCGCCTGGCGGGCCCCTCCCCTCATGTGGCTCTGAGCGTCCACAAATGGATAAGGGACGTGTTTGCACAGTTACAGAGCAGGAAGCAGACTGCGCTTTGCTCTTGTATTCACACTGAAAACCAAAGGCTGCCGAGTGGCCCCTGTTGGGAGAATCACTCAAGTCCCCGTTGTGGCGAATTTCCAGACCATGCGTGATTTTATCCAGAAGACTGTTCTTGCTCCGTGAATGAGAATTTGTGATTTCCCTTGTGATAAATTATCAGGCGCTGATCATGCGTCGTGAGGCAGCTTGTGCGTGTTCGTGCCGAGCTGATGGGTTTTGCCTGCACTTTGAGGTGCAGCCATGGTTTGGATTGTATCTTCATTGACTTAAGGCTCATCTGTCAGTCACGAAATGTGTACAGTTGAAAAATGCCATGATTTCCAAAGCACCCATTTCAAAACCTACAGTCCAGGGAGGGCGGACCTGAGTGTCTTAAACCCAAACTGGTGACTAAAGGGGCAGAAAAGAGGGCAGAAGACTGTGCATTCTTCCGCATGTGTAAGGGATGAGCCACCCAGGTTAGCTTTTGCTACAGAGCAATCATTCCGAAACTCTGGCTTAAAGTTTCATAGTTCTGTGAGCCGGCTGGCTGTCGGTTCTGGCCTGGGCCAGCTCTCTCGTTCGTCGGCGGTCAGCTTCAGGCTGGCTCAGGGCGGCTGGTCCGGGTCAGCCTCTCCCACATGTCTGTGCTTAGCAGCCCATCAGCCAGAGAGTCCCCGTCCCCCTCCATGTGGCCTCTGCCACCCTCCATCCAGCTAGCTCAGGCTTGTCCATGCGGTGGTCTCGGCTTCCAAGAGGAGTAAGGTAGCAAGACTCAGTGCACAAGGGCTGTCATGAGCTCTGCTTGAGGCGCATTTGCTGAAATCCCACTGGCCCAAGAGGTCTGATGGCCAAGTCAGATTCAAGGAGTGGACAGAGAGACACTGGCTCTAGACAGGAGGTGCTAGAGTACCGCATAAAAGGGGTGGACATACAAGGATTTGAAGTCATTTTTGCAACATACCTACAGGCTTTCCAACACACTTGCTTAAAGCCACAGCTCACAGGCATTAGGCAGAAAGGATAGGGTCAATCTGTGACTCTCCTCTACATGGCCTGGGGCAGGAAATCAATAGGGGACCCACGTGTATACACGCCGGGCGACACACATCCCATGCACACCGAGAGCTGCCTAGTGAGGTCCGAAAGCAGGTGCCCAGCAAGGGTTGTGTTGCCAGAGGGAAGGAGGGGCAAGTGGCCCCCAGGGAACCTCACAGGGTACGTTTACCTTAAGAATCCACGGCTGGCCGGGACTTGGCCTTCATGTGATCTTGTCACTGCCACAGAGTTGGTGGGACCAGGGCAGTGCTGTTACCTGGACATTTGCATGGTCAGATGCTGACCTATGACAAAGAAGCTGAAAAATCCACCCCAGGAAGACCACCTCCATGGGTTTTGACCAGCGAATTTCTTCTTCTAAGAATCTGCATGGGAAACAAGTTCTCAACAGAAGACTTTCTGCATGGGCCTGAAATCAGGAAACAGAGCCAGTTATGTGGTGCAAACATTCAGGAGCCAAAAATTGGACAGCCCCACAGCTCTTTCTCCCTAATAGGCTAAATCCCATGCAATTTCCCAAAAAGCCCTTGGAAAGGCCTCTTCTTAAATTAAATTGGGTTTTCTGCAAACAGCATCATTCAAGATGAACATAAATCTACTTCTTATTCACTTTTAATGGTTTTCCCTGTTTTACTTAATTACTTATGTTGCAATTAAACAATTTTTTTTTCATAGCAAAAGGACAGTATTTTAGCTACATTATGGGTTAAATAGGCTTTGGAGAACTAGCCTGGGAGTCTCATCACCATTTATAACATTGTTTTTTATAGGGAAAGTATGTTCCAAAATCTAAACAGCCAAATTACAAATGAACTTTCAGAACCCAACCCATTTGTTAACTGGGAACTGTCTGCAATGCTAAAAATAACTTGGGGAAATAAACATAAAGAGGAGAGCTCAACACCCCGTTGGTATCATTTGTTACCCATCAGCGTCTACAGCTCTCGTTTAATTTCAGGGAGGAGGATTTTCTCCAAACCTGGACTGACCCTGTCCCCATTTTACTCACTTCCATGACACAGGCCACCAAATTGGCTTGAGCCCTCCCAAAGCATAATGCCATCGAGGAGAGTCACTGCAAAGCCCCCGCAGAGCTAAACTGAGGTAACGCGGCAGATTGTCAATCAGTTTCAGCGTCCCGTTCGCTGCCCTGAAATGAAGGCTCGGGAGAACTCCATGCTGCTCCGGCTACTGTCTCCGCTAGTCGTGTTCATTTGCATCCTGGATTCGCCTCTGTAGAACCCGTAGACAAGAAACCTCATTTTCCTCTGGAAAATAAGGGCCCTGCGCACTCACAGAGCATGAGCGCACACTCAGAGGCTGCTGGCACACATATTGACAGGGTGGGAACGTTTCCGTCCCGGCCTCCTATGAGAGATGGATGAGTGCATTGGGTCCTCTGGCACCATGAGAGAAGTCCTTGGAGCTGGGCAGGGTGCTTGCCGATAGCAGAGGGCCAGTGGTCAGCACCTCCCTCCCTGGGCTTAACCCCTGGCTGCTGGCTACCACGGTCCCTTAAGGAAAACCCTCTCCAGTCCCCACATGGGGTTGTCATTAGACCTACTTCTGAGGCCAAGGCATTTTGGTTGAGCTTGCTATGCCCTACGCCCTCCTCCCACCCTCTTTCATCCTTAGAAGCTACAAGAGCTTCCCCATAAGCCACTCCTTGGGCTGTCAGCAAGCAAGGCTCCTCATCTGCCCAGACAGAGTGGGGGTGCTAGAGAGAGTCCCCGCTCCTGGTGTGAGGAATCAAAGCCCACAGGACTCCCCATGGCTACGAGGCTGGTCTTGACGAGCTGAGACAGGTGAAAGGATCTCAGTCCCTCATCCTTTCGGAGGTGACTTCCTTGTTTTAAAACCATGGGTCTAAATGGCTGAGGGTGAGCTGGAAGAGAAGGACAGACTCGTGTGCCCAGCTTCATGGACAGCCATCCCAGGCCGGTCGGCTTCCAGCTGGCTGAAAAATGTAGACCATACTGAGGGCCTCTCTCTCTCGTCAAGAGTAGATTTACCCAGCTCTCCCAGTATACTGGCCAGCCCTGCACCCCAGCTCTGACTCCTCCGTGATCCTCTTTATGATTCTAGAACAGCATGTGCCTTGAGGTTACCTTGGGGAAGCTCCCCTGGCAGCACAGAATGCTTCTGAGCACAGGGTAGCCATTTTCTAGGTTAAAAGAAACCCAACTCCATGCCACTCTGGCACTGGGCATGATTTCAGATTCTAGACGTGCTACTTAAAGAATCCCTTCATCAGATTAAAAGTGGCCCTGAGACTGGACGGTAGGGCACAGCAGAAGGAATAGGGAGATGGATTGGCCAAGCCTGCGGGTGAACGGGTAGCTCTCACCGTGCCAGCGCAGAGCGTGGAGAACCTCGCCACGCCTGTCAGAACGACCGTCGAGGTCTGCAGGGGTGTTACGGGCTGTCTGCCCGATGTCCATTTTCTTTCCCTCTTCCTTCCTAACAATCTCCGTTCCGTTCAGGTATCTGCCACCTCTCAGGCTTTGGGGAAATTGAACCCCAACCCCTACTGGAATTGTGATGGTTCTAAGCCACGTGGTGGTGATCCCATTCCCCATAGTCGTCATGGGGTTCAGAAGGGTCATGTGATCCAATGATAACCATGGGACAGGAGAGTAATACTTACTGCCTGGAGGCTTTGGGGAAAGGTTTTCTTCCTTCTAAGGAAGAGTCACAAGAAGAAGGTCATCTTTCTTCCTCTCTACTGCCACGTGCGGACAGGATGCCTCGAACCATCATAACCATCGTGCCACAGACCTGAGGATGACACCAGCATGGGATAGAAATAGAATATACAGAAGAGAAAAATAACAAGAGAATCCCAGATATATGGACCCGGAGCCCTAAGGTTGCACCGCTGTCTGCATCTGGGCTTCTTGATATGTGAGCTAATCCATTTCCCAGTCGAAGGAACAGTCAATGAAACATACCTGCCTCCATTGCACGACTGGCTCCCTAGGGACAGCATGGTGCCTTTGTCCAGCCCCGAGACCTCACCTGGCCCATCGGCTTGCCAAAAACAGCTGCAGTCCTCTACCTGTTATTCATTCATTTCAGCACTCGCTGCTCTCTACGGGCGTTCTGCTCTCTGTTGCTTCCCTAAATGCCGACAACCAGAACACAGGCTACTGTTGCCACACTCCTGCGTTTTCGTGGGGCTGCGTAGCTGGCTGAGGGAAATCCACCAACACACTGGGTGCCTGAGCCATGGGTCACTTGAGAGTTCACCCCTACAACCTATGTCAGCCACAGTTCCACAGACAGAAAAAGAATTCTCATGCCCCAGGGCCTTTGCACTTGCTGCTTACTCTTGCCCACCCAGAAAACACTCCTATTCATCCAACATCCTCAATGTTACCACCTCTGGATGAAAAAAACAAATTGCTGTTATTTCTCTTGTTCTTGTAACACTTATGTTTATGTCCTTGTGTGATGCCTAAAATATATGGCATTTATTCATTTGTATCTTTATTAAGCAGTGAACTCCACTGGAATAGGCTTCAAATGCTGTCCAGCATATAGAGATTCTCAGTAAGTGCATAAGGACAGAATGAATGAATTTTGCATACAAATATTTACTCAGTTATTTAGCCCCTATTGCTGGGGCCGACGGAGGTTGAATGCCTTTGACATCTCTACCTACGTGCTGGATCAGTGTTCAACCCATGAGTAACTTCTGTGAGTGTCTATAATGAGGATGAAGAAGACAGGACCCGCATGAGCCAGAGGGAAGCCTTCACAGGCTTGCAGGTGGGACCAGATACTGAGGCCTGGATGGCAGGACAGATTTTACAAATCAAGGCCTTTGCCCTGAGTCCGGCTCCCCTTCCTACCCCTCCCAGAGTGTTTGGTCTCATGATCACAAATATTAGTATGTATGTAGTGTTAGTGCTTTTCCTCCATTTTTAGTATTTTCTTGGGACTCGTTTCCATTCGCGTATAACTCTCGGCAGCTTTTTACATTTGGTTATTTCATTTAAGGCGCTCGCAGAGTAATTACTTTGTTCCAGGCCCTCTTCTAACCACTTTCCCAACCTTAACTTGTGCAATCCTCTGAGGTAGCTAATGTTACCAGGGTTAGAGAAGAGAAAGGCTAGGGGAACTGGCCGAGCTCACTCAGCAGGCTGGGGCGCATCCCTGAGCAGCCTAGCTGCAGAGCCAGGCGTGGACCTCGGTGGGGGAGGGGGGGGTTCCTCCCCAGAGCCACGCTCTGTGAAATTCGTTGAATGCGCAACTGGCTGAACGTCTTGCCACGAACATTGTTCCCCGATGTTCGCCATCTCCTGAAGAGATAGCTGCAGGCTCCCCACTGACACGGTCTTGTTCAGCGATGAGAAACAACCACGGATGCACGTGTGGGATTTCGTGGTCCAGCCCCAAACCTCCTAGAGGCCCAGCCGCAGCTCTGTTCATTGAATGCTCTCTCCTCAGCTGACCTTTCCTTACCATCCAAGCCATGTGTGCAGTACAGACTCAGCTCAGACACAAGACATTGGAGACTGTTGAGCCCTGAGGCCATGGCCTCTTGCTCCGGGTTTCTTGTTTTGGTCCAGGACAGAGTACATGGCTGCTGCCTACTTTAGCTTCTTTTGGCTGCTTTCAGGCTACTTCGGCTTGTTTCATTCCAGGAAGGCATTCTAGGCCGTTACCACTGCCCACGGGTAGACCCGTTGGCCCGGGGGCAATTCCCAGGCTCCAGGGGTCAGCTCCTTCATCTCGGTAGATTTACACCTGGGCTGGGGAATGGAGATGCCTCAACTCGTGGGCTGGCCCCTGACGTCAGGCGGCTTGGAGCAGCCACCACTTGTCTCTGTCTCCTCTGAGCTCAGCACTGCTCCAGGGGAACAGAGAGAAGAATGAAACGCTACTGTTTGTTTTGGTTCGTTACGGGGGGGGGGGGCTGGGGGCAGTCCTGCTGGAGGAAAAGGCTGTCCTTGAGGAGGTTCCCTGGGGTGGCGGGAAAAAACCCAGGCTGAGGTCAAGGGCTGAGTCCACACTTCGCTATCTGGGTGACCTCAAAGCAGGGCACTCAAGGCTTCTGGGATGCAGTCCCCTTGCCTGTAAGCTGGCTACAAGCAGGTGCTTTCACTGGGCTGTGCTGAGGTCAGACACGGAAAGTAGATTGGAGGTTACGGGGGGGTGAGTGGAGGGGCAGGGGTGTGGGGCGCTACTGCTGAATGGGTACCGGGTTTCTGTAGGGTGTGATTAAAAAGTTTTGGCAATAAGCAGTGGCTGTGGCTGTACGGCATTGGGACTGTAATGAACACCACTGAATCATACACTTTAAAATGGCAAAAATGGCAAATTGCATATCATTCGTATTTTACAATGAAAAGAAATTAAAAATAAATAAATGCCCCACCGTCAAAAGAGAGACGACATATCCATGTAAATTCAGGGAAAGCTGAGGCACCAAGTAATTTCCCATAAAAGAGAAAAAGGATCGCGTATCATATCACAGTGGCCATCACGGAGGTCAAATGCACGCCGACGGGAGCTTGATGGGAGTGTGAGGAGGAATTCCTAAGAAGTGGGCGAGGGGACTGCGGGGCGTGGGGGTGTCGCGGGCTGGTGTCACTGAGGGATCCCCACTGCAGCAGCCCGACTGCCTTAGGAAGGTGCTCAGCTCTGCCACGAACTCCTCTCCCATCTGCAGCAGCCTCGCGGGCTCTGGGGCAGCCCCACAGCGAGGGTCCTACGAGGCACAGCGGGAAGGCCAGGCACTTGATGAGGAGGGTCCTGGGAGACGCTGGGGCTCCTGGTGGGCACGAGTGTGCCCATTTTCTCTGCATCCCCAAGAGCTGGGGCTATGGGTGAAGCCTCGACTGAGCTGTGCTCAGTGTCGGTTATAAATGTCACCAGCAGCTAGGGTCCCCAGGCTAGAGACCTGGAGCTCCCGGCACAGGTGTGCACGCTAACTCCGTGCTCTCAGAGGGCCATCCTAGGAAGCACCTTAGAACCGCCAGCCTGCCGGGACCCTACCCATGGCCTGGGGCTCACCACCACCACCACCATCAGCGTCGCCAACGCTAGTGCTTACTAAGTCCTCCCTGTGAGCCAGCCAGGGCTCTAAGTGACTGCCCGTGTCAGCTCACTACATCCCATGAGTGTATGAGGCAGGGGCCATGAGCATCCGCTGCATATGGACAGGGAGACAACATGGCTCGCAGGCTTCCATCCCCGCAGGGGAGGGCCCTTGGTGTGGGGGACAGACCGTATTCTGAAGATGAGCGGGATCCTGAGAAGAAGGCCGTGGAGGCGGAAGGACTGGAGCCCCTGCGGCTCCTCCGGACTGAGCTTGGGGCCTCGCCGACTGTCTGCCCGGCCCAGGAGCGTACCCCCCTCTCCCCAAGCCGGGAGCAGAGCAGACAGACTCCGCGCTGCCGTCGCCTCCCCCATCAGGAATATGCCGAGGGTGTGATTTTATTCCCCCACAATATTAGGCTGCGGAGAGGATATTGGGCAAAATATATTGTCCCCATAATTCATATTAATGGGAATTCAATGGTGACAACTTGTCATCCGCCAGATTAGAAGGGAATATCGTGTTAGAAAGGCATTAAAAAGGCGTTATGAATTGGGTTCCATTGCACCACATCGCGTTCCTTGTAAATAATTGAGGAGGAAACTGGTGCTCAGAATTCGGGATTATCCATTTTTGAGATCCCAGCAGTTCCCTCACCAGGCTGATGAGGCCCCATTGATCTGACGGCTCACAGGGCTAAGGGGAAAGTCTGCACCTGGAGGGTCCAAACATCCCCAGAAAATGAGCATTGTGCTTCCAAACACACTCTTCCTCCCAGAAGAAATTAGTAACTGCCACACCCAAGCACTAGACTCTAGGTGTTTTTTGAAAAATCTTCCCAAGTCCAGATATTTTGTCTCCCTTGCAGGGGGGCTCAGGTGGCATCACTGAGTCAGCAAAAGCCTTTCCACCAGCACTCGCCCACCTCTGGTCCCCTTGGTGGCAAAGTCTGGAGTACCCATGCATCCGTACATTCAGACAGCTGGCCTGGCATCGCAGCTTCAGTCCTCATGGAACGAGCCCTGGCTGGCGACACCCACGTCCGGCGGGCTTCTCAGTCCTGCTCTGCCCCCTGAAGGGCCCGTCACCTGCTGTGATGCCCGCCTCCCCTCAGGTCAGACCCCTGGTGTCGCCATATGGTCCTATGAAAGATAAATAGGGCTTCCTGGCTAGGACCCAGTTCTGGGTTTTGTTACCAAAGCCAAGAATTTGGCTCAGAACAAACTAGGGGAGGAAGCCCCACGTCTTTGCCCCACGTGCGTATCTGGCAGAGCCCGTGAACACTGGTCCTAAGTCTCTGGTGTGGACTGTTCGGAAGGCCCGCTACCTGACCCAGCCCTGCCTGGGGCTCCGGGGGCGAAGAAATTCCGTGGCCACTGCCAGCCTCGTGGGCAATCCTGAAGCAGTTGTTCCACGATTTCAAATATGACCTGTCAGAAAGCAGGGCAGGGGTAACTGGAGGTGGGGGGGAGGGCCTGCAGTGTGAGGGCCAGTCAGGGCCAAAGGTTTGGTGATTTTGCAGAGGGAAAACATGATCATTGGTTGGCCACCTGCAGTGGCCATAAGGACTTCCCATTCATCCTGGCCTGCCAGTGACCTCTCGGGGAGTCCAGATTCCACCTTTGAACTGCCGAGTTCAAGTCCTGACTCTTCTACCTTCTAGCTGTGTGACCTTTAGCTAGTTACTCACCCTCCCAGAGCCTGGCTTCCTCCTCTATGAAATGAGATAATAATACTATCTATTAATTGGGTTGTGGGGGAGAGTAAATGAATTGATATCCCAAAGCACTTCCAGCAGTTTCTGGCATCTAGGAGAGGCACCGTAAGCATGATCTATTGCTATTATTACGTGGCCTTCATTGTGCACCTTCTCCTCTCTATCTGTTTCCCTCCCTGCAGAATGTGGGTCCTTGAGGCATAAGATCCCATCTTAGGTTTCATATTGGAAGAACCTCACACTTGCCTGCTATGTGCTTAGGAAATAACTGTTGACTTATCCAATTGTATTGTGGGTAGAAAAAGGTGTAGTCATGGAAATCACTTGCTTTACTGAGAAAAAAAAAAATAACTGTGCATTCCGGGTGGCTCAGTCAGTTAAACATTCGACTTCAGCTCAGGTCATGATCTCACGGTTTGTGGGTTCAAGCCCCGTGTCAGGCTCTGTGCTGACAGCTCAGAGCCTGGAACCTGCTTCAGATTCTGTGTCTCCCTCTCTCTCAGACCCTCCCCCACTTGCACTCTCTCGCTCTTGCTTTCTCTCTCTCTCTCTCTCTCTCTCAAAAAAAAAAGTAAACATTAAAATTTTTTTTAAATAGCTGTGCACTTCTGAAAATCATATTCCACTTTTCCATGGTTAAATATTCGTATTTCAGAGATGTTTCGTGACGGCCTCTTGTTCTTTGTGTGGGATCTCCATGATCCGAGTCAGGAGCCTACAAAGACCTTAAATATGCATTTGACATGCATGTAGCTCCTCACTGATTAAAAGGATCCCAAAGTAAGGCATTTCACAAAGTGATTACAATGCCTCCTTGAAACGAAAAATCATCTCCTGTATTTGATGATCTCAAATCCAGAGCCGGTGCCTTGAACAGCCCTGGGCTCCAAGCCACATTCTGTTTGTTGGTGGTTATAGTGATAGTTGTGTTGTTGTACTTCTTCTATTTTGTTTTTGCTTTTTAAAGCATTTATGGAGGTCCAGGCACTGTGCCAAGAGCTTTATATGTTTTGTCTCGGTTCTTACAATAGTCCCATGTAGTAAGCCTACAATTATCCCCATTTTGCACATGAGGAAACTGAGTTCCAGAGAGCCTGGGGAGTTTGCTCAGCATACCAGCTCCTATGCGGTAGAAGTGGGATTTCAACCCAGCCCTTTCTTACTTCAAAGCCCATGCTTCTCGCTCCCAAGTCTTTTGCCCGGATGCCTGCCGTGAGTTATCTTCTGGGAGCCTCAAATATAAAGTGCCCAGAATTAGACTCCCTATCCTCAGCCTCAGACCTGCTCCTCCCCTGCACGCCTGGCTCAAGGCCGGTCCACCACCTGCCCAACTACACAGCCACCTGGCGTCCACTCTCCTTCCCCGTCCCTATCACAGCCACTAGGTCCATCTTCAGATGTTTCTCAAGTCCATCCATCTCCACTGCTACTGCCGTAGTCCAGGACACCATCCAATCTCACCTAGAGGACAGAGACAGCCTCTCCGCCCATCCCCCTACCTGTGTCTGCCCCTCCCATCCATTCTCCCCATTGTCACACCCCTGCTTTATAAAAACGTGCACATACCCCACACCTGACCTGAAGATAAAGTGGCTTAAGGCCTGTAAGGCCTACCTTGCTCACCTCTTCTCTCTCACCTCGGTACCTCCACACCCCTCGTACCCCACATTTCAGCAGACCCCAGCCGCAAGCCCACCTCTCATGCAGGTGAGTCCAGATGGAGCGTGCTTGTAAGGGAGCGCATGAAACTGGAAGGAACACAGGCCTCAAAGACAGGCAGCCCTGGGCTGTGTCATTGCTAAGGTGCTTAACCATTCCGTGGTCTCATTTTCCTCATCTGTACAATGGCGACAACAATGATAACTACTTTACAGGACTCGTATATGAATGAGGGAAACGCCAGGTAAAAAAAATCTAGCCCATCACACTGGGCAAACAAGAAGTGCTCAGAAAATCCTGGGGATGTGGGTGACAATGTACGCAGCATGAATTTTGTTTTATAGATAAATTTCTGGGGGCCGGTATTTTTTAAAGAAATGGATGCTATTCTGAAAAAATACAAAGCATGTGCGTGTCAACGATGACATCTCACTCACTGGTTTCTACCGTGTTCCTCCGAGACTGTCAGACACCTCTTGTCTGCAGCACAGCCTATAGAAACGTCTGGACTTTCAGTGGATGTGGTTGTGTCTCTCCCTCTAGACCTCATGACCCCATCCAGCATTTTGCACGTCGCTCCATCGCTCAGATGCTCTCTCATTTATTCATGCAGCAAATGTCTACATTTTGTTTACCGAGAAGGTTCTGATGGCCCAGTGGGTTTGGCAGGGACTTCTGCGAGCACAGCTTCCCTATCGGAGAATAACTCGGAGCCCACCCCTCCTGAGCACCCCATTTGTGATGAATGGCAGTGGCCCTCACAATGCAGCCACACACACCCCGCTCAGCTGTGGCTGTGTGTTTGTACAAAGGCTCTGGAGCGCACCCTACAAGCTCAGCCTTTGGAAATCTCTCCCAAGACACAAGCACTCATGACGCGGACTGAGTTCTGATGACCCTAAGGGTAGTTTGCTGCCCCGGCCTCACTTCCTTGGATGCCACACCTGAGTCGCGAAACCAGAGGCCTCGCTCAAAGTGACCACTGCCCCCTAGCTCCCACCTCCAGTGCCTCCCGAATCCGGTAGTTTGCTCATCAGGGCAAGCCCCAAAACGAGGAAGAAAAATCTTTTTAGACTGGAAAAATAGGGCTGCTGCTGTTTTATGGTGGTGTGGTTTATGGTTTTCAAACATTTTAATTAGTTTCATTTTTAATATAAATGCACCCTGATGTTTTGTGCAGGAAGGGCACAGTTCTTAAAATCTCAGAAATAAAGTAGGGAAATGACAGATTGGCTATTAAAGCGTCATACTCAGATGTGTTATTATTATTATTGTTATTTAACATTGTTGAGCCCCAACGCTGAGCCAAGAAGGGATGGTGCAGCGTGGAGTGTGGGAAGGTCTAGAAGTGGCTGCAATTCAGGGTGGGGGTGTCAGGGGTCTCCTCGGGGGTTGGAAGTTGCTTTCTCAGCTGCCAGGGGCAGCCCTACCCCACAGAGACTTCTGAGACTACCAGTCACTGATGTGGACCGGGGACACAGCTGGGAGGTCTAGGCTCTGTGCTCCATCCCCAAACTACGATCACTTGTTAACGCTAAGATTTCCTGGCACCTCCAGCTCTCTAAGGCAGACCTGAGCCGTCTTTCTTAAGACAGGCCTCCTCCAAAGAAACCCATCTCTTCTTTAAAACATTTGAATCCAGGGGCGCCTGGGTTAAGCTCAGTCGATTAAGCGTCTGCCTCTTGACTTCGGCTCAGGTCATGATCTCGAAGTTTGTGGGTTCAAGCCCCACATTGGGCTCCATGCTATCAGTGCAGAGCCTGCTTGGGATTCTCTCTCCCTCTCCCTCTCTCTCTGCTCCTCCCCTACTCTCACGGTCTCAAAATAAATAAATAAACTTAAAAAAAATAAAGCATTTGAATCCATGAGAAAGTGTGGTTAGACAGACAGGATTTGATTTCAGGGACACTCCATTTAGTGGGTTGAATTGTGCCCCCTCCCAAAATGTAGGTCCACCCAGAACCTCCAAATGTGACCTTGTTTGGAAATAGGGTCTTTGCAGATGTAACTAAGGTAGCGTTCTCAAGATGAGCTCTTCCTGGATCAGAGGGGGCCCTTGGCCCAATGACAAGGAGGATCCTTTTAAGAGAAAGCAGAGAGGTTGACACACAGAGAGCAGAGTGACGCAACCACAAACCAGGAACGCCCACAGCCACCAGAAGCTGGCAGAGATAAGAAAGGGCCCCTCCCTAGAGCCTTCAGAGAAAGCATGGCCTTCTGGCCCCTTGATTTTGGACTCCTGGCCTCCAGGACTGAGAGAGAATAAATTCTTGTCATTTAAGCCCCCGGTTTGTGGCGGTGTCCTAGGGAACTACCGCACTCCAGGAAAGTATCTCATCCTAGCACCTCCTTAAAGAAGACCACCTGAGTGGGGGCTGGATGCTCTTGAGTTTAATCCAGGAGCAGCATGGCCTGCTGACCTCTCTGCTGAGTTGAAATGAAATACCATCACACCTTTTTCCTCCTTTTTCAAAAATGTTTCCACAAGCTTTCTAATGACCACATGCCTGTTTTCCAGGACATACGGACTCCAATTTGGAAAACTTTCAAAGGGCAAGTAAAGTGAGAAGCGGGGTGCTCCCACGTCCCTCTCCCCACCTACAGGAGGGGCCCCATCGCTGGAAGCGACCCGGTGTATCACTTAACACGTGTTGGTGTCTGCAGAGGGAGACACAGACATGTGAATTTAGGGAGGGACTTTTACCATGGCTAGAGTAGGAAAATGGGAATGGACAGATTCTGCTCTTGCAGGAGGCTCTTGATCCAATGCAGAGAGCTATCAATGAAATTCATTAAATCCAACAACCACGCAAGACAAACAAAAGCTCTAAGCCCTAACTGCTCCCACACAAGACAAATAAAAGCTCTAAGCCCTAACTGCTCCCCTCCTCTCACTGACTTTAATTCAGAGGGACATTGTCTTTGCCATCTCTACTCCTCCGTGTTTCACTTTAAACGAGAGGAAAAGAGCCTGCTGGGACCGTGATCTTGGCCACACCTCGCCTTCAAAGATGGTGCTTCCAGTGATTTGTGGCAGACCATTTTACAAGAGCTCCAAGATAAGCATGATGCAGAGAGAGGACTTCTACAAACCCACCCACACCCCGCAACACAAAACTAGCCTTGTGCAAGCCAAGGCTCGTGGGACTATTTCAGGAGACCAGAGGCCCCCAGGCTGGCTCCCGTCGGCAGGGAAGGGTCTGCACAGTGTCTCTTCCCAGCTGCTCCCCTGAGCCTGGCTATGAAATTAGACTGCAGCCCAAGTGTGTACCCAGCTGTTACTGGCAGCCCAAAGCCCACACTGGAACAGGCATCGGTGCTGCTCGGAGGTTATTTATTCTTTAACCGCTTAGGAATTGGTACACAGCAGAGCTGTGTACCGTGGAGAAAGGCACTCTCCTCCCAGATTTGCCCTTGGGGGATTAAAACGGCAGAAATTCTGGGAGCAGAGAATCTACATTTGGGAAGTACTGGCTCTGCCCAGGGGTGCTCAGGCTGGTAACTTACGTCTTAGAAGTGATTTAACAACTTGGGGTTAATTTCCTTGGAGAAACATATGAACTATTTGAACTAATCACATGCTTCCAGGCCTTTGGCCACACTGTAACCCAAGTTGGCAGTTCTGGAGCAAGTCCTTGGGTGGGAAGACTGGGGGGTGACTGTGGGGGACAGAGGATGCCCAGGGCAACACCACTTGGTGTAGACTCTTGGCCTCAAACAAGGGAGGTAAAGTGGAAGACTCAGCACGTGGTACCTGCTAGACCCCCACTGTAGGAACTGCCATGAAAGTTGGGTAGATGCACCAAGAGACTCCACGGGGGCCCTCAGCAAGGCCAAACAAACGAATGGATGTGTTGGGTTGTCCTAGCCTGCAGGACACTGCTCCCAAGAAACGGCGCCTTTAAAGGTCGGGGTGGTTCTCACAGGCACTCAGCAACATGGCAGCTGAAATCGGTATCAGAAAGGAGATAGATTACAGGAGGTGGAATCCGTTACTAAAAGATTCTTGGAGTCTAGCGGTGATAGCCGGAGCTCACTGCTAACCAGGAGATTTATGTGACAAGATTATCGATGGTATTAAGCACATTTAGAAGAGAGGATTATACCTACTTCTGGGTCAGTTCCGTGCCACCAGGCCCCGGTCTGGCCAGCGTGTTAACAGATGGACTGCCGGCTGCATGAAGGTGAAGCTAAATATTTGAACAGTCACAGGAAGCGGGTGGAGTAGGGGGGAGAAACACAGACGGTGAGTTTAATGCTTGGTGGCTACGTTCAGATCCAAGGCAAAGATCCAGCTCGGGGTCTCTACCAAATCGGGGGAAGACTCCATTTCTACCTCCTCCCTTCCTTCCCCGCCCCCAGCGGCCTCCTCAGATCTACACACATGGACCCAGAAATAGCAGAGTGCCACCAGGAGGCATCAAGGGATGACAGGAAGGAGACTCGACTTCTGGGAATAGCAGGCTCTTCTCAAGCAGAGGAAAAGCACTGTTGCCGCTCTACCACAGGAGAGCTTAAAAGTAGACCAGGCAAAGGTCCGGGGGACATGCTGCTGGGAGCAATTCTCTGTGGCCTTTCAGAGGGTGGCTGTGACATGGCCTGGAGGGCCCCTCTTGTCTCTGACACTGAAGCCCAGCCCCTGACTCAGGGATTGTCCCACAACCCTCGAAGTTGTGAGCAGCACTGATGTTCAATGTTCGATGTGAGCACAGCTCAGAGCCTGGAGCCTGCTTCAGTTTCTGTGTCTCCCTCTCTTCTCTGACCCTCCTCTGCTCAAGCTGTCTCTCTCTCTCTCAGAAATAAATAAAAAAACATTTTAAAAATTAAAAAAAAAAGAAAACGTTACTCTCTGAGAATCATGGTAAAATAAGTGTGAACATAGAATTCACCATTTCCTTTTTTTAATGTTTTTTATTTATTTTTGAAAGAAAGAGAGACAGAGCATGAGTGGGAAGGGACAGAGAGAGAGTGGAGACAGAATCCGAAGCAGGCTCTGAGCTGTCAGCACAGAGCCCCATGTGGGGCCGGAACTCATGAACCAGAGATCATGACCTGAGCTGAAGTCGGACACTTAACCCACTGAGCTACCCAGGCACCCCATTTTTTAAATTCTTTAACCTTTTTTATATTGAGAGAGAGAGAAAAGGAGAACGTGAGTGGGGAAGGGGCAGAGGAAGGGAGACAGAGGATCTGAAGCAGGCTGTGCGCTGTGAGCACAGAGCCCAATGTCAGGTTTGATCTTGCTCACGAACCATGAGGTCATGACCTGAACCAAAATCAAGAGTCGTTGGCTGCTTAACCCAGTGAGCCACCCAGGTGCCCCAGGAGTCACGTTCTCAAGTGCACAGTTCAGCAATATTTCGTACCCTCACGAGGTTTCTCAACCATCATCACTGAGCAGTTCCAGAACATTTTCATCACCCCAGCAGGAAACCCAGAAAACCCAGAAAACCACAGTCACTCCCCATGCCCTGTTCCCTGAAAGCGTTACTCCTTTACAACAAGGGTAATACAGTGCTCTAGTGGAATGTCCTCTTTGCCAACGTGGAGGAAGGAAAGTGCCGGGAGATGGGGGGTTATCGGCCCCTCCTGGGGAGGCCACGTGCCCCACTGCCTGAGCACGTGGCCGGCCACATTCAGTTGTCTGAACTCCCCCTTCCCCAAACCCCCCTCCCCTCTCCTGCCCTCTCTGCCTGCGCCTTCTTCCCTCCATGACCCCAGCTCCTGGCATCGCGGCCGGCACTTAAAAAGCTTCAGCCACATTTGTTGGACAGAAGGACATAAAAACCAGTAATTCAGTAGCCGATATGCTACTTCTCATTGTTTGGGGACATAACTCTTTGTCCTCGAGTTGTCACACTTGTGAACCCAGCACAGAAAGGAAGCCAAAGTCAGAGTAGGAAGAAAAGGGCCTTCATGTCATTCCTTTTAATTAGATGCCCTGTTAAATTGCAGCAATTTTGCACTGTGGTTCCCCCGGCGTGTCTAGGAGCTCTGAAGAAGCTCTCAAACCAAGAAAACCCGGAATTCGTTTTATTCTTTTCCTCCTTATTTTCTTGCGGAGGCCAATTTACTTTTTTTAGACATTTTTGCTTTCTTGCCCGCACCATTCGTTGGGGTTTGTGTATGTAACAATGCCCCTTTCACAAAGGGGGCTGGTGTGGTGGAGTGGAATCCCGGGACCCCCCACTAACCACTTTTGATGGAGTCGGACTTGAGAATCAATTATTTTGCCTCGTAGTCGGAAGACAGTCACTGTTCCTAGCCCGCTTCATGGAAATAGAAGCCACCGGGAGAGCCGTGCCCCCCCTCCTCTGCAGCCTCCCGGGGCGCCTCCGAGTCCCCACTCTGCTCCCTGGCAGGACCTGGAAAGATCAAAGGGACAGATGACAGCGCTTGGTGCCCATTTGTCACTCTATTGGAGGAAACCAGTTGCAGTGTTAACAGTCAGGCTCGGTCCCGTGTTTCATGAATATTTTAGAATGTTTGCTGGCGGAATTCTAACTGCGTTCTTTCCTCCGCGGCATACATGTCACCCATATTCCAGAGCTTAATGGGGGCTTTGGCGGAAGGAAGCACCTCTTCTCCATTAGTCTCCTTTATTATCCTAAAATACGCCGGCTAAGCTGTTCCGTGTCTGGGGTCTAAAGTCCCTGTGGTCATTTCTCTCTCTTGCTGCATGCCGAATCCCGACACAAAGACAGGAAAACTGGCTTGGGTTTTATTGGCCCCAAATTTAGGGGCCAGAGAAGGAAAAGCTTGTGTGTTGGCTCTCTTGTGACATTTGTCTCCTGTGTCGTCGGCCTGCTCTGCAGTGGTCTGTTTCTGAAAAGCCCTCTCACCTGCGTTCTGCTCACCCCACCCCACCCCCGTCCGCCAGACCCCATCTGCAGCCCACACCCCTGGTCAGTCTTCACAGAGACCTCTGATGATTCTGACACTCCTGCCATGCAGCTTGGGCGTGACCTGTCCCCTCTGTGCGTCTCCCGCAGTCCAGGAGCAAGGGCTGCTTCTCCTCAGGGCCTCCGCGTCACTTACCTGGCATGAAGCTGGACACCAGTGGGCCTCAGAAAAGAGGCCATATTGGTAGGAGGCCGAGTGAGGCCCAGGCCTCTCCCTCTCCTGGTGGGATGGCACACTTACCCACTTGGGAGCAGGCCAGGCAAGGAGGTAGCGCCCTGAGGCCTCAGCACCCCTTATCACCTTCAACTCACACCCTCCCACCAGCTCCAAAGGGTGCTCCCAGCATGGAGGCCCCCTGCCTCCCTCGGACGCCTATGCCTTAGAGACACATGCCCCTGCCACAGGGGAGTCTGTCTTCCCACGTCCGCGGGTCTTCTCCACACTGTCTTAGTGGTACCTCTAGGCTCCTCACTCCCCGTGAGATCTGTGACCAGTCCTGCCTCAGCTCCCTGGGGACAGAGGCTGTCATCATGGAGCTGTTTTTAGGAAGGACAGGGCAACCGACTCCATCCTTTGCTGAACGGTCACACGGAACAGAAAGGAGACCGTGTGTGCCAAATGTCTCCATAAGCATTGAGTCCCACGTCCCTGACTGGCTTCCCTTGCCTGCCTCCACCTGCACATGGCTCTGTCTCACACCAGGTGGCACGCCGTCCTCAAGGCCAGCCACACGCACGCGCCAGGTTCCGGAGCAGCCCGGGTGTGAGAAGCCCGAGGCCTCGACACGAGTAGCCAGAGATGTTTGCCCGGGGCAGCTGGAGGCCTGACCTGGGCCCAGCCCTCGGAGGGCTCTGCACACTAGGGGTGAGGCCAGTGTGGCCCCTGCCCACAGAGGACAAGCCAGCCGCCCACACACAACACACGCAGTCTGAGAGAGCCTGCAAGGGAGCACGCGGCCACTGGGCTGGAGGCCATGGTCCCCGTCACCCTCCGACCTCCAGGTACACCTGAGTAAGGTGTGTCATAAGTAGAGTGAGGTTAAGGGCTGTGGATTTACATCTCTTGGGAATGTGGAATCTGGATTTTCCTTGGACCCGGGATTCTGATAAAACACAGAACACACGCTCCGGCTCCATCAACGCCGAGGTCTGTTAAGTGTGGAGGCGGGAAGTCCCCATCGCTGGAACCGCAGGCGAGGCTGCAGGAGCCAGGCCTGGATGTGCAGGTCTGCGCTGCGAAGAAACAAGACCCAGAGATCAGGGGCCTGTGGTCGGCTTTGCACACCCCACCTTTCTCACTCCGAGGAAATCGTCCAATGAATGTGCTGTGCGCCTGACGCTGACTGACGCCAGTGCTGTCGCCGTGGGGGCGAGGCAGGGGCTGAGCTGGGCACAAGTGCCCAGAGCCTGCCCAGGGGACCCATGTCCAGTGCGGTACTCTCTGAACGTGACCTGAGGACTTCCTGCTCAGAACCCCCCAGACGCCTGGCTAGCGGGCGGGACGCCACCTCTCACCCAGCCAGAGTTCACTGATTCTGCATCCTTAGGGCTGCAGCCTGGATTTGCATTTTCACCAAGCTCTCCCCCGAGACGTTTTAGGAGCTGTTCCAGGCTGTCCCTGCAGGACACTGGAAGCCATCGCGCAGGGCGCGGCGCCCCTGCATTCACTGGGAGGAGCCTTGTCACTCAGAACTCGCCCTGCAGCCTGGTAAGGGTTGGGACCTGAACAGCCACCCGGGAGATAGTGTCCACTCGCTCCCACTGTGTGGACTGTGCGGCTTCGTCTTTGTGTCACGCACTGTCTGTGCCCAAAGATGGAGGACTCCAGACACCGATCCTCCTGGCCTTTCCCTGTCTGCCAGTGACACATCGCCCCATAACCTTCATTTATGTGTCTCTCCTGCCACACGTGTGCTCCTCTGGGCCCAGGATCTGTCTTATTCATCCTTCGCCCCCTGTGCCCAGTGGGCTTTGACACACGGAAGGTGCTCGATAAATGTCTGTTCACTTAATGTAATCTGCTGCATGGAGGCAGAAAAGGGCCTCCTGGCCTGTGGGCCCCTTTGCTTGGACTCGGTGAGCAGAAAGGGGCATAGGGTCGGGCCTGCTATCTGAAGACCCTCTACCTCCCCCGCTGAGGAAGTATCGATTCTGCTGTTTGTTTTGCAAGGAAGCTGTCCCCACGGGGACAGCCAGATCTAGTGCAAGTGAAATGGAAACTAGGAAGGAGGCAGCCGGTCTATTAATAGGGCGGCCCGGGCGTGTCTAAGAGGAGAAGAGGCCCTGGGTTCATGGGCCATGGGCCCTGGGGGATGGTTCTGGAATCCTCCTGGCCCAGCCACCCACCTCAGCGCTGCTCCTCTCCACGTTGCTCCTGAAAGAGAGGGCAAACCCAGCAGTGTCAGTCGGGCCACCTTTTAAGCAGAGCCAAGTTGAGCAGCTGTGGCCCGTGACTCCAGAGAAGAGCTCCTAAAATCCCTGCTGGACACAGCACAAGGGTCAGCAGACAGACGGCACATCTGGGATCTGCAGGAAAACAAGCTTTTCCTTTCTGCTTCGGAGGAAAATTTGAGTTGAGCAAAGCAGGGCGAACCCAGCAGCCATCTGGATGCTACACAGTCTAGACGCTAAATCCAGTACCCCAATTACCCAGAACAGCTCTCAGAGAAGCCTTCCCAAATATTAGGGCTTGGTGGCTTTTAAAAGGGGTACTAGTGACTGCAGTGCAAGGCAGATGAGACTGCCATGTACAGCTGCACAAGCTGTGCACTGAACAACAGTGAACTTCCATTCTGGGTTCTACTCTATTGTAATGACTTGCAAGGGCACACAGCTGGCATCTTGGGAGAGCCCAGCTGGCTGTTCTGAAGGAGGCTGTTTAAATACCAAGAAATGGAGCAGCTAGCTGGAAGGCCCAGTGTTCAAACCCCTCACTTGACAGACAAAAACAGAAGCCTAGAGAGGAAAGGAACATACCACACAGCATCTGTAGCAGATCTAAGCGTATGGCTGAGCCTCTTAGTTCCCAGGCTTCTCCTGCCTCGTCACCTTTTCCATTATCTTCCTCTTATATCTCTTACATTTTACCCATTGAGGGATGCAACCTCAAAGAAAGATCACATTCTGGAGTTTCTGCCTCTTTCCAAGCAGCTTTCTAAATTGTGATTTTTCTGGAAGACTTAGACTAGGCTGTCCCTTCTGCCTGCTCGGTTTGTTCAGGCTCTGGCACATATGTTTAGTCCATTTCACGCTCCCCCACCAGCTCTCCCCACACTGTTTCCTTTAGGTTTGAGGTTTTATTTTTTGCATCTGCCTCCTTCTTCCAAAGTATGTGAAAGTTAATGTTCAAGACCTTAAAACTCAGGGAGGCCTCCGGAATAATAAATTCCATCCAACTCCAGGCGTCCCGCCCAGTCTCTACATTCCTCTCCAGACTTGTGTGAGGCCCAGGGGGCCACGTGTGTGCTGAGATCACCACCCACAGGAGGCCGCGTTTCAGTCTCTGGACCACAGGACAGCACCTGAAGTGCAGGCTGCCGAGAACCCAGCGCCCCCGTAGCCTTGCTGGGACCTGACACTTGCAGTGCCCAGACCCAGAGCTGGGCTGCGAGAGTGCCACTCTGAGTTAGCAGCAAACCAAGGCGTCCTTTAGTCGGTGGGGGTGGGGCCAGCCAAAGGACACAACCTTATTCATCCATTCACAAGATTAGCAAATGTGTATTTTTTTTTATTTTTGTAAATGTTTATTTATTTAGAGACAGAGAGAGAGAGAGAGTACACAAGTGTGGGAGGGGCAGAGAGAGAGGGAGAGATAGAATCCCAAGCAGGCTCCGCGCCACCAGCACTGAGCCCAATGCAGGTCTCGATCTCATGAACCGTGAGATGACCTGAACCGACATCAAGAGTTGGACGTCTGCTTGACTGACAGAGCCATCCAGATGCCCCTAAATAAACAAATGTTTCTTTAGCACCTACTGTGTGCCTAATCAAAACAAACACCCCTGACTTTATGGAGCTTACATGCTAATGCATGGAGACCAATAATAAAATAGAGAAGTAGAGGTCAAGTGGTGTCCTATGTCCCAAAGAAATAAGGCAGAGAAGGAAGTGAGATCATGCCAGAGTAGAAAGTGGCGTGTGCCTGTTTGGGCCACCTCTGAGCAGAGACCAGGAGAAGGGGGGCAGCCATATGTCTTTAGGATACAATGCAGGGTCTTGAGGGAGGACCCCCCCATGCAAGGAGCTGCAGGAGGCTGGCGCCCCGGGAGCATCTGAACTGGACCCCTCTGACCGCGTTGGGGAGTGGACTCAAAGGGGTGAAGGCATAGCCCGGACACAGTCTGGGGGCTCCCGCACCCCCTCCCATCTCCGGGCCTGCCCTCTGTCTGGGCTCGCCGTCCACCAGCTGCTTCGTGGGAACAGCCTTGGGTACCCACGGGTACCTCAGACTCACTTCATCTTCCAGGAAGCCCTTGAATCTGAGCCCACTGCTGGCTTTCCTGACTCGGATGCCCACGTCCAGCCCTCGTACACCCCTGACCGCTCCCTCTCTCTCACCCCCCTCAGCCAAAGGCTAATCATCACCACCTCTACTCCTAAACTCTCTCCATGGTCTAGCTCCTCCTCTCCACCCCCGTGGCATGGTGCCAGTCAAGGTCCTCACCCGGACTCCCCTAGATCACTGAAAAGCCTTCCGAGTGGACTTCCCAGCCTCCTGTCCCTGTCCCCCAGGCTGTCCTCCCCGGCCGCCAGAGAGTCCTCCTCACTCAGGATGGCACTGGCCCTCCTCACGGCCCATCCGCGGACCCACACCCTTCCACCTGCCGGGCACCACCCAGCTCTCTCATGCCAGCTCAGCTTAGCCCCCACTCCTTCTGTCGCCCCTTCTGACCAAGGAACATTCACCTGTCACTACAAACCTGGCCGTGTCATTTTCTCCCTAAAGTCTTTGCTGCCAGCCCCTCCCACCCCCCAAGGTGGAATGACCTTCCTCTTCCCCCGTCCCGGCCCCGCAGAGTCTGGCATACACAGGTCCTTGGGGAGTGCTGAACGGGAAATGAAACTCTTGACTGCCCCCCCAGGCTCCTTCCTTCAGCACCTGTCCATTTTGGCCTCTGAGCTGTCCTGGGGCCCCCTGGGCTGGGGGCACGGAAGGCTTTCAGTAAATGTTTGACGAGTGAGGTGAATGAGTGAGCAGTTTTCGAGTCGGCCTGTGCCTGTTCACCGGAGTGAGTAGAAAGAGAGGCATCAAGGAAGGCCCCTGGGGAGGGGGTCCCATCCTCGTCAGGGGAAAGTGGGCCCAGCTGGCCCGCGATGGCCACGGGCTTCATAAAAGGGACACAGCTAGGGGCTCAGGAGGTTCATTAGAAGCCCAAGGCATCAGCCACACAACAGCAGAGGTAGAGAGGGGGCGGGAGGGGCGGTCTCTTTACTCCAGGGTAATTGATCCCCAGGCTCAGCCCCAAGCTGCCCCTGCAAAGCTCCAGGCCACTTCGCCCCAAAGACCCAGGAGGCAGCCTCCTGGAGCTGTTGCTGGCATCCCAGGGCAGCTACACAGGCACATTGTGACATGGGGGACAGGCAGGGCCCACCCCAGGGAGAGGCCTGGGTCCCACAAAGCAGCAGGCCCACAGCACCCTAGAGAGCACGGAGAGCCGTTCAGGCCCCACCAGGCCCCTGCCGTCCAGGCGTGGCCTGAGGTCAGCCCCTGCTTTGGGGTCACGTAGGCTTTATTGCAGATCTAATCAGTCTCCTTTCTAGAATGGACAGGGGTATGGCTTACCTGCCCAAAAGAGAGAGGAAAACAGAGCTCAAGGTGCCCTCACTGCTTCTCAGAGATAGTCAAGAGGAGTAGACGTCACAGATTCGTTGGAAGCGAAGGAACCATCTTCTGGCCCCAAAAGGGTATGGGGGGCTCCCTGACCTCCTGTAGGGAGCTGGAGCCGCGCCCCTGATAGTACATGGTCCAGGAGCTTCATGCCCAACTGGAGGCCTTTTACAGGAGACTTGCGGCTTCCTGAGGTTTCAAGGTTCCCTCCTGTTAACCCCCCCAACCTTGCTGGTGCTCCCAGGAGCTTCCTCTTCTTGCCCATGGTGGAATCACGCAGCAGCAAGCAAGCGGGCGGGGGGTACTCTTGAATTGGAGGGGCCCCCAGTTTCCTGTGTGAGATGCTCCCCAAACGCAGGGAACCTTGTCCAGAGGTTTGCTGACCTTTCATCAAGCTCTTATGTCTGAGACTCAAAAGGGGAGGGAGGGGAAGCAGTCATCTACCTTGTGCTTTGTTTACAAACCTGGCTGGCCTGGGGCCATGCAGACACTGGGGGGCTCGGGTGGGATTTTCCCCATCTTTTCCGCTGGGATGAGCAGTGGGCTGAATCAGAATAGCCAGCGTGGGGGTGTCCGTGGAATAGACCCACAGGCCTTTCACTGTCCCTGAGGCTCTGTCTCCCCAGGATCCAGAGGGAGTGGGTCCCTCCTGCCCATGGGTGGCCTCTCCCACCACTCCTCGGGGCGGTGGTGAGGGGACGGTGGGTGGCAGGACGTCAGACCCCCCAAGGGACGTGCAGTCAGGTAGGTCTGGCGAGCCTGTCCCCACCCCCCACCCCGCTGATCCTCTGGTACCTAACACCGCACCCAGAAACTCAGCGTCTTAGTCTAGGAGAGGCTCCCTCGGGCCTCCCTTCCAGGTTAAACACCTCGGCCTGTAGCAGCTCCTCTCCGTCTCCCCACACCCCACTCACAAGAGCGCCGGCCTGAGAGCAGGAGTCTGACCTCACATACTGTGAGCTCCCGTGCCTCGGTTTCCCCGCCTGTCAGGATGGAAAACCCAGCTGTGCCCTGCCCTGCCCGCCCCACAAGGTAGCTGTGAATCTGAAATGAGAGGCAGGATCGCAGGAAGGGAGGCCCACACGGTGACTGTGCAGCAATGGCTGAAAGATTCTGGTTCTTCCGCGGGGCCCATCGCTCTGGGGTTTCCGGGGCTGCCCTGCCCGAGGAGCCTGGGGCGCCAAAGGCCTCACGGAACATTCGGTGATTTCACGGCGAAGCTGGGCGCCGGGCTGCCAGGGCGTCGGGGGCGGCGTGCACCATCTGGAACTGATCGTGTTTTCCTGAAGCCAGAGGCCAAGCGCAGACTTCCTGCCCGGCTTCTCCAGGCCCTGGAGCGGATCCCACCTGAACCCGAGACATCGGGGAGGTTTCATTCCCCCGGATGATTTGTGGCCCAAAAGCTCGGGAACCCAGCCCCCACCCCCACCTGAGCCGTTCTTCGCAGGCTTCTCTTCAGCATCGCTCTGTAAACACGTTACAAAATGCCTTCCGGTTTGAGTTCCCCACCTCGGCTGCAATTTTCTGGCCTCCCCTGATTTCAGCCTCCAGGATTGAAATTCTTTCTCCTGGTCTCCATGAGGAATTGGTGAAACAGAAAAAGCAGGAAATTAATGTCCCAGCCTCAAGGCTCCACACGGCATTAGATGGAATTAAAGTAGAATAATGAGTCAATACACACACAACTCTGTTGTTCTTTGATTTTCCTTTCAAAATTCATGTAGTGAACGCTTCCTCTGTCCCACACCGTCTTAGGCTGGGAGACTCGATAGCGTCCTGAATGAATTTACATACCAAATGGGTTTTAATTTTATATTTTCGCTTAAGGTCAGGACATTTATTTATTATCATTATTTATTACTGAAGCACGAGTGGTTTTAATTATTTTAGTGTTCCTCCTACAAAGCAGGATCACTGCTAGCTACGGAACATTTTCCGTTTCCGCTCACATAAATAATATAGTTTTTAATTTCATGAAGATTTAGTATTCATCTGCTTTGTAAATTAAAGTCATCGTTTCCCATAACAGAAGCGGAGTGTTCAGAACATCCTGGTGGACCTTCTCAGTGCGCCTTTCGGTAATCACTTTCCCCAACTTCGGTCTTCTGCTGCGGGTGCTGGGAAGGGGCGAGGGCACTGGGTGTGGAAAGGGGGCAGTGCAGGGACGGGAGAGGAACCCCTTCTGTCACGGGGCATCGCCGGCTTTTCTGTACACCGCGCATGTTGTTCCCCGACAGAACCGTCCGAGGCGGGTGGTTTGCCTCTACTCTGCAGATCAGAAAGCTGGGGTCCCTGCACGTTAACTTGCCCGAGGCCACTTACATCCAAACAGCAGGCTCAGGTCCAAATATGTCTGACTCCAAAGCTCAGCTCCTTTCCCTCCCTCCCTCCCTCTCTGTACCAGGACCGGGGAAGGTAGGCAGGCATCGGTACCCAAGCCTGGGCAGAGGCTGGCGGAGGCTACGGTCGGCGTGAGTGACAGCAGAAACCCGGAGCAGCAAGGAGCAGGCAGGCAGGATGGGTGGAGGGCGGCGGCCACTGGCCATGGCAGAGCTGTGTGCCTCCGAGTGGAGGGGGGAGAAGCATCCTACCGGGACAGAGGTCCTCAGTCGTGCCTAGGGACAGCGCCCACACACAGCCAGGAGACTCAGTCTGGCTGCCCTGGGGTCACCGGATCTTGTGGAACCCCCCTCCCATCCCACCCACTCTTTCTTTCCTCCTAGATGCTCATCCCTTTCAAGAGGCTGCCAGGTCCGTAAATGATGAGCTCCCACGGATTATGATTCCCTGTCTGTAAATCACCCTCCCCTGCTTCCCCGTGGCCATCCCGGCCATGGCTTCGTCCTCGGAAGCGTTCCCAGAAGGCAGCAGATGATCATCAGGAACTGTTGTCACACTTCCCATTGTTTGTCGCGAGGACACCATTCCATGGCACCACTTTTGCTGCCAGCGTAGCCTCTGGAATGAACAGGCTGTTTGGGGTTGCCATGGAGAAGCCGGGCCGTTTGGTGGTTGGAGCTGTGCTCTCGTAACAGAAGGCCCTCGCCCACCTCGCAGGGCAGGGCGATGCAGCAGCCTCACAGCCTGGGGCCCTTCCAGGGTGGCCAGTGCCCTCAGCTGAGAGCCAGCCAGCCAGCCACGTCCCATCCCTTGGGGCTATTAGCAGGTTAAAAACATATTTCAGTGATGCCAGCTTCATTCTGCAGGGGGTTTCTTTCGTTCTCCTCCTGGGCTCCAGCTACAGATCAGCTCCTGCGAGACTCAGTCTCCCAGCACGGGTCTTGCTGTCCTGGTGGCTGTGGACCCCAGAGAGAGGAAAGAGCCTGTTTCATAACCAGACTGAGTCGCTCGGGCGCTCACCATGATTAATCAGGGGCCATGCCACACCGTCCTTACGCACGACATGGCTTAAATGTAAGCAGAAAATAGAGCTCACACTGAGTCATCCTTCTCTGTGACGGAAGATGAGATTTTGTTAGCAGGAGTACAGGGTGTTAGGGGAAGTCCCCTGCCGGAGCAGGAATGTACCTCGTAGTGTGTCTTTAATTCCTCTCCTGTGAGCATCTCCCTCTAAATAAGGGAACCAGAAAGGCTGTGATGCCGGTACAGCCTTCTCTTACCCAGAATGGCAAAATCCTTGTCTCCCTCTCAGACACAAGCTCCCCCCAGGAGGACATAAATAAATAGGAGATTCCTGGTGCATACTTTACCCATTTTTCAGATTTTCTTCCTTCTTACTCATGACCCCAACTTAAGTGGTATTTCTGGATTGGAACCAGCCAGATAGGTGCTAGGGGAGGCAGGAAATCTCATGGCTGTGTTTGGAATTGAATATAGCTGATGGTGAAGACTCTTCCCACGAAAAAGGGAAATAAAATCGCTTTCAGAGCCATATCTCTTGCTGTTTTATATAGGGGGCCCTGCTTTGGTTAGGTGTGCTCCCACTGAAATCCAGACCCATACATTGAAAAGATGTTTTTAGGGGAGGCTTCCTTTTTAAAAAGGTGCAATTAAGCCATGTGTTTAGCATTTCCCCTGTTTTATAGAGGAGGAGATGTAAGCCTGGAGATTGGGGAACCTGCCTGAGGTCACATAGCTGGGAAGAGACAGCACCTCCTATCCCAAAATCTGCCCGCTGCTCTGTGTGTTCAGAGACCTCTTTTCTGAGGGTCGGCACAGGTCCCAGCATCCATGGAGGTATTGTTTCCTCTGCTGAAGCAGCACCTGCCTTTGGGGACCCTCAGTCCGGCTTCAGAGGCAGAACTAGGCAAGGAGAAGGTCAGGACCGACGTAAGGCCACCCGTAATCAGGCTTCCGGCCACAGCAGACACGGCAGCCACCTGAAGGAGGCTGGGACCCGATAGTTTTGGGTGGGCAGGTTGGGAAGGGCAGCAGGTGGCTCATAAGTCTGGCAGGACCAGCAGAGAACGGGCGAATGAGACAAAGGGAGAAGGAGCAGTGGCTCAAGTGCCTGGATGATAGTTTGCCCTTGACCTCAGGGGAAGCCACCCTAGGGGGGAATGGTCCTAGAAACGAGATCCAAAGCCCTGGACTTCCTCCAGGCTCTGCCGCAAACCCACTGTGCATCCTCTCACCTGTCCCTAACACAAACGTCTGTAAGGTCCCCTCTGGCCCTGACAGGCCTCCAATCCAGGCAGGAGATGGGAAGCCCGTGCAGGTTCTTCTAAAGAGAAGAGAAGGTCTTCTAAAGACCTCAGAGCCCGGTGCCAGGAGTGAGGGAGCTCTCTCTTCTGCAGGATTTGGAGGCATCAGGGAGTCAGCTGGGTGGCTCTTCAGGGCACAGGGGAAATGGCAGCCTGTCATGGGGACAGTGACAACCAGCACACTCAGGACTGACAAAAAGAGTGAAGGCGATGATGGTAGGCATTTACTGACTCCTTATAGTCTGCCAGGCATGAATAGGTGCCTTGCATATGTTTCACATCAAATCCTGTGGGGCAGGTGTTATGACCCCCATTTTAAAATGAAACACTGAGGTTTAGGGATGCTCATGGGCTAAAATCATTTGCAAAATAAGCAACCTTCCAAAGTTTTGACCTTAGGTTCGTCTGACTCCATGACAGAGTGCCAGAGTTTCAAATTCTTGTGTTTGCCTCAGGCACAAATGCAAATTCAGGTGGCACTAGTCAAACGGCTTGCACACACACATGCACACGCATATACCTAGGCTATGCATGGGCACACGTGGCCCTGTCCTGTCTGCACCCGCATTTCCTGATGCATAGCTCCCCCTGCAGCCACAGATGGCTGCACAGTCACGGAAAGAACTGATGGCCTGTCGGAGGATGGATCACAGACTCCCGAGCACAGCAGGGTCTGCACCAGGGAGGCCTCCCAGGGGGAGGCCCGAGGGCGGCCCGGGGGAAGGCGTCAGCTGGGACCTGGGCTATGGTGCACTTTGTCCCTGACTGGGAGACTTCATCTTCACTCTGCCAGGTCCCTGGCCTTCCTGTCCCCTCCATTACCGGCATCAAGAGCTTGATCACTCAGGGGCGCCTGAGTGGCTCAGTCAGTTGAGCGTCTGACTTTGGCTCAGGTCATGATCTCACAGTTCATGGGTTTGAGCCCCGCGTTGGGCTCTGTGCTGACAGCTCGGAGCCTGGAGCCTGTTTCAGATTCTGTATCTCCCCCTCTCTCTCTGACCCTCCACTGCTCACGCTGTCTTTCTCTCAGAAATAAATAAACTATTTAAAAAACAAACACACAAAAACCAAAAAAAACAAAAAAAAAAAGAGCTTGATCACGCAGAATGACCCATACTGAAATTAGGCTTGAGGGTACATATTCCTGTACTTGCTAGATGGGAGGAGCAGCCTTCTCCAGACCCAGAAGCCTGGGAAATAGGGGCAGGGATGGGAAAGCCAGACCTTGCATGGGACCCCTTGGGAGCTGCCATTGCTCAAGCCAGCTTGCCCCAGGAAGGGTCACAGAAACCTCCAGATTCCTATCCCAGCATTCTTTCCTATTTAAAGAGCATTTATAACTTAAGAAGCAGCTACGCTGGGGTAGGCAGGGACAAGAGAAGTAGGGAATGTTACACTTCTCAGAGAACAGAGGAGGAAAGAGCATCACACAGAAGCATCTGAAGCTGGTACAAGGACACTAGCTGAGTTTCAAGCTCTGGGTTCAAGGTCCGGTCATGCCCCTGACCTCTTAGCACGTCTTGATCCCTGTTTCCTCATCTATTAAGCTGGGGTCAATACAATACCCTTGAAAGCCTCACAGGTAGTTGTAGAAAATCTCAAGGAGTTCTTCAGATGGGGAAGCCAGGGCTTTTCCCGTGGAAGGAAATGTCAATTTCCTTAACCAGCTTTTCAATTATCATCAACTTCTAAAGTAGTGAAATATCTTTAAGTATTTTTATTTTTATTTTTTAGTATTTATTTATTTTGGGGAGAGAGCAAGCAGGAGAGGGACAGAGAGAGAAGGAGACAGAGGATCCAAGGCGGGCTCTGCACTGACAGCTGTGAGTCAAACTCACAAACCTAGAGATCATGACCTGAGCTGAAGTTGCATGCTTAACCAACTGAGCCACCCAGGTGCCCCTCTTAAAGTATTTTAAAATGCATGGTATATGATATACACATTTAATGCAGAAAATAGAAGTATTTATGTACTTACATAAACATGTTTACATGTGCGTGTGTGCATGCGTCCAAATATACACAGACACACACACGTGTATTTTGGGAAAGTGAGAAGAAGAAGTCTGAGAATACTAGTACTCACTTTTTACAGTACCCACGAGTTTGTTTCCTCTAGCACTTTCTGCTGTGGACAGGAAATGTGCATAATACTTTTTGTCATTAAAAATCCAAGAGAAAATGAGCCCAGCCTCTGTGCAAGGTGCCACTGAGCACCAGGTCCCTTCTCTGTGCTTCCTTCCACATGTTGGTGACACAGAGCTCCCATGGATGCAGCCCGTCTTTCGCCATCACACCTCCTTCTCGCGGGTGTCCCCCAGCGGTCCCGGCCTCCCACACATGTGCCACTTGAGGGGATGCGCCATATGAACCACAAGGTTTCTTCACATCTTCAGTGTGGGCCCAGGGTAGGAGTGAAGAGGGAATTTGTCCCTGCTTATTAGCTGGAACGCAGCCCGAGCTGGAGGTCGGTGACACCAAAATAATTGGAGGTAAGAGCTGTGAGGCCATTAAGATAAATTTTTGACATAAAAATGTAGGCTGGTTCATAAAAGGTTGCAGTGACAATAGGTTATAGTGACAGCTTTTCAACAACTGTATAAGCCTCCAGATGGAAGGGGATTCAGCATAATGAATTATGGGCAGTCTGGACAGCAGAGCCTCCTTTTACGGGCAGAGATCTAAGGGAAGAATAAAGTTATTCAGACTGGCCCATATTAAATAACATGTTGTTGAAACATGGCATGGAGGAAGGGTGAGAGGGCAGAGGTGCTGAAGACACAGCACTGAGGCCAGAAGGCCTTGGTCTTCCAGCCTGGGCACCAGGCACTCAGGGCTCTGACCGTGGTCTAACGAGCATCTTTGCCCACTCGATCCCAAGCCCAACGTGCACAGCTCCTGGGCCTCCCTTTGAAGGCAGCTGTGGTCCTTCGCTGGCTCTGTTTTTGCCCAGGTTTTCCCTTTTGGTGAAATGGCCTCCTCCTGGATGAGGCATGTGGAACCTTCTTAAATGGGATGGTCTTTGAGTGGGAGATTCTGCCAGAAAGAAGGGAGCTCGAGGAAGGGTGGGCTCCATCAGGCTGGGGGATGGGAAAAGGCCTGGCTTGCAAAGGACCCTCCCTGCCAGAGTCTGCCCTTGGCCTCTGATCACGATCTTGTGATCGAAGCAGGAGAGGCCACCTTCACTCTGCCCACCTTCAGTTGTCAAAGAATAGTATCAGCCACAATGTGAGTCGTCACTTATTGAATCCCTGCTGTGCCTCTGACCCTATACAGAGCACCATGCTTCATTTCACTTCCACCTCACAGCCACCCTGTGACCTAAGTATTGTTATTCCCATTTCACAGATAAGAAAACTAAAACCTGTGGAGGTTCATCTACAGCTGGCTAACATACAAGCTGTTTGGAGTTTAAATTTGGACCCCCCTCCTCCCAAGTTTGGGCTCTCAACCACTGCACTAGACTGTACCAACTTGAAAACTGAACAAAAGCATCGTCAAAAAGGGAAAAGAGCTTGTAAATAAATGCCTTCCAGGCTCTCGGGGGCTCAGCAAGCAGGGACACGGGATTTGCTTGGCTGAAAACATTCACACACATTTTAAATGGGCTTTGGTTGGGCAGAAAGTCCTTGATGGTAAAATGTCAGAGTTCAGTGATTTCACTCTGGATGTGTGAATTTATATTCCTAATTTGCTAGTGGCAGTTAAATGAGATGAAGTAATTTATGTGGCTGTAAAGGAGCAAAATTCCGCGCCGGAACAGGTGGCTCTATGGCTTGCCACAGGAAAGCATGGGCCGGTTTGGGGTCTCATGAAACCAAATTTGTGCTTGTGAACGATGTCCTCTGGGGTCTCTGCCCCCAGATAAGGACAGACCCTTTAGGAAACACCTCAGTCCCGAGGGAATACGAGGCCAAGCCGGGGTCTAAGAGAGCTGAGCTGAGTTACCCTCCTCTCTGTGGTTTCCTTCCAGATGCTACAGTTCGGGAAAAAGAGGAGATTCCTCTAGGCAAGGAGTGTGGGGGGATGTACTTCAGCTCTGAGGTGCCCTGTCCTTCGGTTATTCCTGGCTGCCATCATGAAGATGGCATCGATTGGGTGGCCCGTGGACAGTAGAGATCTATCTCTGACCGTTCTGGGGGCTGAAATTCCAAGACCAGGGCGCCAGCCTGGGAGGGTCCTGCAGAGGGCCCTCTTCTGGCTTTCAGGCTGCTGGCTTCCTGTTGTGTCCCCACATGGTGCAAAGAGCTGTAGAGAGCTCTCTGGGGTCTTCTTTATCAGGGCACTTAATCCCAGAGGGCTCCATACTCATGAGCAGATTACCTCCCCAAGGCCCCTGCTCCTGATACCCGCATATTTAAGGATTAGGATTTCAACATATGACTTTGGGGGGGACATAGACATTCAGGCCATAACAACGTCCCCACTGAATCGGGTTGGTAGATTTTCTGGCCACCACACCACGTGATCTTGCCTGATGCCTTTTCTATATCATCTCCAGGAGTTTCCTCCCATATCCACCATGTTGTTCATTTATGCCCCAGCCCCTCACATGCCCCGCCAGATGCACGCCGGAGTCTCCCTGGTGTCAGGGGCAAGTGAGGCCATTAACAGCTATTGCTCCCGCATCACGCAGTGAAGGATGCTTGAGGGTCCTTGGTCCAGAGGGGGCCAAATGGCCAGGCCGAGGCAGTGACAGCCCTGGAGAAACTCACTCACCCCAGGCAGGGGTAACAGCCGCACTTCCTCTTCTGCGCCCGCAGCGAGCACAGGATTGCCTGCTGCCCTGGGGTTCCAGAGGCCTCTCAGGCCCTATCTCATTTCTGCAGGATCAGGAGGCAACCGGAGCTCATGGCCTCTTTGCCCCACCAAGCAAGGGGGTGGCCATGCCGGACAGTGACATTGTCCCTGTGCCTCCTGGAGCATCTCCTGAGTCATCTGTGCCCTTCCCCCCAGCCCCAGAGCCAGTCCAAGGCAGGCGTGTTGTGTTACTCTTTCTCCTTGGGTTTTTCTTAGTAACAGCACTGGCTGTGGCCGCTACACAAGGGCGTCCTGGAGACATTCTGTCCTGGTCAGCCCCGGGGCTGAGTCAGCGTGTGCACCTCATCCGGGAAGCCTCCTCCTCACCCTGCCGGGGGCCCTGGCTGAGATCAGCAGGGTGCCTTTGGGAAGCCACCAGGGGGGTCAGGAAAGCCATGGCAGGGCCAAACAAGCAGGTGACTGTCCCTCCCAGCCTGGGCAGCTGTTCTAAGTGAAAATGCTTGTTCGAAGCCGGGTTCTCTCCCCGCAAGGATCTGATTTTCGGGTGGGAGGGAATGACTTGGAGACCCACGATGCCAGATCTCAGGTTCTCCTGCGCCTGACCACTGGGGCCTGTATCCCATCGGCTCAGAGACATCAGAAAGTGGGAGAGGGTCTGCCCATCCTGGACATCCGTGGACTTGCCAGTGATTCTGCAGCTCGTGGACCCCTCTAGTTTCTCAGGAAACGACAGCATGGCACTTTGCCGATGGCGAGTATGACACAGAATATGGAGTGAGCAGAGCTCGGTGGTGGGCAGTCTGAGGCGAGGTCACAGGTCCTCTTCTCAGGGTCGATCAAGGTCGGGGCAGTGACCCCTGCTCCAGGGCAAGCAAGGGTTTAGGAAAGCAGGTGGGTGGGCAGAGGTAAAGGTAGGCAGAGTTCCCAGGACCTGAAACAATGGAGAATTTCCAGCCTGTGGAAGTTCCCAGAAATACTGTTCTGCCTCTACGTGCCTGGGGGCGATTTGGGCCAGAGTCACCCACCCTGGGCACGAGGCGGGGGTGTGGGGGGGTGGTATTTGGCCAGAACCCCACCTCCAGTCAGCAGTCAAGGGGTGCCCTGGGCTGGGCTTTGAGGCTGGACACAGAGGGTCTGGACAGGGTTATGTACCCCAAAGAAGGCAGCCTCCAGCTGGCCCTGAGCCCTCTGTCTCAAGACAAAACTCAGGGATTCTAGAGCCAATGGAGCCTCAAGGCCTCCTACCCAGCACTCATTTACAGGTGGGCTCTGATGCATTTATAGGAAAAATCTCCCGTGGGTGGTTTTCCAAATGAGGGAGAAGGAAGAGGTGTGGCCAGGGAAGTAGAATGTCCTCCGCCCAGTCGGTACTGGAGTCCAGGAAAGCTAAATGAGCACATGTGAGCCCACCCCCCCACTGCCCTCCCTTCCCCTGGCCTGTCTACCATTTGTCTGCCCCTGAGGAGTGGCCGCCCAACCACAGGGCCCCAGTGGACTTGTTAGCAGAGACCCTGATGTGGCTGCAGAGGAAAAAGGAGTCTGTACTTGGCTTATCATGGAGCTCGGTGCAGGATCAGGTCATGCGGGGAACCCCTGGTCACTTGACCCTGCTCCCATCTCCTCCTGGGGGACTGTGCCCAGAGAAGGTGCCTGGATTTGTGGTGAGGTAGCCACAGCACCATGGAGGCAGTTACATGGGCTCAGGCTTGGGTACCTGGTAGACACTCTCATTGTGGGCCTGGCAGTCAGTGCCCAGGGGCTAGAGCGCCCCAGCAGGGCCTCTGTCACCATCCAGCAGGAGACGTCTGGACCCAGGACCACTGGACAACTGGGAGATGATTTCTCCTCTCCAGAACTGAGGCAGTTGCTGCTGGTTACAAGGCCTGCTGATAAGTGGTCCCATTGGGACGCGGGTGTCACCAGAGGAAAGAATTGACAGTGATGAAAGTGGCAGATTTCCTGGGAGACAGTGTCCCTTCCCGGCAGCAGCAGGAGCCCTAGAGGTGGACCACGGAGAGCTTTACCTTCTGGTTCTGACACTGATCATGCCCTGAGGACTCAGGCCCCCGGAGCACTGGGTACCCATCTGCAAAATGGAAAGACCAAGTCACTTCAGGTCATTGGAGTTCATCGTATATGTATACACATAATAGCAAGAGCGGGCAGGAGATCAGAAAGGAGAACTTAAAACGTGTGTGGATTCCACCCCACTGCTCTGAAGCTAGAGAGGACCTCTTCCTTAAAGACCTCTTCCTTCCCCTCCTCTCCGAGCCTTCTCTGCGCTGCCCTTGGCTGACCGTTGGCACGAGGTCCCCATCCTGACAGGGCTGCAGCCACAGCACGGTGGGCAGTTGCTCTCTGGCCATTTGCAGGCCCAAGGCCAGGCCTCTCTGACAGTGAAGCAGGAAGGTCCTAGAAGACCAAGAGCTGAGAGTGACACCCTGGAGTCTGACCTGACCTCTTTACTCAATAAGGCCAATGTAGGTGCCCAGCCACTTGGAGAACAGCATAGGCCTGTTCTTGTGCGTGACCTCTAGGCCGTGCCCTCACCCCCAGGGCTTCAGTCCTGGCTCCCGAGGACTCCCTCCCCAGTGAAGGGCGTGGATGAAGCCCTCGCCCTGCATCTTCTCCCCATTTTTGTTGAGATACAAAGTAAATTCTGGTCGTGTTTTCAGAACATATAGATCCTTACCGATTAAAGTGTCCTTGTAGATTGACACATCTCCTAGCCTCTGGGCCTGGAAAAGAAGAGGAACCAGAATACAAGCAAAAAAGTTCTCCAGAACCCTCTTTCTCAGGTACTGCAGCACAAGGAAATTGTACCAAGTCTTTAGGAACTGGGGGAGCTTTTCTCGAAGGACAAGTTAGAGTATATAGAGGGTCAGGGTCAGGGTCAACCTGAGAGTGTGTGTGTGTGTGTGCATGGTGTATGTGCGTGTGAGTGTGTGTGAGCATGTATGTGTGTGTAAGGAAGGGAGGAGAGAGAGATTCCAGAACATTCTGTAGACACTCAGGGAAGTGGCACAGGCAGAGGCTGTGCTTCAGCTGCAAAGCCTTGCACACAGTAGGTCCTCAGGGAGGCTAGAACATTATCCTCTGTGGCCTCATGCATTTGGGCCTCCCCTGTGGGACTGCCCTTACCGTGACTTACTCCATCACTGCCTTTCCATTAACTGATTTTCCATTCCCTCCAGCTGCCAGATCTGAGGCACCATGTTAGGCATCACCTGAAAGCATCTTAAGGGATCTGCCCAAACTCCTGTGTTCAGCCTGACCAATTTAACAATTAAAGGTTCGCTTATGAAATTTCTTTTCTTATAAAACACAATTAGCAGTTTTAACCCCTTGAGGGAACAAATCATTCCCTGCATGGTGTGAGTTGATTTTATCCATTTTTCTTTTAAACCTAAACCAAAGGAAGAGCAGAGGGGCAGAGGAGAATCCCTTACAGGAATCTGGGCCCCCCCAAGGAGTAGGCCCCCGTAGGGCATGTCGGGGAGGCAGGGAGGGAGCCGCAGACTTGCTAAGGCTGCACGGAGTGGCAGAAGCTGTCCTGTACGCTAGTGGCCAAGCAGTCGTGAGGGTAGGACCACCCTACAGACGGGAGGTATGACTCGGCAGTCAGCCAGTGGGCCAGTCACACAGAGAACATGGGGAGGCAGAGGTCCCGGGGGCAGGGGAGGCTTGAAAGAGGGTTACGGGGACCCCAGGAAAGCGGCTTTTACCGCTGGCCCATGCTGGGGGCACCAAAGCGGATAGGGTGGGATCCAGAAATGATTGAAAAATGCAGAAGGAATGCAAAAAGATGAGGTGGAGACTTCCAGTGATCCATTTTGGTTTTTTAGTCTTGGACCAAAGGGGAAAGTTATTTTTAACTGAATAGCTAAAATCAAATCCTATCCAATTATACATAGACTTGGTATTTCATTCTTTAAAGGGCCCCGAACTGGCTTCTTCTGGAAGCAGGGCTCTGTGGTAGTGCAAACTGCAGTTTCCCCAGCGTATCTGTTTCATCAGCTTAGATTCTCACTGACCCTCTCTTTCGAAGGGCCCTGACCCGCCTCGGGATGGGGAGGGCAGAGCGGTGAGCCTCCAGGTCATCAGTAGAGGTCACCCGTAGTTGGCCAGAAATGTCACCTCTCGGTGTCCACACAAACACAGCAGTATCCGTTCCCACTCCCGCTGTGGTGGGGGGAGCACTGCATACACATAACTGGGGAGATGCTATCACATCAAGAAGGGAGGAAAGCTGTATCCGTAAACATTTTAAATGGCAGGATCCGCTGTGACGTTCTAGTCTTTTATTTGTTTCCTCCTAAACATAGTTCAAGTTTGTTGTCTGCAGCAGGAGCTCCCATGCCCCCGTGAGTTCTCAGGCGCACCGCCCCGCTTCACAGCTGAACGTTCCAGTTTTGTGTACAGCCCGCCTCCCCAGCACATCCGTGGTCTCCTCGGAGGCAGGGCCCAGGCTTCTCCCTCTTTGTCTTATCTTCAATGCCTGCAATATCATAGGAGCTCAGAAAGTGTTTGTTGTTTTGTGTTATTCAAAGTTAGGGCTCTAATTCACAAAATACACACCACACATTTACTCTGGTAAATTCTTCCTTTAATTGAAATGCATTCATTTGGAGAAAGCGATGCTGATAGGAACCAGATAACCAGAGAACTGATGAATTTCTAAGTACTGTGGGCCCCTCAGGATGAAAATTACAATATGGAGCATTTAGATACCAAACCCATTGGGGAAGGCACCAAGGATTATCCATTCTCACACAGGGCACTCAGTACAAACCCCAACTCTTATTAATTAAAACTTCTAAATCACGCAATTGTTTTTTGCTGGAAATACTTTTATGCACTGTTTTATTTAGCACCATTAATAATAACGATAATGGTGACAATAATAATAAAACTACTATGTGATTAAGGTGCAGATAAGCAATTAGGAAACAAAATATTTTAGCAGGCCTTGTGTGGGGAACAGGAATAGAATAATTACAAGGAGGTTTGTGCAAGAGCCAGTTCCAGAAGATTCTTCGACAGGCAGGTGAGGTCAATCGTAGGGTTCTCTTTCATCTGTGATGCTGTTAACCTGTTCTCCTGATACCATGAGGTCATTATTCTCCAGTCCTGGGAATGGTGACAGATAGATGGGTGACTATTACAGCAAGGTGTAACAGGGTTGGCAATGGTGGTGGTGGGTACTAAGAGCGAATCTGAGACCTGAAGGATGAGGTGGAAATACCCAGGTGAGAGTGGGGCAGTAAGGGGAGAGGCCCAGGGATAGGGAAGACTTGGTCCTTCGGAGGATGGAGTAGTTCCATCCTTCCACTGAGGGGTAGCACTCTGACATGAGCTGGAGCTGTCGCTGTGGATCACATCCTGAGGCCAGTGAGGGGCCACTTAAGGGTCCATGGGAACAGTGATTCCTTGTGCACTTCAGAATGTGCTCTCCAGCTGCACTGTGGAGTGAAGAGACAGGAGGCGGAGCCACCGGTGTGGGGCCAGATGCAGAAATTAAGAGTGATGGTGACCATGGATCAGGAACAGCACTGGAAAGAGAGAAATAGGAGGGTGTGAGAAGTTCAGGACAGGGGATGGTAACAATGCCTAGTATTTAAGGAGCCCTCACTATGTGCCAGACCGTGTAATAGGCACTTTACGTGTTTATTTGGTATAATATTTAAACAAAATCTATGAGGTGGTGTTTATTACCCCCCATTTTATGGGTTAGGAAAGAGACATAAAGAAGTTAAATAATTAGCCCAAGACTACACCACTAATCTAAGCAACAATTGTAAACCAGATTCCTATATACATTTGAACCCACACCCCTATGTGATTCCAGAGTCCCACAGCCCTAACTACTAATCCAGTGGCATGGCGAGGGGAGGTCCATCACCCAGGTGTGAAGGGTGGGCTGGGCAGATGAGTGTTGGTGGGACAAGTGCATCCGACAGTCCCTCGGGTTCACATGGTGCCAGGAACAGGAAGGAGCCCTCCTCCTCTGGTTGGCCCTCTCCCTGCCACCAAGTCTTTTCTCCCAAAGGTTAGGATTACAGGCCCTTCGAGTGGGTGTTGGGGTAGGTGTGGGGTGGACGTGGGGTGGGGTACCTCCTCACTCTGCACTCACTGGACTGGGTAGACCCATGGCCTGGCCTGTGCTCCTAACCTGACCTCTGCTGCCTATCCAGTGCTGACTGCACAAATGCACCCTGATGTGTGGCTCCTGAACCCAAAATTCTCAGTGCCATCCAGGTCGCTCCTGGTCCCCACTTCAGCCCTTTCCTTGGTTCTGGGATAGCAAAGTGGCTCTGCACATTGGGCAGGTGCCCTAAAATGCAACTCAGAAGCCCTGGGTCTTGCCTGTCTCAACTCGCTGGAGAAGCTTGGCCCAAGTCCCCTTATTTTCTGGACCTCTTATGCCTCTGCAAACCTAGAAATGCAGATTTTTGCTTGATGGGTAAATCTTTGTGGCTGTAGAGTCAGATAATAGATTCATGCACTCATTCACCAACCATGTGCCCAGCACAGTTTCAAGTGCTTTGGATAAAGCCGTAAACAAAGATTACTGCCCTCATGGGGCTTACCTTCCAGTGAATGAGAAAACAACAAGAAAAAGTAGCAAAAATATGTAATACGCTAGATAGTAGTGAGTGCTAGTGTGTTCCATGTTTAAAATGGTCAACTAGAAACTTTTGGCTAATCCTTCTGCTAAACACAACTAGAAAAGCAGGTAATAAGTCTTGAAAGCACTGGAGAGCCAAGAAGATGGTGAATAATTGCCCAATCAAAGTCTGGAGAAGAAGAGAGGTCCATGAAGGTGAGCTGAGCATCTTGGGCTAGCCTTTCCCCAGGATTGTTTGCCAGCTCTGAAAGTACGGCTGAGAGCTGAGCAAGACTTTGACAGCTATGTGAGGGTCAGACAACTGAGACTGGAGTCCAGAATCTGCCGAGAGAGCAATGGGAACCAGTGACCCCTTCACTTGCCTTGGGTTGGGACCCCATAGGCACCCTGGGCTTCTCAGCTTCAAATTGAATTAAAGTAATCTCAGATTGCTAGTGCACCCAGGTGCCCATGAGAAGAAAACAAATAATCTTGGAAGGAAGATAACAGCATCTTAGGCCTCAAATTATTTTTAAAAGTAAAGTGCAAAGACAGGATCTTGTACACAATAAAAAGAATAAACAGACACACAGAGACAACATGAACAAATACCAGTAGAAACAACAACAAGAAAAATAGAAACAAAGACCTGCAAAGGCTCCAGATATATTAGAATTGTCAGAAACAAAGTTTAAAATTACTGTACCTTACCAAGATCAAGTCTTTTTGTTAAAAGACAAAATGAAGGTTTTCAACACAGAACCAGAAACTATGTATTTTCTAACCCGAGTATAAATAACTACATAATACCCCAAATTAAGAGCTCAACAATGACTTTAAACATTGACTAAAAGATTGGTTAGAAAAAATATCCAACACTGAGTATAGAGAGACAAGAGAAAAATGCCCCCACCCCCAAAAAAAGGTAAGAGACATTGGCGTTTCAGTGAAAATGTTTAACATATATATGATTGGAATTCCAGAGAAAGAAGGGAGAGAACATGGGTCAGAAGCAAGTGTTTAAGAGATAATGGCTGATGGGAAAAGAAGAACAAACAAAATCCAAAACCAACGGAAGGAATGAAGTAATAGTAGAGCAGAAAAAACTGATATAGAAACTGAAAACCAATAGAACAGGTCAATGAAACCAGGAGCAGCTTCTTTGAAAAGATCAAAAAAATTGATAAGCCTATAACCAGACTCATAAAGAGAGAGTGAGAGGACTCAAATAAACAAAATCACAAATGAAAGGAGAGAAATAACAACTGACACCACAGAAACACAAATTATTGTTAAAGAATATGATGAAAACTTAATGTGCAACAAATTGGACAACCTAGAAGAAATGAACGCATTCTTATAAAGAAATAACCTCCCCAAACTGAATCAGGAAGAAATAGAAAATTTGAAAAGACTAATTATCAACAATGAAATTGAATCAGTAGTCAAAAAACTCCCAACAAACAAAAGTCCAGAACCACACATCTTCATAGGTGAATTCTACCAAACATTGAAAGAAGAGTTGAGAGGTGTCTGGGTGGCTCAGTCAGTTAAGCATCTGACTTCAGCTCAGGTCATGATCTTGCACTTCATGGGTTTGAGCCTCATGTGCTGTGCTGATGGCTCAGAGCCTGGAGCCTGCTTCAGATTCTGTGTCTCCCTTTCTCTCTGCCTGTCCCGTGCTCGCACTCTGTCTCTCTCTCAAAAATAAATAAACATTAAAAAAAAATTTTAAGGAAACTTGCTACCTATTCTTCTCAAACTTTTCCAAAAAAAAAGAAGAAGATGGAAAACTTCCAAATTCATTCTTTGAAGCCAGCATTTCCCTGATACCAAAACCAGATAAAGACACCACAAACAGGGGTGCCTGGGTGGCTTAGTCGGTTAAGCGTCCGACTTTCGCTTAGGTCATGATCTCGCGGTTCGTGGGTTCGGGCCCTGCGTCGGGGGCTGCTGACTGCCAGCTCAGAGCCTGGAGCCTGTTTCAGTCTGTGACTCCCTCTCTCTCTGACCCTCCCCTTCTCACATTGTCTCTCTCTCTCTCTCTCCTAGAAATAAATAAAACATTAAAAAAAATTAAAAAAAAAAAAAGACACCACAAACAAAGAAACACTACAGTCCAATATCTCTGATGAACATAGATGCAGAAATCCTCAACAAAATATTTGCAAACAGAATCCAACAACGCATTAAAAAAATCATTCACTATGACCAAGTAGGATTTATTCCCAGGATGCAAGCATGGTTCAGTATTTGTGAATCAACCAACATGATATGACACATCAACAAGAGGAAAGATAAAAACAATATGATCATTTCAATAGATGCATAAAAAGTATTTGACAAAGTACAACATCCATTCATGATACAAACCCTCAACAAAGTAGGTTTAGAGGGAACATACCTCAACATAATACAGGCCTTATATGAAAAAACCCACAGCTAACATCATACTCAGTGGGGGAAAACTGACAGCTTTTCCCCTAAGGTCAGGAATTAGACAAGGATATTCACTCTCACCACTTTTATTTAACATTATACTGGAAGTCCTACCAACAGCAATCAGACAAGAAAAAGAAATAAAAGGCATCTAAATTGATAAGAAAGAAGTAAAACTTTCACTATTTACAGACAACATGATACTCTATAAAAAACCCTAAAGACCACCAAAAAATGACTAGAACTGACAATGAATTCACTAAAGTTACAGGATACAAAATCAATATACAGAAATGTATTGCATTTCTATGCACTAATATTGAAGAAGCATAAAGGGTAATTAAGAAAACAGCCCCATTTACAATTGTACCAAAAATAATAGAGGCACCTGGCTGGCTCAGTCAGCATGTAGTTCTACAGCATGACATGTAGTCAGCATGTAACTCACAGGGTCATGAGTTCAAGCTCCACGTATGATGTAGAGTTTACTTAAAAATTTTAAAAAATCTAATAAAAACAACAACAATAATAAAATATCTAGGAATAAACTTAACCAAAGAAGTGAAAGACCTGTAGTCTGAAAACTATTAAACATTGATGAAAGAAATTAAAGATGCTACAAAGAAGTGGAAAGACATTCAAGTTCATAGATTGTAAGAACAAATATTTTTAAAATGTCTATACTACCCAAAGCAATCTATACATTTAATGCAATCCCTATCAAAATATGAACAGCATTTTTTTTTTATATTTTTATTTTATTTCTAGGATAGAGAGAGACAGCGTGAACAGGGGAGGGTCAGAGAGAGAGGGAGACACAGACTCTGAAACAGGCTCCAGGCTCCGAGCTGGCAGTCAGCACAGAGCCCGACGCGGGGCTCGAACCCACGAACCGCGAGATCATGACCCAAGCGAAAGTCGGACGCTTAACCGACTAAGCCACCCAGGCGCCCCAAGAACAGCATTTTTCATAGAACTAGAATGAAGAATCCTAAAATTTGTATGAAACCAGAAAAGACCCCAAAAAGCCAAAACAATCTTGAAAACAAAAACAAGGGGTACCTGTGTGGCTCAGTCAGGTAAGCATCCAACTCTTAATATTGGCTAAGGTCATGATCTGTCAGTCATGGGATCGAGCTCCTCATTGAGTTCTATGCTAAGTGTGGAGCCTGCTTGGGATTCTCTTTGTCCCTCATTCTCTCCTCCTCCCCCACTTGTCCTCTCAAAATACATAAATAAACATTAAAAAAAAAGAAAAGAAAAAGAAGACTGGAGGTATAATTCTGGACTTCAAGTTATTTACTAAACTGTAGTAATCAAAAAAGTATGGTGCTAGCATAAAAAATAGACATGTAGATCAATGGAAAATAATAGAAAGCCCAGAAATAAACCCAAAATTATATGGTCAATTAATCTTTGACAAAGAAGGCAAGAATATGCATTGGGGGGAAAAAAACAGTCTTTTCGACAAATGGTGTTGGGAAAACTGGACAGCTACATGCAAAAGAATGAAACTGGACCCAACTGTAAGACCTGAAGCCATAAAAATCCTAGAAAAGTAATTTATCTGATATTGACTGCAGCAACATCTTTCTAGATATGTCTTCTGAAGAAGGGAAACAAAAGCAAAAATAAACTATTGGGAATACATCAAAATTAAAATCTTCTGCACAACAAAGGAAACAACTGACAAAACTAAATGACAACCTACTGAATGGAAGACAATATTTGCAAATGATGTATCTGATAAAGGGTTACTATCCAAAATATATAAAGAACTTACAAACTCAAAACCAAAACCCCCAATAATCCAATTTTAAAAATGGAGATGAGAAATGAACCTCCAGATGGCCAACAGACACATAAAAAGATGCTCAGTATCACTCATCATCAGGGAAATATAAATCAAAACTACGAGGAGGCATCAATTTATACCTGTCAAAATGGCTAAAATACAAAACTCAAGAAACAAGTGTTTACAAGGTTGTGGTGAAAAAGGAACCCTCGTGCTCTGTTGATAGGAATGCAAACTGTTGCAGCCCCTGTGGAAGACAGTATGGAGGTTCCTCAAAAATTTTAAAATAAAACTACCCTACAATCCAGTACTCACACTATTGTATATTTGCCCAAAGAATACAAAAACACTAATGTGAAGGGATATATGCACCCCTATGTTTATTGCAGCATTATTTATAAGAGCCAAACTATGGAAGCAGCCCAAGGGTCTACTCATAGATGAATGGAGAAAGAGATGTGGTATACATACACTACAGATTATTACTCAGCCATTTTAAAGAATAAAAAATAAAATAAAAAGGAAGTAATGACTAGGAACATTCCCAAACTATTGAAAAGACATTGTCACAGTTACATGAATCCCTACAAACTCCAAGCAGGATAAAGAAAAAGAAGTCCACTGAGGCACTCATAGTAAAACAGTGGAAACAGAAGACAAAAAATTCTAAAAACCAAGAAAAGAAGACTACTTTCAAGGTACAGTAATTAAACAGGTAATTTTGGAAATCAGAGAAAAATGGAATATATCTTTAAAGTGCTGAAAGAAACTGCCAGCTTAGAATTTTATACTCAGTGAAAATACCCTTCAAGAACAAAGGTGATTTTTTTTTTAGTGTCAGATAAACAAAACCTGAGATAATTTGTCCCCAGAAAAATGAATATTACAGAATATACTACAGCATGTTCTTCAAACAAAAGGAAATTAATTCAAGATTAAAGGTTGGAGTTTCAGGTAGTAATGAAAAGCAAAGAAAAAAATGTTAAAAAATGTATATCTAAATACTGGCTTATAAAACAATAAAAGATACTCATATAAAACAGTAAAAACCCTTAACACATACAAGGAAATCAAATAGATGCAAAACTGACAGGGTGCAGGGGAATGGAGCTAAATTATTTTAAGGCCCTCGAGTTGACAAGGGAGAGAGTATAAGTATCGATTGATATCTGCCTTTAATTAGTCAAGGATGCAGATGATAACATCTATGGATATTACAATGAAATAATACAAAGCACTTAATCCAAAAGAAAGCACAGGGAAAGGCAAGAGAATGTAGAACAGGTGAGACCAATAGAAAGCAGTTTGTAAAATGATACATACTCCAAATAAAAGACCAAGCATTTCAAATTGAACTTGACAATTCTTATTATATGCCTTTTATAAAAACACATTAAAGGATAAAAGATGCAGAAAGATTAAAAGTTAAAAGAAAGAAAAGATAAACCATGCAAAGAACAGGTGTAGCTACACCAATACCAGACTGAGTAGACTTTAAGACAAAAAGCAATACTAGAGCTAACTTACATAATGTAAAAACAAAACCTCAGTTCACTAGGAAGATACAAAAACTATATGCACCTAAGAACAAAGGCTCAAAATGCATACGGCCAAAATTGATAGAACTACAAGGAAAAGAGAAAACAGAAAATCCTATAACCACAGTGGGAGATTTTTAACACATTTTCTAAATAACAGAAAGAACAAGCAGACCTCCCCCCCAAAAAAGATAAGGGTATAGAAGATTTGATGCAATTAATAAATATGACTTAGGGGCACCTGGGTGGCTCAGTCAATTGAGCGTTTGACTTCAGCTCAGGTCATGATCTCACAGTTCGTGACTTCAAGCCCTACAAGGGGCTCGCTGCTGTCAGCCTGTCAGCACAGAGCCTGTTTTCAATCCTCTGTCCCCTCTCTCTGCCCCTCCCTGGCTTGTGCTCTCTCAAAAATAAATACGTATTTAAAAAATAAGTAAATAAATATGACTTAATGGGCAGGCATAGAACACTGTACACAAAAACTGGAAAATACACATTCTTTTGAGTCACACACATAATATTTATGAGTACAGTGGAGAAAAATAAATAAGAGGTGTTAGATGTGCAAACAATAGGGTCAGGAAGTAGCTAGCACCCGAGCAGAGATCCCAAGGAGAGAAGGGGGGGACACAGATGCCTGTGGGAAGGGCTCAGGCCAGAGGCTGCACGTGTGTCCTGTTCAGGAAGCAGCAAGGGGCCCATGTGGACATAGCAGAGCCCCCGAGGGCAGGACGTGGGCTGTACGGTTCCCACAGGAGAGTGGCACCCACACCCTGGATGTGGCTGATGGGAATTTGGGCTTGCAGCTTCCTCCAGACTGAGGTCAGCACTGCCTCCATCAAAACAAGGCTTCTGCAGAATTCTACCCCGCACATCAGGTGTATTTCTGTCCCTGTCTGCTGCGCCCTCTGGGCCCCCACCAGCTCTGGAACTGCACCCCTTCCATAGTTCAGCTCCTGCCCCATGTCTCATCTGGCCAGCATTTCAGGGAAGCCACTGAACCTCGTGTTCCCGGAACATGCACTGGGGCTCTGCAGCACACCAGTCTTCCCCAGGTACTTTATCGGATCCTCAGAAGCATGCAGGTAGGCATTATTATTATTCCCATTTGACAGAGAAAATGGTCTCTGAGTCTTTTGCTCTTTTGTAAACTTAGCCTCCTCACCGATGCTCACATTAGCCTCCATTGGAATTGTCACCAGGTTCTCCTGGTGGCCCAGCTTCCAGGGGTCTCTGCTCTTCCTCCCACCCTGTACTTATTTCTGCTTACATCTTGGCTCCAAGAGCAAGGTGGGACCCTCAGACAATACCACCTTCTCCCCCTAGTGGCTCTCTAGCCTTTCCCAGGGCAGACTCCAGCACCCAGCCTCCCCCTCCTCTGCAAGTCTCGTCCTCATCCTGGTCATGCCAAGGGCAGCCCCAGCCTCTGGTTTAGGGAAGGCCCTCTCTCTCCCTCCTGCATCCAGCTCTTCAGGCCCAGAGTCCCCCTCCCAGGGGGGGGTGTGGCCCACACTGCTCAGTTTCTCACCTGTCACTCAATGCCTCCTACTGACCTGTTCTTGCTACATGTGAATCTTATCTTTCTAATCATCCTGAAGCTCTCTGGTGGCTTCTGTTCCCATCTCCCAAGAAGGAGAAGAATACTGTTCAGGTTTCTGAGGCTGGATGAGGTTCTAGCCCCAGTATTGAACACCTTCATCTCAGCCCCTTAGCACTGGCCAGCATTTTATAGTGTATAATATGTTCACTGACCTTCCTCTATCTGTGCCTCACAAGAACTCTCTTCCCCGATGCTCAAGCCAGAAACCATAGTCATTATCAACTCTTATATCCCAGGAAATCCAATGAGCTCTCCAATGCGATCCCAAATCCAACTACTTCATTTTGCCTCCACTGCTGCCATCTTGTCCGGACCACCGTCTTGTCCAGGCCACCTTCTCTCTCCCTGGACCATTGGTATTGCCTCCTAACTAGTCTTCCTGATTCTGTCTTCCCACCCACATTCAACTGTCCACACATCACCCAGAGTGAATTTTTTTTAATTTTTTAAATTCCATTATAGTTAACATACAGTGTTCTATTAGTTTCAGGTGTACAATAAAGTGATTCAACACCCTATGTATTACTCAGTGCTTATGATAAGTGTATTCTCAGAGTGATTCTTTTAATTTTTTAAAGTGAATTTATTTATTTTGAGAGAAAGAACAAATGGGGGAGGAGAAGAGAGAGAGGGAGAGAGAGCCCCGACACAGGGCTCAATCCCATGAACCATGAGATCATGACCCAAGCCGAAATCAAGAGTCAGACGCTTAACTGACTAAGCCACACAGGCATCCCCAAGTGATTCTTTCAAAACATAAATCTGACTGTGTCATTTATTACTCAAAATCTTTCAGTGGTTCTCTATCTCACTCAAAAGAATCTAAACTCTTTCCCCTGACTACAAGATTTGAACCTGGCTACTCCTCCACGTTTATCTACCATCCCCATCTTTCTCACTGTGCCTCAGCCTCCCTAGTTTCTTTACGATACTTCTCACATGCTGAGGATGCATCCTCCCCTTGAAGACTGTCGTGACTCCAGGCATCTACAGATGAAGGCTCAGTGCTCAGTCCAAAGGCATTTCAGCGGGAAGTCCTCACCTGACCCCTAGGTCTGAACTCATGTCCTGGCAGGGTCTCTGCAAGAAACAGATGGCACACTGAAAGGGGGGGCAATGGGAGACTGCTTAACGAAGGGTCAGCTTACCCAAGTGGACTTCTGCTCAGTCATGGTGAAGTGCCGCAGGGCAGACAGAGGGAGGAAACTGGTACTTTCTGCCTGAAGCCTCAAGAGAGGAGGGTGTGGTGGTCAGAATGCAGAGGGTGAGCTGTCGTGTTGGAGGGGCAGGGCCTGGGAGCCTCGGCCCTGGTGGAAGAATGCAGCTACCACTCACTTCAGCCCCCAGGTGTGAGCCAGAGTAAATACCTGCCCTCCCATCTCCTGTACCAGGAGCCAGAGGGCAAGGGAGCTCAGTCCTCATACGCCACCTTCCATCGCACAGAGCAGGGCCAGGAGGCCAGGGGTGGACCTGGAGGGACAAAACAGCATACCCAGCCCTGAACCCATTACTCGGAAACCCCTGCCCTGCTTCGTATTTCTTAAGAGCATTCATCACTACCCAACAACTTCATGTGCATTAAATCCCCTTGTTCTCGTTTGCTCTCTCCACCCCACTAGATGGTGGGGGTGGAGAACCTCGTGTGTTTTCCATTCCTATCTCCCAGGGATCTAGGACGATGCTAGCCTGTGGCAGGAGCTTAAATATTTGGTGAATCAGTGAGTGAATGAGGCTGCTGTTATTAACCCTTGTTTTAAAAAAAAATTTTTTAATGTTTCTTTATTTTTGAGAGAGAGTGTGTGAGCAGCGAATGGGGGAGGGGTGGAGGGAGAGGGAGACAGAGTCTGAAGCAGCTCCAGGCTCTGAGCTGTCAGCGCACAGCCCAACACGGGGCTCAAACTCACGAACTGTGAGATCCTGACCTGAGCCGAAGTCAGACTCTTAACCAACTGAGCCACCCATGTGCCCCTATTATCCCATTTTAAAATTGGAAAGACCGAGACTTAATGTCCCTCGGGGTCCCTGGGGGAAGCAGCAGAGGCCACAGCAGGTCTTCTGAGCTGCAGAGTGTTCCTTTCGCCCACGCTCCGGAGCAGCGAGATACAACAGCCAGAGACGGTTATGTGCTGCTTTGGATACCACTCTGGGCACTCCAGAGCACCCTTCCTGGCCCTTCCACACCCGTGGACTTTGCCCGACACCTTTAGTACTGCATGGGTTATGCAGAACATGGTTTAAAATCCTGCTCCACCTTAATAAAATCAGCAGAAAAGTTCAAGTATTTTTTTCAAGGGCTGCACGTTTGCCACTAATAATGCTCTCATCCTGACAGTCCTTGCTTAGAGAAGATGCTCCCCCTTCCTCCGGCCCTGCTCTTGCTTTCGGAGCCATTAGGAGCTTGCAGAGCCCAGTGAGGTCAGCACACCCTCAGACAAGGCGGTGCTCATGGCCCAAGGCCAAGAGCCCACGTGCCCAGCAGCCTCTCTCTACTGCGTTCTGATCTGAAGAGGCATCACGCCAGGGAGGAGGTTCCAGGCTCCATCTGACAGTGTGCACCCGGTGCCCGGACACTGCAGAGCATCTGACCAGTGCACTGGGCAGGAAAGAGAGTTGCTGTTACTGCACTTTGCATGGGCCACACACACACACACACACACACACACACACACACACACACCCGACTCCCTGGAGAAAACCCATTATTCCAGTCTAGGTGGCTTCACACCACAGGCACCGGCATGGTCCGCATTTGCAGCCAGACGATTATGCACCTGGCTGATGTGGGGTCACTGCGTAGACATGGCTGGCACTGAAGGTTTCGATGAAAAGGAAGTGGCTGCATCAGTTTGTTTCAACTGCACCGGCCTTCGGCAGAGAAATGTCACTGACCCCCCATTGGGCATAAGCCTTTCTGTCCCCTGTCAGCAAACATTCTCGCCCCTGCTCTGGGGCCTACAAGACCCACTTCTCTTCTCGTTTGGGAACGAGGTTCACTATGGCCTCTGGTCTTCCAGGCCTTGATTCCTCCTGGTGAGGGATCCCGAGGCCGGTCCCCTCAGACTCGAGAATGACGGCACTGAGGCTGTGGGTCCTGGTGGGGAATGTGGACCCCTCTGGCCCATCTGCCTGCCGGCAGGTCTCCCCAGGGACACTGTGTCCCCAAGCTTACCCCCTCCGGCCCTGCAGTCTTCCCCACCAACACTGTGCCCCAGGCAGCCCCAGGGAGCAGCCTGCTTCCTTTTCTCCCAGCTTCTATTCCTCCACCAAGCCCCACAAATAGTCCACACCCAGCCTGGCTTCACTTTATTCTGGGGGGTAGGGGGTAGCCTCATAGCTCTCATTTGACCTCACCTACCCTTTCTTAAACTGGGAGGAGGAGGGAGAGAGAGGGGAAGAGGAGAAGAGCGTGGCAGGCCAGAGCGAGGCATTTGCTGGGTATCTAAATGTCGCCCTGGCCACCCTCCCCGAGCTGCTGAATAAAGAAAATCGAGGTGCCTTCAGGCTTTTTTAAATCAAGATTTTATTAAAAAGAAACATAGTTCCAATCCCCAAGCAAACAATTTGCTACGACATTTTCTAGAATAATGAGAATACGAGCTCTCATCTTGGAGGGACACAGGCTGTGAGAGGCCCAGGCTGAGGGTTTGGCATCCATCGATGTTGCCACCCCGTGAACTGTAAGTCTGACACTGTCCCACAGAAAACGGAAAACAGGTTGGGAGAAGCCGGGTGACCTGTCCAAGGACACAGAGTGGGGGGCGGGGGGGCAGGAGTGGTTCTGTGGTTTGCGCCAAGTCTGGGGGTCTCCGGCTCCATTCCCGGGCTCGCTCATGATGGATCCCCACCCAGACCACGGCAGGCGGAGGACGGGAGGGCCACCTTGGGCATCAGCTAATGCAGATGCGGTTCTGCCTTCTGGATCTAAGGGGGAGCCGCGGGGGGATCCCTACGTTTAGTCTCTGTTTTCCATGTCTCTCCGGATTAGAGCTGTGACACATCACGGTGTGTGTGCCCAGCCCAGTTTGAATTGTAAGCTGGTGAAATAGAAATATCTTTGTGAAAATATGGACACACTTTTATTTACCAAAGGTAAACGAAACCTTTTACCGGTTTGAAGGTTTCCATTTTTCTGCCTCTCTCTCCTCCTCTCAGCTTGCTTTGATTGCCCATAACATTAACCTTCAGAAAGAAGCGAGGGTAAACAACCTGGCAAATCCAAGTATCTGATTTCCTGGCCGCATCCCCCTCTGGCAAAGCGGCGGCAAGTGCCACAGACCCTTGGGGGAATCACTCATCGAGGAGGCCCGAGTGGGCCCGCTGCCCACCCCACACTCATCCCCCATCCTCTAGGGGAAGGGAGTCCCTTGCTGGCTTTTGGTCCTTATGAAGCTCGCATACATAGCAATTTACTGTGCTTTCCGTCCTGGTTGCCTGGGCAAGGCTCAGCCAGAGCTCTCCACTCCCGGCTCTGCGATGCGAAGGAAAATGCCTTCCATGCTGTAGGAGCGGTCGGTATTCTTCTCAGGGACGTCGTGTTAATAGGGGAAGGCTGTTTTTTGGAAAACATCGCCTTTGAGGATTGTGACTCTTTTTCAGGTTATATAAAAGGGCATTAGGCAAACACTTGGAAAATCAGCAGCCTCCTTTCTTGGGAGCACAAACAGTGGTGGCCAGGCTCCGGCGCCGTCCAGCGGCCCGGAATACGAAGTGGCTGCGGTTACCTCGCTAATCAGCCCTTGGTCTGGATAATATCAGCAGTACTAAAGGCTACAGCTTTCTCTGTGATATATTGCTTCTTCAGAGAGTATTAAAGATGTTTTGAATCTGTTTTTTAGGAATCTTGAAACCAGGGGAACATTTTTGATGATGTGGGTAATGCATAAAGCGGCAGCTTGTGAAGGCTGGGCCAGGAGAGGGACTGGAGGCTGTAGGAAGCAGAGAAGACATGGCCCGTGATAGTCTGAACAGTAAAGAAGCAAGATAGGCAGATGCTGAGACGTGGGAGCAGATGGGGCTGGGAAGCGGCTTATTCATTTTATTCACTTGGAGAGTGGGGACGGAGGGAGAGGCAGACCCTTCCTCTTCCTCTCCTGGGAGTGGGCAGTATTTACTGGCAAGGCAGAGCCAGTGGAAAAGTTCTGTAAGCATGGAAGGAATTCTCGAGCTCTGCTTAGTATTCTTACTGTTTTGGTTGTGTGTGTGTGTGTGTGTGTGTGTGTGTATGTGTGTGTGTGTGTGTGTGTGTGTGTGTGTGTGTGTGTGCTTCCTGCCTGGACGTTCCCTACCCAGAGCACAGATTCATATAACAATTTCAATAAGCAGTGATACAATTGTGGAAGTTTTAGGACATGGTGTAATGGTTAATTTTATGCATCAACGGGACTGGGTCAAGGGAGGTCAGTATATTTGGCCAGATATTATTCCAGATGTGTCTATGGGGGTGTTTTGGGCCAAGATGAACATTTGAATCAGGGGAATGAGTAAAGCAGATTGCTCTCCCTAATGTGGGTGGGCCTTATATAATCAGTTGAAGGTCTAAATAGAACAGAAAGGCTAACCCTGGCACGGGTAAAAAGAAACTCCTCCTCCTGCCTGACAGCTTGAGCTGGAACACTGGGGGTTTTTCCTGCCTTCAGACTCGAACTGAAACATTGGCTCTTTTTGGGCCTCAAGCCTGCCAGCTTTTGGGCTAGATCTTACACCATTGGTTCGCTTGGGTCCCCGGCTTGCCAACTGCAGATCTTGGGACTTCTCAGCTTCCATAATCACATGAGCCAATTCCTTATAATAAATCTCTTCACACACACACACACACACACACACACACACACACATATATATATATATATATATATATATATATATATATATATATATATATATATATCTCCCATTGGTTCCGTTTCTCTAGAGAACCCTTAAAATACAGAAGGCGTTAATAAGTCAGGGACCAAAGTATTACAGTCTTTCCTGAATCCATAACCTGACTAAATTAGCTACATTTTCAAGAGGGTTGCTGAGTCCCCAAATTGTTCGAAATATGGCCACTGGCTCTAGAAAGCTCTCTGGTCATACCTCTCTGCTAAGAAAATCAGAGGCCATGCATGAGTGGACATGAGGAGAGGGTGACATGAGGGAGAGTGAGATGGGCCTAGTGCCAGCCTCTCCCACCCCCCTCTCTCACCCGGCACCTCCAGGCTCCTCCCACTCAGAATGGCCTCTGGAGGAGCAAAGAACTCAGGCCCGTCCCCTCTCCCAGCCTGGTCTGGGTCTGGGCCCACGGGCCTGCTGAGCTCCTGAAAACAAAACCTGACATCACCTGATTCGCTGCATATGCCCTCTCACCGTGATTGAGACCCAGGTCCCTGGAGAAGTCCCTCCCACACCCTCAGAAATGCTCTCCAGCCGCCTTAGACAACTACCCTCTGGGAGATGGACGTCAGCCACAGAGAGGTCCCAACTCCTTACCTGCACAGCCTCTGTTTCCGCCCAGGCAGTGGGGCCCTGGGGCTGGTGGGAAGGGCAGATAGGGGCCCCAGGGCACAGACGCGAGCCTGAACTGAGAGTAGCTGAGATTCTTGCCTGAGTGATTGGGGAGCACCTGGCAGTCATATGCAATGGCCAGCTACATTTGGGTGTTCTTTATGGGGTCCGTGCAGGGTGAGGACTCCAGTCGGTACAGATTATACAGCCCACCTAGGCACTATAACCAAGAAAATAATCTTAGGCTTTGAAGCTCAGCGGTTAACCACACAGGTTTTCTAATCAAGTCCAGCTTCATAGCCCAAATTCACTTTGTTAGCTGGGCAGCTTTGAGTGAGTTAAGTAACCTCTCTGAAGCTCACCTTGTGAACCTAGTCATGAGGAGTAGATTAGATTGGATAATGAAAAGGTTAGCTCAGTACTTAACAGAGTTAATGATCAATAAAATTTTGTGATTGTTTTCTTATTTAGATCATCAGCACTTTTCACCAGATATATCAACATCCACAAGCTGACACGACTTTAGAACCTTGACAATAACATTACTCTGTCCATGAAAGTAATGCAAAAATGAGTCAGAGTGACCCACCACAGCGTTTCAACGAGGAAGAACCCAAGAGAAACCATATGAAGTGACCATTTCATGTGTACTCTCACTCATTCATTCAACAAACACTTATTATATCAATTATGTCCGAACTCAGGCGCTCAAGGAACGCAAAACCTGGAGGAAGAAGCAGGCAATACTGTGAGGAGTCCCAAGATCAAGTTCAGCCCTGAGTCCTATCACTACAGCTCAGAGGAGGAGGATACAGCCCAGACTTGAGCATAGGGAGTAGTCAGGGAAGGTCTCCTGGAGATGGTAAACCTGTGCTGAAGTTTAAGTTCCAGTTCGGCAAGCAAAGACGTGGTTGTATAACATGTCAGTGAGGACTGGAGATACAAAGGCAGGGAGACGAGAAAAGAATGGGTGGGGTGGATAAGGAAGGTTCAAGGGCATGTGGGGAGTGTGGTGTGTCATGAAGCTAGAAACCAGACTAGGGCCTGGTCCTAAGGGGAGTCACAGGCTGCATGGCAGGGCTCAAGCTTTGCCCTAAGAAAGTGTAGAGCCCCTGAGGAGATTGAAATGGGAGTGTCATGGCCACTTAAGCTTTTTTAAAAAAAAAAACAAAAAAACTTGGGGGCCTACTAGGCTGCCTGCTTTGGAAAGTCACAACCTGGGATGTAGTACTGATTCCTCCCCTATAAAAACATCACCCATTTCACCAGGGGTCCATTTCACCAGGACCTGGAATGCTTCAAGTCATGGCGTGCCCAAACTTTTCATGGAGACACAGTACCTATGCCCCATATAAGTGGTAGATCTCCCTTCCAGGGCATCTGCCAGTCCTTCTGCAATAAAGATGCAATTTTGATAAGTGAGAGGTATTAGTCAGAGTGATCTCCAAAGAGACAGACCCAATAAGATGCATAGAGAGAATATTTATTTTCTAGAACTAACTCCTGTGATTATGGAAGCTGGCAAGGGTGCGCCAAAGGCTGGAAATCCGGGGGAAAATCCATGTTAGATTTCAAGTTCAAAGTCTGTCTGCTGGCAAAATTCCCTCTTGCTCAGGAGAGGTCAGTCTTTCATTTTCTTTAGGCCTTCAACTGATTGGATGCGGCCCACACACATTAGAAAGGGCATTCTGCTTTTTCAAAGTCCGCTAATTTAAATGTAAACCTCAGGGGTGCCTGGTTAAGTTAAGGTAAGCAGTCAGTTAAGCATCCAACTCTTGATTTTGGCTCAGATCATGATCTTGTGACTGGTGAGACTGAGCCTTGCGTCAGGCTCTGCACTTACAGCACGGAGCCTATTTGAGATTCTCTCCCTCCCTCTCTCTCTCTCTCTCTGCCCCCTCCCAAATAAATAAACTTACAATAAATAAATTGTTTACCTCAGTACACCTGAAGCTAATATTACACTGCATGTTAACTAACTGGAATTTAATTTAAAACTTTAAAAATAAATAAAGTTAATCTCACCCCGTATGCCCTCACTAAAACATCCAGAGTAATGTATGACTGCGTGTCTGGGCACCATGGCCTGGCCAAGCAGACCAGGGAAGTTCACCATCACAGGCCCCGCTCCAGGTGGGCATGTTCCTTTGTCAGGGCACACGGCTCATGCAAGCAGAGAGGGACACTGCACAACCACATATATGTGGTGGCGTGGCCACGCCTGCTGTGTCCGTGGCCCTCTGCCTGCTGCCCGCCTGCCTGCTCCCTGTCCCTGAACCACACCTGCTCCTCGCTGCCAGGAGACCGAGCGGCCGAACCGTACATACACCCAGCGGCTGCAGCTCTCAGCTGAGGTGGGGTGGCCTCTCGATTGCAGACGGCACATTCCAGCCAGAGCCCCTGTTCCTTGGTCCCCAGACTCAGCGACTGCTCCTCTGCTAGAAGGGAAAGGAAAATGTGAATGAAACGTTTTAAGTTTTTTTTTTTAATGTTTTATTTATTTCTAGGATAGAGAGAGAGAGACAGCGTGAGCAGGGGAGGGTCAGAGAGAGAGGGAGTCACAGACTGAAACAGGCTCCAGGCTCTGAGAGGGCAGTCAGCACAGAGCCCGACGCGGGGCCCTAACCCACGAACCGCGAGATCATGACCTAAGCGAAAGTCGGACGCTCAACCGACTAAGCCACCCAGGCGCCCCTTAAAGTAATGGGTTGTGATGGTCTCTGCAGCAGGGGGCCCTGAGCCTAATGTGTCACACTGGGAGGCATCTCCGGGCTGAGCTGAGAACCAGGGCTCACTTCTCCTGCAGTGGGAAGTGCCAGGTTTCAGCCTGGACTGGCGGAATATTTTGAGGGTGGTGGGTGCTCCCAGAGCACCCCTTCCAGAGGAGTCTGAGACCTCAAAGTGACTGGGAATGGGAAGAAGTGGGGTAAGGGAGTGGGTCCACTTGTGCAGGCCTTGGCTCTGCACTCTTCCAGCATCTCAGTCACAGGAGCTCTGACACTGATTTTAGAAAGCCAGGTCCCAGTGGCAGGGAGGTGGGCGTGGCCTGTGATGACAGAAGAGATTAGGGTGTAAAAATATGAACTGACTGCCGAGATGCAGAACACACTGGGGAAACTGCCTCCCCTTTGGCAAAAAATCAATGTCTGGTGTCAGGACTCCCTATTGACAGCTTGATTAGAAAAGACTCAAAACACACTTTGCCCTGGAATCATACCAGGAAGAGAGAGAGAGACTTTTCTGAAGCCAAGGTAAAGCCAACAACTGCATAGAATCCAGCCTGCCCTGCCCCACCTCTCAGAGCATCATGGAGAAGCTTCCCTCTTAAGGCTTAATTCATACCTCGAACCTTTACTGAGCACCTACTATGTCCTGGCCCCTTTCTTGGAGGCAAAGCACAGTCTTTGACTTCAAGGAATTCACGGTGCAGTGAGCAAATAGGAACACGTGGGACTCCATCCTCGCAGGTGTGTTAGGAAACCAGAGGCCATACCTGTGGCCCAGCAAGGACAGGGAGCTGTTCAGGGTTCAGGAAAGGCTTCTCAGGAGATGATGCCTGAGCCGAGTCTTCAAGGATAAGACGGAGTGGGACTTGGTGAAGGGGAGCTCCTTGGACACACTGGGGCCATGGCGTGGAGACGTGAAGCTACAGACATGTGCGAGGCAATCCTGGTGACAATGAAGGGCCAGGCTCGGAGTGACAGGAGATGGGGCCCAGGAGGCCAGCGAGGCTTTGGGAACCACAGCAGAGAGTTTGGACATGACCCCTTAGACTATGGGGCTGGAGGGTTTGGGAGGAAAGAATGACGTGGTCATACTTAACATTTTAGGGGGAAACAGGGCTGCAACACAAAGAACAGATTGGGGTGCACCCCATGGGTGACACAGAGGCTGGGTGGAAGGCAGATTAAGGAGCTGGTGGTCAAGGCTGCCGGAGAGCTTCCGAGAAGGGGCTACAGCCCAGTCCTGCTCCTGCCTGGGGAACAACGCGAGATGGGACCCGGTCTGAAACAGCACGCACCAGAGGGGGCGGATCTGGGGAGGCAGACGGGCTGCACTGGGGTGCGGGCGAAACAGCCCAGTCGAGGTGCCCGCGAGGCATTTGGACATGCGGGGTGGTGGGGTCTGGAAGGTAAAGGTGATGAAGATTTGACAGTTGGGCAATAACGAAGTGCAGAAGGGCAAGCAGGATCCCATCAGCCGTAAGAGAGGAGGGCGTGAGAACGCCACAGCTTGCTGAGAAACACCAGCACTTCGAGAGAAGGCCAAGCCCGCAGAGATGCATGTGTCAGCAGAGGCCGTTGTGTGCCGTATGTGATGAGACACCCGTGTGGGCAGCCTGCTTGGGAAGCCAGGCCCCCGTTATGGGACTGGCGCTCAGAGAGCAAGCAGGATGTCCTCAGCCGTGCACAGCCCGGCAGCTCAAGACACACCTTTAAGGGACAGCCAAGACCCCCTGCTATTTTCCAACTGCCCGTTTTTCAAATGAGGAGAGAAGGGTCTAGTCTGGGTCGCCCAGAGAGCTGAAGAAGAAACAGCCACGGGTGCTTGGAGCAAATGTGAGGAGAGGAGCGTGCTGGTCCCTGGTACAAACGGGACAGGCTCCTCCAGCCCAGGGAATGGACAGACTGAGAATCTGACGATGCTGAGCCCCCCAAAGAGAACAAGAGGGATGTCAATAGGTTTTAAAATAGAAGCGGCGGCTAAAATAGCGTGTGGCAGAGAGCCTCCCCTCTTTATTTTGAGATGCTTAGCAGATACGCTGCCTGATGCGCATTTGTGAGGAACAGGCCCCGGGAGGGGGCGGGAGGGGAGAAAATGTACCCTCCTCCCCTTCATCCCAGGGCTTCCACAGCCTGCTGCCACCACACAACGAAGTCTCTCTATGATGCAGCCCACCTTATCCAGGGCCCTGGAATAGGGACGGCCATGGCATATCCCACGAGGCTAGAGGCTCAGCAGAGTCTGGGGGTGGGAGAAGGGACCAGATGGAAGCGAAGGGGAGATATGGCGAATACAATGCACGCCAACTGGTGTCTCCTTGTACCCTTGCGTGTGAACACGTGGGAGGGTGCGTGTTTTCTCTAGCTCAGGCTGTCGTAACTAAGTACCGTGACCTGGGTGGCTTACGAACAACGGAAATTTATCTCCGCAATCCTGGGGGCTGGAAGGCGGAGGTCAGGCTCTTGTGAGAGCCCATTTCAGGTGGCAGGCTGCCAGCTTACCCTTGTTCCCTCACCCAGGGAGCAGAGAGGGAACGAGAGCTCTTTCCTGTCTTCTTATAGGGACACGGATCCCTTTCACCAGGGCTCCACCTTTGAGACCTAATCACCTCCCATCACTTGGGGGTTAGGATTCCAACATGAATTCTGGGGGCACAATCAGACCAGAGCAGTGCATGAGGACATGTGTGATCACCGGTGCACTGGGGAATGTTTATCCTGCGTGAGAGCTTGTGTATGTAAATGTGTCTGAGAGCAGGACCCATGGGAGAGAGTCCCATCCAAAAGGCAGGTCCGCAGCGGTCCCCTGTGGTGAGCACTTCTAGTGCCGGGAGTCGTCTCGGCACTTCTGATACACGTGCTTCCTTCCACCTCTCACACGAGGCATGGGAAGGAGGGGACTGTAATTATCATCCCACGTATGGGGAAACTGAGGCTGAGAGGCATGCAATCCTTGCCTGGGGCACGCCAGTAATGACTCAAACCCCTCATTCTCAATACCCTGCTGCTCTGACCCCCAAAGGCATCATGTCCTCCATGTCCAGAAAGGCACATTACCCGAGCTTCTGCCCCCAACGCCCTTCCCCTGCCTCAAGACTCAGCCTCTCCTCCAGGCAGCTTTCCTGGCCCTCAGAGCCGGGTAGGTGCCCCCCTCTGTCACAGCACTCAATGTCCCCAAGTTGTAACTGTTTCCTTGCCCGCCTCCACCAGCCTGAGCTGCTACAGGGCAGAGCTCTTGTGCTGCTCAACACACACAAGATGGACAAATGCCAGGACATGGAGCTCAGGCTCCCGGACCCGGCAGTCTGCTGCTCCCAGACCCATGGGCACCCCGCTTCAACAGCAGGGCCTCTCCAGGCAGCCCTGACTCTGGTGCGCGGCTTCCCCTGCCTGGAACGGCCCGTCCATCAGCAGGGCACAGCTTCAGGCTGGCCTCCTCGTCCCTCCACTCGGCAGCCCTTTACGGGTGCCGAGCGCCAGGCAAGAAGCTGGCTGTCTGCAAGAACAAGACCGCTTCTGCACACGGCACTCATGGGTGCTAGGCTGGCTTCTAAATCCCTTGCACGTATTAATTCATAACCCCTATGTGTAGGTTCTAGAACCATCTCCATTTTAGGAGAAAGGAACAGATGGCACAAGAGGCCAAGTTAGCTTGGCCACTTGTAAGTGACGGGATTTGCATTTGAACCAGGCCGCCTGGCTCGCACCAGCCACAGTGAGAGACCGCATCCTGCCCTCCCTCCTCTGGCAGGTGAGGCGCTGCTAGGGCTGTGAGGGGGGCAGCCGGGGCCGGTCACAGCAGGGGAGGAAGCGTCCCACCCAAATCTCGGCCCTTAGACAGGACGTCAGAGGTAGTGAGGTAGTCTGGAATGTGCTGGAGCGTCCATCCTTCCCTCCCTGGAGAACTGGCTGTTGCCAGGTTGAGCCGGCCTGCCCCACGGTGCTCGGAAGCCTTCGTGACCCCTCCAGAGCTGGCCCATCCCCTGCGATGGGGACGGGCCCTGGGACCCGGCACCCAAGTTCACACGGTGTGGCTGGGGGTCGATGCGCTGCCTGGGGACAATATGTTTGCCTGCCCCTTGGGGAGGGAACGGCTCTGTTTTCTCCCTCCTGTAATTGTTACCATCTGTTTCCCTCCATCGTGTTTGTTGATGTTTTCTTGTTTTAAAACTGAAATGAGTCAGATTGGAAGCTGATTTAGGAAAAAGTGTCTGGGAGGGAAGCTCAAAGTGGCCATGGGGGACTCCGTGTTTCAGAGCTGTAGGAGAAAATGAAAGGTTCTGTGGGGCAAGCCAGGGGTGTCTGCAGTGTCTCCTGCCCTGTGGGGGCTGGCATCCCCCTGAGGCCCAAGCAGGCTGCACCTGTGCAGAAGGCATGTGTGTGGGCCTGGCGGGTCCATAGGCAAGTGTGTGTGTGCACGCTTGTGTGTCTGTGTGCACGTGGGTGTAAACCCGCGTGTTGTCCAGGGACAGGGCTGTAGGATGCACATACTGTGGGTGGTCGAAGTCTTGTGTTCACAAGGACACAGACGTGGATGGGGAGAGCTGCAGCTGGCTGTGACTAAGGTCTAGGGCACTGCTCTCAACTTATGTCAACTTATGTATGTGACCTCACGTGGATCTACCAACTACCCCAGCCTGAGCAGTAGAAGGGATGATGTCAGAGTGGACCCTGGAGGAAGATGAGGGAGGAGATGGCCTTATCTGTGGGTATTTACAGAAGTGAAAAGCCCCTGGAGGTGACTCTTGTGGGCAGAAGCTGGGGCTGAGGGTGGGCGGCACGTGGCTGCCCAGAACATCCTTCTCTGGGGCACCTCTGACCCCAATACCGTATTGCCCTGCCTGCCCCACCCCAACCCCAGAGCTAAGCTTAGGGTTTGTCTGTAGGGCCAGCAGACTCCACAGCCCACAGAGGGACACAGGGTAAGAACTCTGGCCTCCTGAGCTGCCATTCTATCAGGAATTTTAAGTCAATGACTCATACCTCCTCCTTCCTCTTCCCATCCACCAGTCACCCTAGACACTTGGTTCCTAATTATTGTTATTTAAGCCAAAGGAGGGTGCCCTGTGAGTCTGCCCCTGACTATCTGGGTCTACAAGCCAAACACCGCTCTAAGACCTTGACCAACAATTCCGATGAGCTAATAGTAATAAAAGCTGCCATTTGCTGAATGCTGTGTGCCATTTGCTTTGTCCCAGCCTCTGTGCTAGGGTCCTGGAAAGAGGGGACATCCACCCCTCACCAAAATCAGTCTTTGGAAGCAGGATTATCACACCGGCATTATAGGTGAAGAAGCAGGGGCTCTGGTGAACTGATTTGTGCAAGGTCGTAGGGCAAGCTAGAGGTGGGGCAGGCCTCAAACTCCCAGTCCTGACCATTCTGGAGAGGGGAGGCACTTCAGGAGACCTGTGTGCTGTCAGCCGGACGATGCAATGTTTGGCGTCCAGGCTGGCTGGGTTTCCCCTAGAAATGCTTGGATCCCGTTCGTCCCCTTGTACCTTGCATTCCAAGCTTCTCCTTCCTGGGCAGCCACCTGGCGTGTGCTCAGCGTAACTGCACGAGGCTCAGCGGGCAACTCACTCCACTTACTGTGATATTTAGGAGCAGGCAAAGGAAACTTCTCGTGTCTGCATATTTAAGCGCTTTTATTAAGTGGAACAAGCTATTTCTGAACACAAGAGTGGCCAACAGCCTTAGAGGAAATTAAAATGAACCATGACAATGGAAAATTGCACAGGGGCACGGCGGATTCTCCGGAGATAAATACGACAAGCCTTTCAACAGCATTCAGGGAAGACTAGAGATCATGGAGATTATGTTGTGAGAGGAAAAAGCAAACCATCAGAAAATTAGAGCTCAGGCTGGTGGGCATATGCTGGTCAGGCCCCTGCATGTCCCTCTATTAAATATGCCCCAGTTCTGGTGGACAAGGTGGAGCCCAAAAACAGTAGGCAGAGTCTCACTCGATCCAGCCCACATTTTCTGAACACCCATTGTGTGCGTGCTGTGTAAGTGCCATCAACAGAACTGTATCCCCCCAGAATTCGTATGGGGAATCCCTAACCCCCATTGCGATGGTATTTGGAGGTAGGGACTTTGGGAGAAAATTAGGTTTAGATGAGATTGTGAGGGTGGGGCCCCCATGAAGGGATTAGTGCCTTTATAAGAAGAGAGACTAGAATTTTCTCTCTCTGTCTGCTGTGTAAGGACACAGCAAGAAGGCAGCCATCTGAAAACCAAGAAAAGTGCTCTCACTAGAGCCCAACCTTGCTGACACCTTGATCTTGGACTTCCAGCCTCCAAGAGAAATAAATTTTATTGTTCGATCAGCCAGTCTATAATATTTTGTTACAGCAGCCTGAGCTGACTCGATGGGGGACAGAGGTGGACAGGCCAGACCTTGGGCTCAAAGAACTACCAGGTCTTGGAGGTTGTAAACTGACACATCTAAGGGTTCAATGGCTATTGGCTGTTATAATTATGTTTATGATTCCTCCATTAGCCTGGGTCCCCTCCTGGGGCCAGACTATTCATCACTGTGTCTCCAGCACAGGCTAGTTTCTCAGTAAGTGTGGGGTGAGTGAATGAATAAATGAATGATACAACAGAAGCCAATGAGCCCCAGCACAGAATGGAGGAAGCTATGGGAGCCAGGCAGCGCAGCAGAGCAGAGGAGGGCCTCACTCAGCGGTGAAGGGAAGGAAGCCTGGGACCAGGCAGGGTGGGCCCCTGCTGAGGAAACGGCATCAGCTTTCCTCAAGGAAGGCTTGTCTGGACCCCTCTCCCTGACCCAAGGATCCAGAGAAAGCAGCCGTCTCTCAGCCGTCTCCATGGTGAGCCAAGTCTAACCACCCCTGCATACACTGCAACGGGTGGCCCACCACCCTGCTCCTCCTCCAGTGTCACTTCTGAGGACCAGAGATCTAACTTCCCCAGAGGCCTGCTTCCCTGTGTGTCTTTCCCTCTTACACCCAGACCTCCAGTGATCTGGATACAATCCATCTGCCCACCAAGCTTTCTGAAGAGACAGACTGGTGCTGAATGATGCCATGTCCTTTAAGAAAAAAGAATCTCTCAAACCACCTCAGTTCTGAAGTAAGGGAGCCGAGCTAGACTGTGGCCGGAAGACCCTCCTGTCCCTCAAGACCCTGCCTGGCTGGGCGTTGTTCTCATGACAGAGAGCCTGTGGAGGCAGAAAGCAGAGAGACAGAGGGCCAGGGAGCAGGGAAGATGTTAACAGAGTCCCTCATTGCATGCTTCTGGAACATTCCACCGCAGAGCTGGTCAGTCCCATACCGCGTCAGAAGCCGGGCTCCAGTCCTGAGGCAAACGCTCGGGTGCTGACTTGCTTCGGTGAGTCTCGAAGTCCCGGCAGTAAAGCTATCTTAGTTCCTTCGGCTCTGCCACCCACCGGAGGAGTTGCTTCACAGGGACATTTGTGCTGTGTTGTTTGTTGCATTGTCCTGCCTGACCTTGCGGTGACCCTGCCACAATCCCCTCTCTTGTTAAGGCTCTAATGAGGTCGCTAAAGACGTCTCTGTGTCAGGACCGCCTTGCCGAGCTCTCAGTTAACTTCATGCTCAGAGAGTTGGCTGTGTGAGTCACACGGCACAGGGCTTTAGAACTTAGAACTGTCCCCTCTCCCTGGCAGGCCTTTGTCTGTGGGAAAAGATAAGGAATGCTCCGCCGAGGCCCGAGACGCGAAGGATAGACCGCAGGAGTTTTAAAAGGAGTGTTAGGTGTTTGCTGAAGAAAGGACCCTGATGAAGAGTTGCAGACAGCCAGCCGGTACTTATTTGGGGGTTCTTGCTGGCTCTGGGGTGAGTCCTGTGCCCAGGGAGGTCTTGGTGAATCCTAGAATGCCCTTTAGGGGGTCCTGGCAGGGCCTCGAGGGGCAGAGAGGCCAGGCCAGCCCCGCCAAGGTGTACGGCAGAGCCCACTGCGTCCCCTGGGGTAGTTGGGAATTGTCTCCTGAAGGCCTGGGGGCCTGGTTCAAAATTAGTATTGGATGCTCGGAGCCCAGGCCTCTGGGGGGCCAGGCCGCATCAGCACACGGCTCAGTCTGGGACCCACATGTATCCCCACGTCCACTGCCCGCTCAGCTGCCATGCCCCAAGGACTTTTCCTCAGCAGATCCACCGAGGATTTCAAATCCGAGGATGACAAAGCCTCCCAGATGGCCTGTCTGGTGTGCATCTGAGTCTGGAGTTGACCCCGGGGAGGATGGGTGTGTCACCGGCTCTGAGGCTGGGAGGTTGAGGGGTGGTCCCCGAGTGTCGCTGCCTGCAGGGCCGGCATTTGGGAAAGGTCCCATCAAAGGCCAGAGCGAGGCTGCCCCTGCTATGCCTCCCTTCCCGCCCACTTCGGTGATAAGAATGAAGACAGGTCGCCTTGCTCCGGAGGGAGCTGCGTCGTCACCAATGCCAAGGTGAGCAGGAGCGCACGGGGCGGCTGGGCCTCTGAGAAGGCCAAGCAGGTTACGGCGGTCGGAGGGACGATGAAAGGCCCATCCCAACTCTGCGAGCAGGTGCTCCTGGCTCTCCTCCTCGTCCCCGTCTGTCCGTCTGGGCCACTCGCTCTGTCACATCACAGGCGTCTGCTGAGGGCCCGGCCTGCCCTGCACCTTTCAGCAGAATGAAAGGGAAACTGATATCACAGGGAACTGAAGCACAGGAAAGGGCCTCTTTCTTTTCAAAGACTTTCGTTTGTGATGGGCTTTTTTTTTTTTTCTAGGTGATCTTATTTCAAAGCCCCTTTGAAAATTTTGTGGGTTTTGTAATGGATAAAAAGTAACTGGAAATGGGACTAAGAAGTTTTCGGTTGAAAGTTGTTAGAGGAAAGTTAAAAGCTTTGAGTTGTAAGGTTCTGCCAGATTTATCATGTCTTTTGTCCACAAGGCCCATCCATGGGGTGGGGGTGGGGGGGTCGGAGGAAGGGGCTGGGGGCCTAGACAGGGCACGTGAGAGAGCACACAGCCCCAACATGAGCGCCAGCCACGGTGGCTTTACATCCACAAGGGCAGCCGTCTGAGCTGCACTTTTAGCAGGAATGTCTCCAAGGTACAGGCTTTGATGTGCGGAAAGGAAAAAGCAAATGTACTCCCAGAATACGATAGGAAGCTGGGTTCTAGCAGAAACGAGGGTCACCACGCAGATGCTTCCTATTGGAAAAATGATTATGACTGAAGCCAAGGCCCAAACACACCTGAGAGAGGGAGAGGGGGCCTGGCCTGAGCCCTGGGGCACGTCCACATTGGAGAACTGACCAGAGAAGAAGGGATCAGCATGGGAGAGTTTAGGTAGAAAACCAGGAAAAGCATTGTTACAGAAAGGGAAGGGAAGGGAGTTTCAAGAAGAAGGAAGGCAGAGAAAAGATGGCCACACCAAAGCGCGGGGATTGGCGGAGGTAAGCAGGAAAGCCGAGGCATCCGGAATCCCACAGAGGGGAGGACCATGAAAGAAGAAGGCAGATGGATGCTAGAATGGCAGGTGAAGCAGTCAGACATCGAGTTTTCCATCCCCGTTTTGGAGAGCCAAGGGCCAGAGGGAGGGAAGAGAGAGCTGGAGACAGAAGGGACGTGACGGTGGACCCTGCAGCAAACTTTGGAGAGGGGAGATGTCTATACCACCCCTACTCTGACGCTGAAAAACTGCCCCCCCAGCGAGTGTCAAGATCATGCTGGCAGGGGTTGGGGGAACACGTTCGTGGCGGCTTAGGGTCTAGGGGGTCTGAGAGAGCGGGAGACATGAGGGAAGCCCAGTGTGCTGTCAGAGTCAGAGCAGGGGACTCAGCTGGGCTGGGACACTGTGGGGGAAGAAGAGGTCACGGTTCCTGCTCAGAGCTCGGGGGCGGGAGGGTCTAAGTGCCCCCACAGAGCACTGCAGATGCAGCCTTGATATGGCTGAACCAGTTCGTGGGGCTGTCAGCCACAGCAGGAGTGGGCTGGGGCCTGGGAACGTTCCAGCCGTCCCAGATCACTTCGGAGGCTCTATGGATAGAAGAGACCTGGGCTACGTCCTCAGTCGGCCTACTCTAGCTATCGCGGAACTTCTCTGGCTCCTATCACTCTCATCTGTAAAATGAAGGTGAAAACACGGAACTCCTCACATAAGGACATCTCACCATGCCCGTGCCTGGCACGTAGGAGGCAGTCAGTAACCGTGAGCCGTTAGGATGGAAGCAGTCCAGGCATCCCTAGCTCACCTGTGCCTGGCATGTGCTTATGGCTGGGCTGGTTGGGTCCCGGTGGTGACCTGTGAGAGAAGAGGCACAGGAAGTGGTCCGTGGTTGCAGGTGACCCTCAGGGCAGGGCACAAAGCCTGGAATCACGAGGCCAAGTTAGAGGCTGGCCACTGGCCTCCAATTCTACCCCCAGCACCCCAGCACATGGCTGTCCTCCCCAAGCTGTCCCCTGGGGTCACTCTCTCCTTACCGGGCTCTCTTAGCCCTCCCCCATCACACCCTCTCCCCACCACCCAGGTTCCTGGCAGGAACACTCGTCCCCCCTCCCCAGAGACATCATCATATTCTGTAATATGATTGGAATCTGAATATATATTTAAAATGACAAGATTGAAATTAAAATTTAAATAAAGAATTACTTTTCTGTAAGTTGCTCCGAAAGCAGTAATTTAGCAGCAAATTGATAGAGAAAGGTAAGCACTGGTCCTTTAAACCATCATGCAGTTTCCGGCATTCGAGCCAGAAGTGTCTCAATTTAACACATCATTGGTTAGTATTATTAGAAATTTCAGCGGTCTCCGGAGCACATTATGGCAGTGCTCTGAAGGGGAGGCCGAGGGCGCTGGCCGGGGGCTGGGGGACCAGAGAGGGCAGCCCCATTCACGAGAGCAGGAGGGGCTCTGGAGAGCGTCCCCTAGCCCCAAGTGGGGGTTTAACTGTGATTATTCTCATTTGTAGTTCAGTAGCAATCCTGACATGAAGGACTGAGAGACCCATAAATGTCATTTGCTCTTCCCAGAGGCCACAGATTTGTAGCTTTAGCATCTGACAAAATGTCCTTCTGACCCTTGGAAATCTAGGCTGGGACCAGGGGTCCATGAAGATGGTGTCACCAAGTAACCAGCTCCCATGAGGCACATGAGCAGGACCTCAGAATCTGTCCCATTCAGGACCTGCCCGGCAATTTCAGCCTCTAGGTTCCCCCACGATCGGGCACACAGGACTGCAAACTTGACCATCAAGACTGTCATCGCTGGCCAGAGTGAGGTCTGTGGAACTTGTACATCACCTGATAGGCATGTGAAACCACCACCTTTAGGGGCCCCGTGTCCCAGACCTACGGACTTCAAAGCTCTGGGGTGAGTCCTGCATTCCCAACATACACATGCACCCACGCTGGAGAACCCCTGTTAGACGCGGTCAGTGCTCTACCTGCGTGACCTTGGAAGCGGTGCTCTCACTGACAACCAGCCAGTCCTGGAAAGCCAACCATCTAGGTATAGACACATGAGCTACAATCTAAAAAGCCCAGACCCCCAAATGGCGCCTCCTCAAACCTGGATTTCCAGCATCAGAAGCCCATTCTTCAAGTAAAACTTGCCTCACCTTTGTGGTGCAAAAGCCCCAGGAAGCTTCCCTCCATCAGTCCCCACAGGTGGACGAGATACCACGAAGAGCCCCAGTGCCCTGCGGGGGGAGAGATGCCTGAAAAGGAAGTGAAACACGCAGTCCTTGCATGGAGTGGCCTGCCCCACCTTGCGCAGTCCTGAAGCTGCTGTGATTCCCCATCGGAGCTTGGTGATCAGAGGTGCATATTCACTTCTGCTGGGAGCCATGTGGGAACTGACTCTTGCCCTGAGCACCCTCCAGAGTAAGAAGGGAAAGGAGCTGACAGCTTCCACGGCCGGTGCTATGCCTGAGACACCAAGGCCTCCATTATCTGAGTGCTCCCAAATCCGTGGGCCTCTGCCACCAACCCCTGCAGAGCGTGGAGCTGTGCTGGCTTCCTCACGCTGCCCAGCTTCCAGACAGAAACGTCCCCCCACTGTGTCTGAGCAGCAGGGCACACACCTGGAAATCTAGCTGCAAGGGAAGCTGTCAGAGCAAGTCTTCCAGCTCCCATCTCAAGATGGGCGGTGTGGCAGAGGTGCCTGGCGGTCACAGAAGACACCAAAGGTCCACAGCGGGGCTCAGGCCAGATCTGCAGTGCTTCGGCAGAAGGGGGTCCCCAAAACCCAGACCCGTGGTTGTCAGGGTGTCACACCAGAGCTTGTCTTTTCCAAATTAGGAAATTATGGGGGGTCATGAGACAAAACGAGGCTGTAGGTCAAGCTCAGAGCCCAGTCGGCCCCAGGTTACCCACTCTGTTGTCCTCCCTGTTGCATATCAGTTTCACCCAAGGACCCCTCCCACCCCCACCCAGCCGGGGTGTGCCTGGGGAGGGGCTACCCCAGCTTTCGCTTTGGCATGTATGTAATCACAGTCCCCACTGTACTCTTGCTGGGAGCATCCTCTCTGGAACACAGATGATACATATGCGTATGTATGTCAACAGCAACACACAGATGACTTTTAGGTCTTTTGCTATTTTGCAATATACACAGTAGACTATGTATGCCCCCACCCCCACCCCAGTGGCTTTAAACGATGTTTCATAGTATCTCACAAATGTGTGCACAGAAACTCAGAGGTCTTGGCTGGACCATCTGCTGTTTCTGTGGCATTGACTAGAGTCACGTGGTGGTACTTCTCTCTGATCCAGAGATCCGAGAGACCCAGGGAGAGGCTGCGAATCCTCTGGAAACGCGTGGCCCCAAGCTGGCACAGTGTCATAGCATCTTGGGTGTGTTCCCTGAGGCCACTCTCCCAACCTATGTCACCCTCATGGGTCCCTGGTGCAGGCATACACCATCCTGCGGTTGTAGACGCCTCGAGGGCAGGAGCTGAACTTGACCATTACTAGGACCCAGTGTCCAGTGGTGCTTCTGGGCCAGAGTGAACAGGGAAGTACTGTCTGACCACTTCAACTGAGGTGCGGGCTGGGGGCTCTGGGCTCCCTTGCGGGGAGGAGGCGCACTGCTGTGGGGGATGGGGCCAGCTGTGCCCAGCGACGCAATGTCAAGGCTCACAGGTTCCAGTCTGCGAAGGCAGGTTTATCAGCAGGAGATGGGCATGGGTGCCAGCTTTGTCATTGCCCCCAGAGGCCACTTGAACCCTGAAAGTGGACTCGGGAGCCTGGCTCTGTCAAATGTATCTAGGCTGGGAACATACTAGTTGCTGTAAGGTCCTTGGTGGTGACTTCGGCCCGAATCCATCTCCCTTAGTGAATCTGCCGGGCTTTGGTAGCCCAGCGCCAGCCCCCTTACTTCGGGGGCTCTCCCTGACTTCCATTGAGTCACCCTCCTTGGGCAAAGAGTGGAAGGGACTGAGCCCTGGCTTCTCCAGGCAATCCCCTGGCCCCACAGAGGGAGGCCCCAGCCTCAGTACCCCATGTCTTGCACCCCATGCAGGCACGTGGGAGGGAGCCATGGACCAGGCACTAGGCTTCCAAGCAGCCTGTGGCAGCATTCAAGGCAATGACGTTAGGGGGCCCAACACACAAGGCCCCCAGTCTGGAGCCTCATCTCCCCAGCGAGGGGAACTCATTGCCTCCCATTTCCCAAGTGCACGGAGCTCTTTCACATCTCTGTTCCATGACGTGGTCGCTCTTCTGACGTGCACTCCATGCATTCCTGTAGCCCTTACAACAGTGACGGATGCTCCAATTATTGCCCAACACCATGGCTCAGAGATACGGCCTCTTCATTCATTCCCTGGGCCCCCCGACAGCCTGAGCACTGTGCCGGGTTGTGCCTGTTCTCATGGAGCTGGCTCGCCAGTACAGGGTCAGTACACCTCACCCCAAAACGCAGTGTGCAGAGACTGTGACTGTCGTGTGCACAGCATGTGGGTCCAAGAACAAGCAGGCATGTAAGGGCCCCAGGCGAGCTCCATCCCCTCATCTTTCAAACCTTCCTGACCACCTGGCATGCTGCTCACTTACATGGCACCTTTGTGAAAAGTAGAAAAAGGTACTCCCTCCGGGTGGACAAATTAGCAAACAGTAGCCCCTCTGGGCTATCGCAGCCTCATGGGTGAACGGCCTGGGGAGCTCGTGGCGCTCCATTGGAGGAAGTGTCCCCCGACCCCCTCTACCAAGCTTCTGCACCGTGCACCACTTCCCCTAAACAGAGCAGGGCCCCCGGGGCAGCTCTGTGGGCCACGTGTAACTGGCTCTCCCCAAGCTGGCGGAGCACACCCCAGGGGCCCTGTGAGGCTCGTGGCGGGCCGAGTTCCCAGCCCTCGGACCAGCGGGTGCCTCGGCCTCTGCTGCTGCCTCACAGAGAGCTTCCCTCATAAAGGATAGGGGTCTTTAGTGTTCTTCAGTTGCAGAAAGAAGCAGAATGCTGTCAGCTGCCGTAAAAATGTGACCTTTGAAAATTTTCAAGAGCTCGGGGTTTAAAAGCTGCTGCGTTAATGATGCATCCTATTAGCATCTCATTAGAGGGAAGCAGAGAGAAGCCTGCCCAGCCTGATGATGGGCAGATAGGGCCACTCGGCAGCACCAGACAGGAGGAGGACTCTCCTCATCTGCCTCTCTCTGCCTAGTGTTATCGTAGCAGGGGAGCAGAGGCATGGCCAGGAATGCTGGCAAAAGGCCAGATGTCTGGGTGGCTCTGCTGATGTCCCGGGTGATGTGGTGGGAGGGGGCTCCCTCAGCCCCCCTGGTCTCTCCACCAGCCTGGGCTGTTCTCCTGGCCAGGAGGCAGGGGCGGGGGGGGGAGGGGGCGGAGGGGGGGCGGGAGGGCTGTGACATGCTTGTGCTGGGAACCCCCTGGCAAGGAGAAGGGGAAGTTGGGCGGCCTGCTCAGGGTGGGAGAGACCTGGAGAGCCTTTAGTGGAGTCACAGACCTTTGGGGACTCTGGACCAAGGGAGAAAGTCTTAGCAGGAGCCAAGTTCAGAGCTGGAGCCGTGGACCCGTGCACGATGCCCCAGAAGCCTCCAGAATTTGAGGACTACATGTTTCCTTTGGGCCTGGAACCCCTTGAGGGAGGAGGGACTCTGGCCTGGCCAAGCTGACTCACATCCCCAGCTACAACATTCCTCCCCGACCTGGGCGCCTGGACGCCTGGCAAAGTGTACGACTGTGTCCAGTTTTTTTTCTGGAGGAAGTGGAAAAAGGAATGCTCATTTCATTGTTTTAAAGAAATAAATGGAAATTTCTGAGCTGTGACTTGCTCATAGCTTCAGAAGCTGCTAGGACTGAGTAGAATAAGGGGCCTTATTTATATTTCTTGAAGGAAAAAGAGAGACCCTGTTTCCCTCCTCACAGCAGAACAGCTTTCTTGTACATAAGAATTTGCTTGTACTATTCATGAAAGACAGCCAAGCAGCAGGCCTGTTGTGGCCGCACCCAGTTATCCGACCCCACCCGGCCACTCGGGGGCCCCCCTGCACCCAGGGTGCCACTCTGCACCTGGCTTCCTTCTGGAGGCTAAGGGGACGGTTTGCACAGCTCAGTGCCAAGCTCCTCTAGCAGCAGCCACGCGAGGAAAGGGCTGAGTCTCAGTCATCATGTCCCCTGGGCCTGGGGCCAGGCCTGGCATGAAGCAGGGGCTCTGGGTCATCTGGTCCCCAGGGCCTGGGGCCGGGCCTGGCACTGAGCAGCAGCCCAGTATTTGTTTACTGAACACACCAACTAACCAGCAAATGCACAAGTGAACAACCCGACAGGACTGTCTTGGAGCCAAGGGACTAAGCCCTTGAAAACATGTGCAGTGTTTCAAGTTCAGAACCCCACCCCCAATTTTAAGGGCAGAAACAGGAACTCCCGAAGTTTTTGAGCTCAGAATCTGGTTACCTAGTCTGGAGGAGGAGACCCCCACCCCCTCTGCTGGTGGCAGTGTCTGCTCTAAGGGCCCCTGACCAGAGCCTCCGACTTTCCAGAGCCTTCCCTACCTGGTCAAAGCACCAGGTGGGGGACACGATGCTGATTCAGCAGGGAAGAAATGGCAAGGGTAGGGGGACCCTGGAAAACAAACCTGCCTCTGGCCCAAAAGGCCTCTGGAAAGGCGCCCTCCCCTCCCCCCGCTGGCTGGGGGGTGGGGGGGAGGGGAGGCATCAGAGACTGGCTGCAGCGCCCTCTCCTGGCAGGCCCCCTAGCACCCAGGGGAACCTGGGAATGCAGAGGAGGCTGCAGACAGGGCACAGGGAAAGCAGTTTAGAGAATGCTATAGAAGCCACACTTTTGTTCCATAAGTTCCATAAGACTGTTGTTGAGTGTGGCTAAATCCCCCGCCTCCGTCACAACACACCCCTTTCCCCCCACCACCCGCCCCAGCCAGCACGGCCAACCCCAAGTTCCCATCTGTCCCACAGCCAGAAATGGGGCAGGGGCCTCTGAGAAGGAAGCTTGTCCACTGAATTGTTCTTTCCTCAGGAGATTCACTCTTTCCCTTTGTCTCCTGCTCTGTACACAGAAGCGAAGCTTCTGAAATGCGGGCCAGAGATAAAGTGCAGCCTAATGCAATTAGCTCAGTGCCGCCTACAGGCCCTAACGGGATGCGGCTCCGCTCCTCCCCGCCGGCCCTAAACAGGCGCTGTCTGTCATGGGCATGCGCATCAGAGACCCAGTGAGCGCGCTCATGGCCATCCCTCACCCGCCCGTGCTGGCTGCCCACCAGCTGGGGCACCGGGTCAGCTGCTGTGAGAAGTCGCGGAGACCAGCCCTCCCCTAAGAGAAGCCCGCAGATGCCCCGTGGCCTCATGGGCCTTCTGTGACTGTCCCCGGTCAAACGGCCATCTCTGCCCCCCACCCCACCTCGGCCTTCCCCCTGAACCTGGTTGGGCTCTGGCCGCACTCCTGGGAGCTGCGGAAACTTCCCGAAACCACTCCGCTGAGACTCGCACACCCCACTTTTCCCAGTCCCATACCCTCCAACTTGCTTTTGGATTTCTTCCCCCCCCTCCTCCTCTCCTCCTCCCCCTCCTCCCTCTCCCCCTCCTGCTCCTCCCCCTCCTCCCCCTCCTCTTCCCCCTCTCCCCTCCTCCCCCTCCTCCTCCCCCTCCTCCCTCTCCCCCTCCTCCTCCCCCTCCTCCCCTCCCCTCCCTCCGCCTCTTCCCTATCCCCCTCCCTCCTCCCCCTCCTCCCTCTCTTCCTCCTCCCTCTCTCCCTCCTCCTCCCTCTCCCCTCCTCCTCCCTCTCCCCCTCCTCCCCCTCCTTCTTCCCCCTCTCTTCCCTCTCTTCCTCCTCCCCTCCTCCTCCCTCTCCCCTCCTCCCCTCCTCCCCCCTCCTGCTCCTCGCCCTCCTCCCCTCCTCTTCCCCCTCTCCCCCTCCTCCCCCTCCTCCTCCCCCTCCTCCCCCTCCTCCTCCCCCTCCTCCCCTCCCCATCCTCCGCCTCTTCCCTATCCCCCTCCTCCTCCCCCTCCTCCCCCTCTTCCTCCTCCCTCTCTCCCTCCTCCTCCCTCTCCCCCTCCTCCCCCTCCTTCTTCCCCTCCTCTTCCCTCTCTTCCTCCTCCCCTCCTCCTCCCCCTCTCCCCTCCTCCCCCTCTTCCCCCTCCTCCACCCTCCCCCTCCTCCTCTCCCCCTCTTCCCCCTCCTCCACCCTCCCTCCTCCTCTTCCCCCTCCTCCTCCTCCCCTCCTCCCTCTCCCCCTCTTCCCCCTCCTCCCTCCTCCCCCTCCTTCTCCTCCTTCTTCTTCCCTCCCCTCTCCCCTCCTCCCCCTTCTCTCCTCCTTCTTCTTCTCCTTCCCCTTCTTGTCCTCCTCCTCCTCCTCCTTCTTCTCCCTCCTCTTTCACCCTCCTTCCTCCCCTTCTCCCCCTCACCTCCTTTTCTCCTTCTCCTTTTTCTCCTTCTTGTCCTCCTCCTCCTCCCCCTTCCCCTCCTCCTTCTGACTCTCTCCCTCCTCCCCCCGCCCCCCCTTTCCCTCCCCCTTCCCTCCTCCCCCTCCTGCCCCTCCCCCTTCTCCTTCTTCTTTTCTGCCTTGTCACAATGGTAATGGCCCTAGCAGACAATGTGGAAACGCAGGAAATATAGACAAGAGAATAGAAGTTACCCACACTCCTGTCACCGAGAATAACACCCTTGCTAGCATTTTGGCATTTTCTCTCCTGCACATATTGCTTTACATATGAGCTTATATTTGTGTCACTTTATGTCCTGCTTTTCTCATTTAACATGATAGTGTAAGCATTTTGCCATCTCATTAGGCATTTTAGTAAACATGATTCTTAATGACTATATAATATTCCATCAAGGCAGTAGCTCAGAGACCATTGTGGTGCTAATGTTTGTTTTCAGCCTAGGGTTCATTTTCTCATTAATCTAAATATCTAAATTAGAGAATGAGATCCTGAAACGAGGAGCCTGCCTCCTTCCCACACAAGGAGGGTCCCTGGGCGGACGCTGCCTGCTCTGAGCTGTCCCCCTCACAGGCCGCAGTCCCCACCCACCCCAAGTGCCTGATGGTGGCGCTTGGGAGCGCCGTCCCCTCACATGTCAGAGGGCCAGGCACCTGGTGGCACTTGAACCTAGCCTGAGGACACAGCTGGTCTTCAGCACATGCCCATGAATGTTCCTGTTCATTAACAACCCAAGGGCTGGGGAACTTCACTTCTCACAGCACAGAACGCTTTCCTTTACGATACTTCAGGTGGACTGGGTGGCCACCGAGGGCGGCTGCCAGGGCAGGAGGGGGCGGTGGGCACTGTATTGGGTGGTCCTAGGGACAGGAGTTTAGCAGAAGCCCGCTACTACTACCCAAAGTGCCAGCATCTCCCAGGTAGCCCTGGTGGTGGCCCCGTGGCTCAGGCAGCGGGAATGGTGCTCAGGGGATGGGCCCCGGGACGGCGGCTCATGCCAGGCCGTGCTCATGCCCCCGCTCTGCTTCTCCCCAGGCCCCTGGCATCTCCAAAGCGGACAGTCAGTCCCAGGGACTCACAACCAGCATCCGGTGGGGGCAGACGCCCATCAATCAGTCCACACCCTGGGACACTGATGAGCCGCCCTCCAAGCAGATGAGGGAGAGTGACAATCCAGGTGTGTACTTGCCTGGCAGCCAGAGGCTTCCATGCGGGGGCTGGGAGGGGGGTTCGAGGCTTCCTGGGTGCTCCGACTCCTCAGCAGGTCCTGGCCCACGGGCCTGCAGCAGCCCGCCCCTGCGCGGGAGTAGGTGCATCTCTACCCCTTTCCCTGCTACTCGAGAAAGCCTTAGGGACACTGAGGGGGTGAGACTGACATCCCAGAAGTGACTTCATTATTTTGAATCGTCATTCCCAAACCTCAGTGCTCTGACTCACCCACTTCCCCAGTCACACCTTCCAGAGAGGCTTTGCCTTGCCAGTGGTTACGTGAGAAGTGGGATGCTCACTCCCCTGGGGCCAGGGGCTCCCCCCACCTCCTGCATCACCCCAAGCCTTCTTTGGTCAGCCCTGACCTTAACAAAAGCCTTTCCTGTTATCTCCCATCGGTCTCAGACCTCCCCTTATGGTACACAGGACACATCTGTGTTCACACCACAGCCCTACAGACATCTGACACCCACCTGTCCCTCCCCCAAGTCTTCTGCGGGATAAACACCCTTGGCCCTTCAGCCACACTCCAGAGCCCATGGCTGCCAGTTCCTTTATCCTCCAGAGAATTACTTCTCCCTCCGCCACCATCAGTGCCACAGCCCAATGCAAAGAACCCACACATGCTATGACCAGCACCTCCTTCATTCAGCCCCTCCAGTTTGACCACTGCACCCTTAGATCTCCTCTGATTTGCCACTAGCCACAGACACGCGCTGTCACCAGTCAGACCCCAGGACTGTCATGGCAGTAACCCTGACCCCTGTCCATCTTCTCTCAGTCTGCCTTAGGCAACAGGGTATGAGGACCTAAGGGCAAGTCCTTGTCAGTATCTTCCCATATGACTTGATTCCAGCTTTTATTGCTGGCCTGTGCCTAACCCTCCTGATATGCCACCTGCGATTTGGTGGTGATATCTTCCCTATCATCATCCAAATCGCTGATTAAAATGATGAGTGGGACTCAGTACACATCACTAGAGACCTCCTTCTGGTCCCAAGCATCCTCTGAGCCAATCACCTGCTCATAAATCAGTCACCACCGTGGCCCGGCATCTCAGTGCCTTCACCAGAGTTATCAGAGAAGCTGTGTTCCGAAGTTCTGGTGCCTTGTTCCAGGCTCCCTGGCTAATCCTGGAGGGAAACGACCTTAGGATGACACGTCTTGTCCTTAAGCCATCAGCCTAGCTCACAGCGATACCACCTCCCCTTCGGGCTTGGGGACAGTTCCCCTTAGCAGCCTATTCTAGAATCTTGCCGGTGCTGCTTCACCAACATTTGCCAGCTTCTAGTTCTCTCCAACCTCTTATTTCTGTCAGAGAGCTCCCAGCTCCCCTTCTAGCCTCTGGAACTGGGGGTCCTGAGTGGCCCTCTGTCCCCCACTCTCTCCCTCAATCTCCCTGCCCCAGTCTACACCGCCACCCCAGTGGCATCATGAAAACCAAGGTGGCATTTGGGTGGTAGAGACCTAGCCCCATACTCCTTCAGTCAGAGGTGACCCTGACTGCCCTCCCTTGTCACAGTATCTCCTGACTTCGCTCACAAGCCCATTTGGGTCACCTCAATGTCTGCTCAGCTCAGGAGGACCTGGCCCTGCTCTGCCTGACCTGGGCGCAGCTGGTGTCAAATCTTGTATCAAGTCTCAGGAGGTGTGTCTGGACCCCCATGTTCAGTCAAAATATCTCAAGGGTCAAAATGCATTTCTGTCATTTCCCCCAGGGCTGGCCATGCAGAGGTTGCTTAGGAGACAGCCTGGCCCCCCAGCAAGGTGGTGGGAAATAGCCCCTGCCAGCTTTCTCCCACTGCCCCCATCCTTCTCTCCCTCCCTGCACCACAGGACTCTTGCACAGCTCCAGGCGCTGGTGTTCTCGCCTTGCCCAGCAAATTCCTACTATCTTCACAATCTAGCTTTCTCCCCGCCTCCTCCAGACAGCGATTCCCCAGGAAGGAAAAACACCAACATTTATGGAACATTTAACACAGGCCAGACACTCTGCTAATTTTTTTCCCCAAATACATTTCCCTCATTCAGTTCTTCCCAGGAGACCTCTGAGGTAGGTGTTGCTGGTTCCATTTGACAGATGGGAAGAATGAGGCTCAGAGAAGAAAAGCAACTTGCCCAGGGCTCCTGGCTAATGAATGGCAGAGCCAAGATTTGAACCGAGAACTCTGCGAAGGACTCTGCTTTCTTCTCTCTGTGTTTTTGCCTTTTGAGCTCTCCCCGAAAGCTGTGCTCCCCCTCTGAGCCTCCACGGCCATCCGCTCATATACCCCAGTGCTACCATAATCATGGATTTCTAATCTGGGGGGTCCTGGAGGCAGGTGTCTTGTCCACCTCGGTGACCTTAGCACCCAGCCCAGGGCCTGGGAGAGTGAGTGTTTATGGAGTGAATGTGTATCCGGCGGATGACCTCTCTTCTGTCTCCCTTGCAGGCACAGGGCCGTGGGTGACCACAGTGGCCGCCGGGAGCCAGCCTGCCCTGATCGCACACTCCTATGGAGTGGCCCAGCCTCCTACCTTCAGCCCGGCCGTGAACGTCCAGGCCCCAGTCATCGGGGTGACCCCCTCACTGCCTCCCCACGTGGGGCCCCAGCTCCCGCTGATGCCAGGCCACTACTCGCTCCCACAGCCGCCCTCTCAGCCGCTGAGCAGCGTGGTGGTCAGCATGCCGGCCCAGGCCCTGTACGCCAGCCCACAGCCCCTGGCCGTGTCCACACTGCCTGGCGTGGGGCAGGTGGCCCGCCCGGGACCCACTGCCGTGGGCAACGGCCACATGGCAGGGCCCCTGCTGCCTCCACCAGCGCCAGCCCAGCCGTCTGCCACCCTCCCCAGCGGCGCCCCCGCCACCAATGGGCCCCCCGCGACTGCCTCGGCCCCCGGGCCGCAGATGCTGCGGACCATTGGCGTGGGGAAGTATGAGTTCACCGACCCCGGGCACCCCAAAGGTAAGTCCCGCTGCCCACATGCTCCCGTGTGCCCACATCTGTGCCTCCCCGAGTGTCGCTACGACGCAGCGCGGACAGGAGTGTGGTTCCGGCAGCTCCCTCACCAGCCTCACCCAACCCAGAAGCAGTGGTGGGGCCACCCCTGGCCCAAGACAGCCCGGCCTCAGACAGAGGGGGCAGAGGGGAAGGTGGAGGAGGGAAGGACAGGCCGGGGAGCGGACATGTGAGCAGGCAAGGAGAGGAGGGAGGGGAGAGCCTGCCAAGTCCAGGGTCCTTCTGCCCCCAGCCCATGCCCTAGGCCATTCTCACCTTTCATCCAAAGCCAGGCCCAATGTGGAGTGAGCAGGAATCATCCGCCCCTCTTAGGGCTCCATGGAACAGCCTTTGTGGGGCCTTCGCCGTTTTCCACCCGTGAGAACAGTCAGAGCGTGAACTTTGTCCTCCCCCTAGGAAAGCGCCCCCTGCTGCGCCGTTGGACGAGAGCAGCTCCCCAGACGTTAGGTGAGAGGACTCTCCGCCCCGAGAGACACACAGACCATCCTGAGCCACTTGGATCATGTTGTTTCAAGGACTCCAGGGTGGCTCTGGGAGGCTCCCGGAAAGAGCACCTCCAGTTTTCAAGGCAGATTCTTAAGACCAGACCCTGCAGGATGAGCCCCCGCAGCCTTAGGCTTAGGACGAAGCATCAGCAAACAGGCCTGACTCCTGACGTCTGACTGAGAGATCTGTGTGTCCAGCTGGAATGCAGGCCCAGGGGCCACAGATGTTAGGCCAGTGGCGTTCGTCTGCCCCACACTCGCTCACTATCCGTTAGAGCTCCAGACAGCCGGGCCCCTCTCTTGCTGAGTGGAGAGGGGAGGCAGCCAGGCCCGGACCCAGGTTGCAGGCAAGAGAGCACATGGTGGGTGAGCTCCCTGCTGGGGCTCACAGGCCTCCTTGAAAGGGAAGGTAGATGTTTCCAGCAAGTGTGGACCTCTGCGCATGACTTCACATTCCCCTTGCTAACAGCCCAGGAGATGGCTCGGCAGGGGTCCCTGACGACTCCCTCTAGCCTTTCTTTCCTGTCTGTTCTCACTGGCTCTATCTTTATCCTTTCGGGCAATTTTCAGACCTCGTCAAGCATCCCAACAACAAAGCCGTGTCTAGATCTCCACTGGGTTTAATTCCCAATCTGATTGCGCCCCAACCGCCTTTGTTTTGGAAATCAGCACTAGTTTTAAATGACAAAATTATAGAAAATTACATCTAAATTCTGGTAAACTCTTGCTTTGTTTAAGATCTTTTTTTAAAAAAAATTGACTAAATTGATTTTTTGTCTGAATTGTTTTGGTTAAGCTCTCTCTCCCTTTAAGAAAAAAAGAAAAAAAAAACATACTCCCAGTCTGTATGCTCCCAGTTCTGATCCTTTGGGAACTGAGCGTCCAGGCTGCACCTGCCAAAGCCTAAGGCCCTGGGTGGGCTTCTCTCCCCCCACTATGGGGGCATTGCCGCACCCCCACAGGCCTCCTAGGGCTGATGAAAGGTCTTGGCGATCTGCCAAGTTTTAGACATGCATCCAGGAAAAGGACTTGCTCTGGGAAGAAAGACAACTGGCTCAGTTGGGTCTGAAGCTCCTGGTTTGGGGCTCAGCACAGAACTGGGGTCTGCCTCCCCAAAGCTGTTGGGCACACGTGCATCCCATCGTCAGGCACCTGAATCCATAAGATCAGGAAGTTACAGATGGTAGAGACAGGCCCCTGCTGGCCCCTGTGCACACTGGGCCAGCTGGCCATCGCACAACCACACCTGGAACATCTTTCTGGGCCCGGCACGAAGCATCCTCTGGGGTGAGCCCAAGCCCACAGACAGGAAGGAAGGAGAGAGAGGGCCCTGATGGAGTTTGCTCTGCCGGCCCTTCTTGGATGGATTCAGTGCTGGGGGAGGGGGGGCGGGCGGGGAGGAGCCTAGAAGGTATCCAGAGCCCCGCCTTCTGGTAAACCAGTGAGAGCCGCCCCCGCCCCAGCTTCATCCAGCAGCAACTGGTGACCCATCTGTCACACTGATTTCCATAGTTCACCAGTGAGATGGTGTTTTCCCCAGAATTACATTTTACTTCTCTCTTCACGGCCCTCGTCAGCTGACTTCTCCCCTATCTCTGTGGCAAAGAAAGACAATGAAACATGAACATACAAATGACTACAAACTCAAGCCTGGGTGGGTTGTTGGTTGTTTTTTTTTTTTTAAGTAATTTCTCTTTTCATTTCTAATCTTAAAAGCCTTTATTGCTAAAGCTATAATTTGTCTGTCAGATCTAATGTCAAACAACTGCATGTTTTTTTAAATAAGAAACCCGAATTTTGAAACCAAATCTTTGAAACTTGCCATGTGAGAATCATATTCCTGACAAGACCATGTGGGTTTGGATTTGGGTCACTTTTAATTTTGCCCCTAGGGATTTTACATCTCCAAAACCCAATTGATTTCACACTCCTAAATGACAGACAGCTGGCTCCGAATGGGAACCAGGAAGCACTGCATGATGGCATCAACACTAGTCAGAGCTCTACTTAAGAAAGAAAAAAAAAAAAAAGAACTTTCCTTTTCTCCTGTTCTCTGTTTGAAAGCTTGCCCGGCATTATAATAAGATTCACCATGGCGCTCCTTGAGATCTAGCTCATTAAAGTCCCGCGATTTTTCCTCTATTGTTTGACATGACAACCTGGCCTCTCACGGGGTTGAGTAATTATGGAGAGATTCCCCTCCATGAGGAACAGGTCTCGCCAGCCAGAGGGATGGGCCACTGGTATTTTTAGACTTCATTAGTGCCCTGATTTAAAATTTCACATTTTGTTTCTTGTAATTATCTTCCAATCGACTGAGCTGAAATTTCTGTTGGGGCTGTGTTAGTCTGCCTTCCCAAAAAGGGTGTTGGGACTTTAATTTAAAACTTAGCCAATTGAAAAATAAAGGTGGTGCAGAAATACTTTCTGATTTGCAATAGGTCAAGCGATTGCCTCTCATCTGTGACCAGAGAAGCCAGCTTGCATGCAGTTCTCTTTAATGAGTGTTATTTAAATGCATTGAGCACATATAGATTTTCTTAAGAAACATATAAGATAAATCTTTCTTTCTCTAAGAACAGTTTGGGGGTGGGAGCAATCTGTAGGATTTTATTCTTTAAAAAAAAAAAGATGATGCATTGGAAACTAATTAAAATAGATTTCATGTGTGCAAAGTGATAAGGGAGGAAAAAAGAATTAGTTCCATTTGAATCCTGTTATAAAATACCTGAGGCCTTATCTCGTTGGACTCGGAACCATGAACCAATCCAAAGGCAGAGGTGGTGGCCAACGTCAGGCCTTGCGACATAAGGGAAGTCTGATGTCACCACCCCAGTACCACGTGAGCCCAGCAGTGTCAGAGCACAGGTGCAATCTGTGGGTGTCATTTATTTTCTATCCCCTGACTTTTTACCTAAAGAATTCTTGGTGGCTAACAGGGTAGCCGGAGACCTTTTAAATCCCCACACTAGCCGTGAGCTGCAGAAAGGTGATTATACTTTTACCTGCGTGTCCAAGGAGAGAGAAGCAAGGTTGCACCTGTTCTCACCTGCTTCTGCACCAAAAACCCAAATCCAAGTTGACCCAAAAAGGCGAGGCTCGTCTTGTCTGACTTTAGATTTTATAGGCTTAGGATGAGGGGCCATGAGGATTCCCGAGGCCAGGTAGCCATGTTGTGGGGTGTGCGCAGCCCCTTTCCGCGGCTTCACACCTCTCCCCTTCTCATCCTTGCCCCTGGGCACCCAGCCTGTGGCGCTCTGTCTGTCTCTATGCTGCCTTCTGCTTGGACAGCAGCCACCCTGTGTGCCACCCATGAGTGGCAAAGACAGGATCTGGGAAAGATACCCTGAGGCACAGTGTACAGCTGTGATGGGGATAAGGCTCCTAACCTCTCTGGGCCTCTTTTTCTTCATCTTTAAAATGGGCTGAGAGTATCCATTTCACCAGACATAGACGAAGATTGAATGAGATCGTGGACATGAATGTACGTGGTGCTTTGCCCTCTTAACTCTGAAAAACATTGTTCCTGTGAACCCCAAGCTCAGGTCTAGAGAGAAGCGAGTGGAGGGCTGGGAGGCAGAGCCCCGTCCCCAGGGCAGAGGAGATGGAAGAAACCCCAGCTTGTTCGCACGGTTAGCAGCACCTGGTGGAGCAACTCTGTGGGACCATGATGTCCCCCTTCCTAAAAGGAGTGGATGTGTCACCTTCCTGGCAGGAGGATTCTGGACTGCTCTCCCCAGTGTAGAGCCCAGCACAGACCCTACCCTCTGACATGCAGGGCACACTGCTCAGTACACATTCTAGAAGCAGCTGGGAATTCACGATAAAGCTGTTTGCCCACGTGTGGTTAGCACAGAGGCACAAAATTTCCAAACTGAAATCATGTTCCCACAGATCTGCTCTTCCTGTGCCTCCACCTCAGAAATGACATCGTGAATCCATCCAGGAGTTCAAAGTCAAAGCCCACGGTTGTGTTTGACCTGCCCTTAGCCCCCTTATGCACTGAGTCTAAAAGCCCCTTTGATGCCACCTCCTCAGCATCTATCCTCTCTCTGTCCCCACCACCACTCCCCTTTCAGGCCACCATCACGTCTAGTTGCATTGGTGGCCTCCCGGCCCAAAGTGCATCCCCTCCCAGCCAGGTCAACGGTGCTGCCAGCGCGCTCTTTGCCAAACGCAAGTCCAGTCCCGTCACTCCCCGCCAAATGCCTCCAACAGCCCCTGCTCCTTTCAGGACAGTGCCCGACCCTTCACATGGTGCCTCAGGGGCCGGCCCCCGCCCGCCTCCACCTTCGTCTCTGCTGTCCCGCTCACAGGCTGCCCCGAAGCCACTCCCAGCCTAGGGATGTCTCCCTTCCAGCTGTGCTCTGCGCTTGGCCGCGTGCCAGCAATGGTGACCCTTCTGCGTCATTCTGCCACTAGACTGCCAGGCACTGGGGTGGGGGCCTCAAGAATCCCACCCGGTCCCATTCCACCCCCAGTAACCCAGACAGTGCCTGGTGCTGAGACGCTTAAGAAGCGTTAGAGGAAAGTAGGCACAGAGCACTGGGCTGAGAATCAGCACTGAGGCTCTGTGCCTTCTCACCAGCCGCCTCCTCCCTCTGTGTGGGGAATGCAGGTTGGTTACCCCGGCACACAGGAAAGTGGCCGTGTGAGAGTTCATTCTGCAGCCGGTCACCGGCCCCACAGCTGTCCCGCACTGCTGGGGACAGAAGACTGTCTATTTCAAAGTTCCTCCTGTGCCCAAGCACACCCACCCAGATGCTTGCCCCAGAGCCTATGGGATTTTGAAACTCTGCCTCAGTTTCCTCATGTATAAAAGGGGATAATAATAGAACCAGCTTCTTGAAGTTGTGGTGAGGATTGAGTTATTTTAAGTAAAGCCCTGTGATTAGTGCCTAGCCTGTTGCAATCACTGTCAAAGTCTTTGCTGCTATTATCTTCACTATTGGTGCCAGGACCTCCTTTCAGTGTCGTGGCCTCTTAGGCACCCAGGGTGACACAAAAAAGCCTTGGGAGTCTTGAGAGATTGTGTCAGCAGCATGATGTCAGAAGCACCTAGTTCCAGGGGTCCACTTTGGACGGAAGAAACTGCCTTCCCGCGTTGTAACATTTTACAGCCCTCCACATGGCCACAACAAGCAGAAAGAAACTGGGCTGTTGCCGACACCTTCCCCCAAATTCCAGGAGCTGTCTGTCTTCTGAGGGCTTCTCCTGTCTGCCCCCGGGGGAATCTCAGCATCCTGGGAGACTCAGCTTCATATCAGGGTGCCAGACTCCCAGCCTGGGTCCCCCTCCATGGCTGGGTCAGTAGGTGGGACAAACAGAATGATGTCGTCCTGCAGACCAAGCAAGGATGCAAGCGGGCGGAGTGGGTTAGGAGCACATGGCTAGCAGCGTGAACAGCAGCCAGGAACCCGGATTCTGCACCTGATTGCTCAGGTAGAATCCCAGTTCCACTACCCACTAACCCAGTGAAACTGTGCTAGAACACTGGTGACTCGGAGCCTCGGTTTCCTTATCGGTAACGTGGAGATAATCATAGTGCCATCTTCATAGACATGTTTTAAGGACTTAATAATGTATGCAAAGTCTTAACACAGTGCATGGTGCATAATAAACCCAGAGTAATGCTAGCAGTTGTTATTACCAGCACTACCGTAAAGAATCCTGGAGAATCCTGGAGCACCTTTAGCTCAGGCCCACCATTGTGTCTAAAGCAAGGCTGCTCCAAATAATCTCCCAGATCTGACTGACATTACCCTCAACCCAATGTTTCCCCTTCCTGGGACACCCCCCCCCCACCACAACGCACACACCCTCACCCAAAAAATATGTGTCTCAGAGCCTGTGGAATCTGACACTTTGTCTACACAAGGTCTTTCTTCCTTGCCTGGGCAGTACCTGGCCCAGTCCTGCCTCAGAGAGCCCTCCTCCCCTTCACAGGGCTCTAGCCTCCTGAGGTTTGTTAATCATTAATTGGAGGGTTGTCCAGGGCTTAACTGTTGTGTTAACAGATCATTTGATGATGAGCAAACCAGGCAAGCAGAAAGATGCAGCAAAGGCCACTAGACCACCCAGAGACCATGTCATTCTTGGAGCAAGAAGTGACCTCAAGACCCCAGTCTCTGTACAGTCCTCAGGGATGTTCTGCTCAATAGGACACAGAGCAAGGTGCCCAGGGCCCCCTCCTCACTGAGCTGAGTATGGGCTTTCAGAATCCAAATCTCAGCTGAGCATCTTTGAGATCAGAAACACTGTGCTGGCCCTAACTATTGACAGGCAGGGCCAGTGGAATCAAGCCACCATGGGAATGAGAGCGCTCTTCAGATCAGAACAAAGGGAGGGACCATTTCCTTTCCTGGGGCTTCAGGAAGTGACACTGACCCACAGCAGGAAACCAGCTACCCTGGTCTCAAGCCCATGCAGATACCAGCAGGGGTGACCACCACGTTCTAGATCACAGACACAAAGAAACCCCTGAGGGGCTTGGGTCATGTCACCTCCTTCCCTGCTGCACCACCAAGCATTTATTGAGCAAGTAATGTGTGTAGTATTAGTCAGCAACTGTGTGCAAGGCCCACACTTAGCTTCTCCCACTCAAAAGATAATATGGAACGTGCTAGCTCCATGCTCCATATTGATCTCTGCTCCTACTGAACATGAGGCCCTAGGGAGATACCTACCATGTTCCAGACACTGTGCCAGGTACTGGGAGGGATGGTGGTCTCCCTGGAGAAGGCTGCACCCCCACTTGAGGAGTCCAGGGGGAGCCAGCAGTAAAATCCATAGGGGCTGGAAAAGAGCGGTCAGTATAAACTGGACCTTCAAAGGCAGTCAGAATGATGGAGGAGAGGGGACAAAAGAGAAGTAGTTCTACAGAGTCCAGAGCTTAGGGAAGAATGTTTGAGATAAGTGCCAGTGACACAGAATTAGGATTTCTCAAGAAATCATATGATTTCTATCATAGACACACACACACACACACACACACACACACACACACACACACACACACATGCATACGCACGCACATGCACTTCTAATCAAATGGTTCATTGGGCCTGTCCTGATTTGAGATAGGTTCAGCTAGTGATTGACACCGAAGGACCCAAGAAGTCTACTTCTATTCCCTGACCCCTTGGTAACCAAAGTTCAGGAAGCCTGGACTTTCCTCCAGCTTCTCGGCTTTACTTGCCCAGTTAGTGATGGCTGGATAAGGATCCATGATCTTGGGCAAGAGTCCATTTTATCAGCCATTTGAGTCTTGCAAGGTCAAGTCATTCTGGTGAAGGTCAAGTCATTCTGGTCCTAGAAGGCCACTTTGATCTTGTAAAATAAAGACCCCCTTGGTCTTCATGGGCTGTGATCTGGGTAGGAAACCCTTGAGGGCCATTAACCCCTGACCAGGAAATCAGGGTGTGCCCCAGGGTCCAGAAATTCTTTGTAAACCTCTCTCTCCTATTGTGACAGGTTAATAGTAAGTTTCCTATTGCCTAATCACTGTGCAGACATCTAATATGTGCTGTCTTTGCTAGGAAAGGTATGTCCCGTCAAGCTGATCCCTAACATGTTTCTGTTTTTGAGGTTAGGAATGAGTTTTGAGAGTGGAGAGTGCTCAGGAAAGCTATGGCACACCTGCCGCCTGTCCCCACGTGATGGGGAGGCCATAGCACCCCAAACCATGAAACATACTGCAGAAAACATGGCGGAACACTGGCTTTGGTTGAAACTACATTCCATTCAAGAGCATGCTCACTATTCTAAAAACATAAAAGGTCAAAATAACACAACCATGTGAGGAACAGAAAACATTGTGTAAATTGCTTATAGAAAAAAAAAAAAAGACCAAGTGTTTGCTATCTGTTGAAATGGTTGCCATTGCTTGTTTTCATAGTGTAACTTGCTTTCTTTAAAATAACTTATCTTAAAGGTTCATCAGTGTTCATCAGTATGTCACCAAGGAAATGCCCTGTTTTACTTTCTAGCTCTCCAAGCAGCCTTTTGAATGACCTAGAGAGCACTGTGAACTATCTGGTTTTGCCCACTGGCCTCTCATTGCCTTTTCCTCCTCTCTTCCAAGTGACTTCTCAATGTTGTCATTGCTCCATGTCTCAGACCCACATCTACACACATCCCAGGCAAACACACCTCTGTTTTTCACCACTTCCTGTGGGACCAATGTCATGGGCTATATATTAGTGTGTCAGGGCTTCCATAACAGAAAGCCACACACTGGGCAACTTAAACAACAGGCATCTGTTTCCCTCACAGTTCTGGAGGCTGGAAGTCCAATATCGGGCTGCCAGCAAGGTGGGTTTCTGGTGTGGCATCTCTCCTTGGCTTGCAGATGGCCACCTTCTTGCTGTGACATGGCCTTTCCTCTGGGCAAGCACTCCTGGTGTCTCTTCCTTGTCTTATATGGATTAGAGTCATATTGGATTAGAGCCCCACCCTCATGACCTCATTTAACTCCTTAGAGGTCCTATCTCCAAATATAGTTGCTTTGGGAGTAAGGCTTTGCCATATGAATGGCAGGGGCGTGGCGGGGGGGAAGGAGGCGCACAATTCAGTCCATCACAGGCTACATGTCAGTCTGGTTGGCAAATGGAGTTAGAGTTTGTCCTTGTCATCTTCTTTCGGGACACTGTCTCCTCCCCAGTCAAATCACACTCCCGGGGCCATCACTGACCTTCCTACATGGTACCACTTATGATTCCCCCCCCACCCCGTAAGTACGTGGGTGTCTGGTCCCCACTCTCCCTCCCATCCATGCCTTGTGGGGCTGCCAGCAGCTGGCACTGTGCTCCTCTGGGATGTACCGCTCTGATCACAGCAGCCTGGCAACATGTGCCCCATGGGCATGACCCAGAGCAGCCTGGCCCAATGGGCCCTGTCTCCATGTGGCTTTGCAGGGACAGAAAAGGTTTCCAGGTAAAGAAATCCTAGCACCAGATGAAGTAATTACACGGGACATTTAAGAAGTGGGGATGGTGTCATGAGATTTTCTAGAGACAGTTTCCTGGGGCAATGTAAAGTCTTAGTGACACCTCTGAACCTCAGTTCCCTACCTGCAAAATGGGGGAGGTTCTAAATGGCCTTTAAGGTACTATTCCACTCTCATATTCACTGCAATGGTGTGAAGAGGTGTGAGGGGTGGACAGGAGGGGGATGGGTTGTTGTTCAGGAGTAAATTCTCACCAACAGAGAAGGTAAGGGGTTGCTTGGGAGGGTGCAGCTGGAGAGTGGGGGTGGCAATCAGTGCCAGCAGATGCAGCCTTGTCTTCCGGAAGGGCAGGGAGTGGATGTTTTATATTCATTATACATTCACTCTGCATTTATGTAACCCTTGCAGCTGCTCTAGGAGGTGGATTCACAGAGGGAAAACCAAGACTCAGATAAGACACTTGTCCAGATGTATGTGGCAGAGGAGGCACGGGGGTCAGGATGAAAACCACCTGCCTGTGACACCCATTCCCCTCCTACCACACCTTCAAGCTTCCCTAGCTTGTCACTCGGCATGTCTTGGCTAAAGATGGGTCACAGTGGCCGTCTTACATCTCCTAGGATCATGTGTCAACATAAGTTGGGTTCTTTCCTCATCTCTAAAAGTACTGTGTGACAGATGGGTGAGTGAGTAGACTTAATTCCTCAAGTAAACCCATGAGGGACTTTGGACCCTTGGAGGGGACTTCAGACAGGGCCCCGGCCACCAAGGACGCCATTGGAGCTTGGGACCGGGTGGCCCTAGACATTCTTTCCTGCTGCCATGTCTCCCACACCTTATACAAAGTATTGCCAATGCAATAAAGTTAATGGAGCCCGCCATCCTTTGAAGGAGCCAATTCCGTGCAAAACTGATACATCTTTGAAGTTAATGAGGTCTATTAGTTGAGCTTATGCTCTTTTAAATGAACATAGTTCTTGAAATCCACCAAACAGCAGCACATCCACTTAGAAGTAGTTACTGATGCCTGGTGCCCCTGTCACCAATGCATGAGGAGCCACCAGGACAGAGCTCTGGGAATTGGCTTCTACTAACATCTAGACAGCCTTCGGCTTCTTGGGAGCTCGACAGATGTCATGCCTGGCTAACCCTTCCTGTCCTTTGCAAAGTCCCCAGATCAGCCTAGTACAGCCATGGGGACTGGACAGCCCCGTAGTGCTCAAAGGAGAAAGTGACAGAATGCAACTGTGAATCCCGAATAGCAATAGCCCTTCACCAATGGCCCCTGCATGGGTGGAATTGTGGCTAGGTGGCCCCTGGGCTCGGGGAAGGTGAGCAGACATGGCTTCTAGGAAGCATAGACCTGGAACTGGCTGAGCAGACACACAGCCTGCAGTCAGCCTGACTGCAGACTGAACAGGGACCATCACGCCCTGGCCCCAGGGCCCCCCGAATATGCCCCGCCAGTGCTCTGCCCAATTTCAGTCTCCTCCCCAGTTAACACAGCTCACAGTTGCTGAAGAACACAAAGTGGTATTTGTTGTGCCCACAGAACATCTGCTGAAGGCAAAACTTGTGTTCATAGCTCTTCACTTCAAAAGACTTGCCGTGTTATAAAAAGAAAGGGACCATCTGTCCCTCTTCTGGACCCCGGCACCTCTTGGAAAAGATTTCTGTGCAAGAAGGCAGTGAGAAGTCAGCACTGACTTCAGGGAACTATTCTGAGGCCGGAAAAGAATGGTGCCTCCCTGCTGAGGGAAAGTTGAGGTGGCAGATGGGAGCCGGCTCTGTGCAGGCCACGAGATGGCAGAGGCTGGTGGGAAGGAAATGGCTGTGGGACCTGGGAGGTGCTCCAGCTGTGCAAAGGCCCAACTGGGAGGGAGACGAAAGTGAGGGCAGATGAAGGGGAGAGACCAGGAGGCACTGGGGCCCCCAGTAGAAGGGGTGGACGATGGCAATGCCCGTTTAGACATTGTCTGCAGCACAAAGTCAGAGATCATCTTTTGCATTCCTCTGCCCAGCTCATCTGGCCTTTCTTACCCTAAAAAGCCCTTTAGGACAGTTCTGCGTCATGGGGACTGCCTTAGGCGCAATGATGCTCTTCCAGTGTGTTCTTCTAGAGTGTGCAGGGGTCCAGTGTGAGGCCCCTCTCAGCACTCAGATAGGAAAGTCACCTGAGCAGCCAGGAGAAGCTGAGTGGGCATCGAGGTGGAGCCGAGGTGAGCACAGGTGGCACCTTCAGTGGGGAGGCATTGCCCTGGCTTCCCGGCCCCTCTCTCCCAGACTGGGCACCCCCGACTGCAACTCCCCAGAAGCCTCCTCCTTCCTTGGCTGCTCCAGTTCTGTGGTTCTGAAACACATCCTTCCGTCTTCCGGATCCTTCCACACACATCCTGGAAAATGTTGGGTTTCTACCAGAATCCAAGCGGATTCCAGAGAGCCTTGGTCTGAGGTCTGAGCTTATTTTGTTTCAGATCAAAACCTGCTTCTCTTGAGCTTCTGTCCCAGGGTGGACGTGGAAGGGAAGGTGCTGGAGATTCTGAAATGGGGTCCTCTGAGGACACCCCCCCTTGCTCCCATTCCTTGTGTGTCTCTGGTGGGAGGGAATGAACTGAGAGCTTTGCCTCTGTCCTGGGGAGGGTTTGCAAGTTTTCATCCAGAGTCTTAAATGAACGGAGTTGCCCCCATTTGACCGCATGCATTGAGATTCTGAGGACTGAGGCAGTTCCTGGAGTAGCATATTCAAGGCTCCCAGAATCCTAAAAGGTCACACTCCTTTTATTCTTGCCTCTTTTCACTTCTCTTCCGTTCTTATTGATTTCTTTGGGCCCATAAGAAAACACAGTAGGCAAAGCCTGCTACTTCCATTGAAATAAAATATTCTGCAGTCAAACCACACACCATAAAGAAATAATTGCAGTCTGTATATATTGCTAATGGACATCTCTCAGCAATTCCCTGTCTCATAAGCTTTAAACACAGACATTAGTATAAATATGCAGAAACCCCCATTTGGGCAAACTACTCTGCATTTCTGAACAGAAGGAAGATTAACCATGCGCTGATATCTTTGAAGGAGCTCAGCAGAGCAGGAAAAATTCACTAGTCCTCTCTGGGAGGGAGCTCGGGACTCCGTGGCGCCTAGAGGACAGAGCTAGAGGCCCGGCTGGCACCTTCTCCTCCCCACCCCCCCGAGCCTGGGACTCTCCTGGAGCACTGAGGGCTTGGCCTCGGGAAGAAGGGACTGGACCCCACTCTGGCCAGATCAGCCTCATCTGAGCTGGTTGGTCAGTTCAGTATCCTGCTTCCAGAGCCTTCCAAGCTCCCAAAGCTCTGACGGGCACAGAAACAGAGAAGTTGAAACATTTCCCCCTCTCCCCTGCCCCCCCTCATCTGCCTGACAGAAGCCCTCCAGGATCCTCAGGCCTCTGAAGTAAATGCCCATGAGAAGCCCTGGGATACATGTAGAGGCAGCATCACCATCTGAACTAGGCCTTACTATCTCGCTTTCTCTGGCGCCCCTTTTCTCAGCCCTCCTCCCCTACCCTGCTTCCCCTCATTGAGGGTCCCATACTCCCCACAAAGGCCAGCACAGGGGTGAGGGTCTCTATCTCCTGGGGCAGGGCTCAACAGCCTGTGCCTCCAGAGCCCAACCCCAGCCTGAGCTTCAAGGGTCTGTGAGGAAAGCCCCTTCCCTCCAGGAATCAGCCATGTGCTGGGCACAGGCCACCTTATCCCCTTTACGGATGGAGCTCCAGGCTTGGTTTTTCCTGGGGCTGGAGCGGCAGGCGAGCAGGGAGAGGTGGGCCAGGAGGCTGCTGAGTTGCTGCCGGCCTGCCTTGTTGTCTGACATGGGAGGTGAGTTACGAGCTAGTCAGGAATCACCACGGGGTGAGGGAGCCGGATTGCAGAGTTCTTCTGGTTATTTATTTTGTGCTCGCCTGCCTTTCCCACAGTGGAATTGAATGCAGAGGAGAGCACTCAACATTTGCATTCTGAGGGAAGGCACCTGGGTTTCTCAGAGCTGGAGCCACAGCCTCATGGCCCTGCCTCTTGCAGTAAAGTCAGGACAGGACAGTCAGAGAGCCTGGCACGAGGGCCTCACAGTCCCCAGACCACCTGTGAGGCTGGGGTTTCTGTAACACCCCAGTTTTCGAGTCAGTACTCAGGGGCACCAGCCTCAGGCAGAAACAGAGGAGCTCAGGAAGATCATATGCTCTCCTCAGCTCACCCCAGCTTGCGTGCAGACTTCACTCACCCGTCTCACCAGCGAGCATCTTGATGGTCTATTTTCATGTCTGTCTCCCCCACTCGACTGGGAATGACTTTAGAACACCCCCGCCCCTGGCCAATTTAGCAACTTTCTGTGAAATTTTAAGATACCCTTTTCTCAAGACCCTTGCTTGCCATCTACCAGAAAACTGTCACAATAACAAAAGAAATCTCGATGAGTGTGAGGTGAATGGCGCCCCTGGAGTTGTGCAATGTGAACAGCTGGAAAGTGACTTAATTGAGGGTATTACATTCCAGACGCTCTTGGAAGGGCGGCTCAGCACTCACACATGTAATCCCCACAAGAGCCTTTTGAAGCGGCCTGGATTATAGCCCCCATTCTACAGATGAGAAACCTGGGCTCAGAAACATGAAGTAACTTTCCTGTGTTTACCTAGCTGGTCAGGGACAGAGTCGGGATGGACTTTGGGCCGTCTGGCCCCGGAGTCTTGCCCTTAGCCATATACTCACTGTAACTCCCCGGCTCTGGGTCCAGTCCTGAGGAGGCCCAGCAAGGGTGTGTTTGCTGTGGAAGAAAGGGCCTGGCTTCCAGCCCAGTTTAGCCCATCTCCTGCCCCCCGCCCATACTGATTCTCTACCTCCTTGTTTAGAAAATGAGGAGCTGGATGCACAGGCTCAGAGGTTCAAGAACACTGAGGCCTCACAGAGGCTGCTGGACGTTGCCATGCAGCCAAACCTGAGGAGATGCCCTCGCATAGACCCAAGCTGTGCCCACGGCTGGGAAGCCCCATGACCCGCAAGGACTTCGGGCCTATCAGCTCATCTTCACCAGGGCCTCTCAGACTCAGCCCACTGGCCTGGCCTCCAGGGCCTTCACATGACCTTCCCTCCTGGTCAGCCTCTACGTGGTCTCAGTTCTACCGCCCACCCTCCGCTCACCCCCTCCAGGCCCCCTCCTCAGCTCTTCCAGCCTGTGGGCCTCCCCTCTCACGCCACTCTCCACTCTGCTGTCAGAGTAGATTTTCTAAGGCACTGTGTGACCAGGCCCTCCGTCACTCAAAATCCTTCAGTGGTCCTCATTTCTCACAAAGCTCCCTCACCTGTCACTCAAGGCTGCTGACCCCTCCAGCCTCTCCCACCCTGCTGCCCCACAGGCCTGGCTCCTCAGGGCCCCTGCCCAACAACCACTCACTTCAGTCCCACCCCTATTCAGACCTGCCTTTAGCAGTTTCCTCCTCCAGAAACCTTCCCAGAACTCTCAGGCCACATGGAACCCCCAGGCCCAAGTGACAGCCTAGGGCTGACATGACAGTTCTCTCCCGTGACTCACTCTTCTTCCCAAGCAGGGGACTCCGGGGCCAGGGTCTGGGCCCAGCCAGGTGGCGGAACAGCAGCGGAACAGTCCCCTGAGTAGTACAGGTACTGAAGTCACATGTAACTCCACCCAAGGTGTGGCTCTGGTCAGCCCCACCTCCTGACCACCTCTCCCCTCAGCCTCCTCTGTCTCTTCTGATTCCCAAAGGTGCTCCCATCTGGGCCGAGGCAGCTCGTCCTCCTTGGGGAAAGTAAGGTGTGACCTCATCAGGGTTCCCCAGGGCCATCCCAGAACCCGCTGTGGCTGCCACGCAGAAACCAGAGAGCCCTCCTGAGAAGTTACAGGGAACAGTTATGCAAGTGTACTTTAGAGTTCCAGAAAAGTGCAACATTCCATCCCAGCAAGAGCTAGTTCTCACCATCAAAAAGGGGAGTGGGCTGAGGTAACTGTCCTCCCAGCCCACAGCCCATGGGAATCCAGCTCCTCCCCTGGGGATGGAAGGCAGTTGGGGATGGATGAGGCGTCCAGACAGCCTCTGCCCCCAGTCGGTAAGGATAGGAGCCGAAGCTCTGAATGTTCCGAACATTCAGCTCCCAAGGCTGCCCAGCCCCCAGACAGGCAGAACCTGCACACCCGTGCACAGCCCCCCTCTGCTTTCACTTGGGGGGGTGGGGGGGCGCTCCCCCACCCTGCTAAGCTCTAGTTGGTGCCTGGCTTGGAGCCCTCCTGGCACTGGGGCAGAGAAGGGGAGAATAAGAGTGTATAATCCCCTTCCCAGGATGAAGTCACTGACCTGGAAGGACTTGGCCTTACTATCTGGGAGGAGACATCTTCCCCCCACCCCACCCCCACTAACCCTTGTCCTAGGAAAGAGCTCCAAAAAACAAAAGCAACCCCCAGGTGCAAGAGGAACAAGGGAAGAGAGATGAGTCATGAGACCTGAGGCTCTGAATAGCCCTTTGCTGGGAGCTTTGGGACCTAGTGAAGCAGCCAAATGCATGACTGAGGACACCTCTGCGGGACTGGCCAGCCCTTGTGAGCCAGCTAAACCATGCCTGCCCTTGAGAAGGAGGAGACAGACAGGTCACCAAGCGTCCTCCACGGGGCAGGGCTTTCCGTCTCTTGTTCATCATTGTATCCCCAATGCCTGGCACATTGTACGTGCTCAATAAATACTGGCTGAACGTATGAGTGAAGAAATGAATGGATGAATGACTATAGCTCTAAGTACTCAATGCTGCCCACAGTATTGAAGTGTAAACCCCATAGGGTCATAGGCATGGAGCAGTGAGTGCAGGATCCAAGGGGATGAGACATCTTGAGCAAGGACACAGAGGTGGCTACAGAGTTAGGGAATCTTTAGGCAAAAGCCATCCTGCAGAAAGCAATCTCCTTTCAGTCATCAGCTTCTATGATTTTGTGTAACTTCATTCAAACGATCAGCCCTTTGTCACATTCTCTCCTGTCCAGACACTTTTGCAGGGCTTGACCTTATTATCTTCTTCTTGCCCACTAACGGCAAGTAACTTGCTCTTAGATGGATCCTCATGCTGTGGAGGACCACATCATGCTCCTGGGCAATGAGTAGGTCCCCTTTCTCCTGAGACGTTGTTGTGATCTCAGGAGCTTTGGCTGCATAAGCCCTTGGCCATTTGAGCCCTTGACAATTTCTAGGGTTGCCCTGCATAGTATAACTGCTGGTCTGTGGCCATTGAGTTCACCAGTCCCACCTGCCTTCCCTCCCTTTCTGAAGGCCTAAGGTCCCCTCACCACCTCAAGACCAGAGCCCAGGCCCCAAACTGGCTCCAGGCCCTGACTTTGCCTTGGCCCCTTCCACCCAGCTGGGGCCCCTCTCTGAGATCTCCCCACTGCTGGCCTTACCAGCCAGCCCCTGGAGCTTGCCTTCTGAGCCAGTTCTGCCCAGCCCCAAATTGCTGACATCCCCTTCCTGTGTCTACATCACAATCCTTTATGATGCTCCTTGGACCCTGGGCCTCGCCTTCCCAAGTAACTTCAAACTCTTCTGGTCTCCTGGGCCTGCCCTGCCCCAAGAAAGGGATCTAGAACAGGCAGGAAGCACCAAAATACGGTGGTTTAAAACTATAAAAGCAGGGTTTTTAATTAAGCAGAGCTTGATTCAAACCTTTGCTGCCTCCATCTTTGGCCAGGGACAAGTTACTCTCCCCAAGCCTCATTCTCCTCATCTGTAAAATGGAGACCTTCTGTCCTAGGGTTGCCTTGGGGATAAAAGGAAATCATGGGTATCAGAGGGGGAGGCAGAAAGCATGCGCTCTGGATGCGGGCTTTTCAAAGTGCCAGGGCTTCCTCCTCCTCCTCCTCTGGCCTCTGGGCTGCCCTGACGGGTATGGTGTCAGAAAGACGGCTTAGGGGGGCTGATGTAATTAAAGTGCCCCTTGGCCCAGCACCTGGCACGTGGTAAGCAACGCAGAAAGGCTGCAGTTTCTTCTGTCCTTTGGGTTTTAACGCTGGGTTCCTGTTCCAGCCCACGCCCCAAACCCGGCGGGCGACTCCGGCTCTGGCTCGGGCTGTCTGGCTGGGAGGGCCAAGGCGCTCCGCCCCGGAGCGAGTCCCCGCCCCCAGTGACGTGTGGGGCCCGCCCCCCGCGCCGCAGCACGTGCCGCGGGGAGGGGCGGGGCGGCGGGAGGTTCCCGGGCGCGCGGCGGCGTTGGCGCGTCTGCGAGCACCTATTTGCATATGCGCAGGTTGGATATTTATAACTTCTCTACAGCCAGTTCCAAGTTATTGATGTCTTAAAGTGACTTTAATCTGAGCCTTCTTTTCTTCAAATGGGCTTTTGATTTCCGGAGTGATATTATACATGGCTGTAAGGTATTGACTGAGCGATCGCCCTTGTGTTCTCAATGTGCTGATGCTGAAAATCTGCGATATAAATAAACTTCCTCTGGTAGAATCATTATAAAGCACAAGCAGCAGAAATTTATGGAAAGAACAGATTAAATGCTTAGACTTAAATTCTTCAGTGTGCTGCTTGCCCTAAACTGCTGTGTCTGGAGTTTGGGCTGCTGATTCAGGTGGAAAAAATCAAACGGACACATCGCTTGTCGGTGCATTTTTACTATGATCTATTGTGTTGCCAAAAGAGAAAGCTCAAAAGCTGCCATTGATAATCCTGGTTAAAACTTGGAGCATAAATTATTAAGACATGTAGTTTCTTTTCGGAGTGGCTGGGGACTGGGGCATGCAGCACAGTAAAGAAATATAACATCAATATGTGCTTATGCATTGTAATGCGGGACATTTTTATGCCCTTAATAAAACATTCCGCCTACAACTATGTTTATGAAAGCAACAGATAGGAAGATCCATAATGCCACTTAATAGAGTTAATCACCTCCCACCGGAATAGTTTAAAAGGCTTTTTATTGCATGGTGAAAAGCTCTGACCATAATGAATACTCTGCACACTGTCGGGTGCCAGTCAGAAGGCTGGAAGCAGCAAAGTGAACTTTCTAGCACCTTGGGGCTGGGAGGGTTCTCAGGACTCGGTCTAGCTGTCTGAGCTCCAGGTTTTTAAATCAGGAATCTAGCCTTTGCATCAAACATTGGGCTCTGTCTGGGCTTTCAGTTCTAAATGTTAAGCTCTGGGCTCTAGATGTAATTCTGAGTTTGTTCTGGGCTCTAGGTCTAGGCACTGGATTGGTTCCAGGCCCTCAAATTTGGCTCTGGGTTACCAACCCTGGGTCCATGGGTCCTGAGTAAGTTGGTCCTACAGTACATCTATATCTGGAGCGAGGAGAGGGGGTGGGGCTGTTTCCTAACAATGTTGCTTTAGTTTGCTGTCAGCTTGGTGGATCGCTCTGACCACAGAAATTTATCCCAAATACTTTCCTTTCACCTCCGACCTTTCCAGCCAGTTTTTGACAGAGGAGGGAAGTCGCAGAATACCCATGGCTAGCCTCTCCTGGGGTCAGCATGTAGACAAAGGCTGGTCCTCCAGACAACGGCCTGAAGGGAACAGACCCAGACTCAGTGGCCAGGCCCCCAGCCACCAGCCACTGAGTCTCCAGGGCTAATCACTCCCTCGAAGGAAAAGTCTTTATCTCCTATGTCCCTTATCACACAGCCGCTGAGTGACTGGAGCCACAGGGAATCTCCCAAACAGCCTGCAAAAGCTGAGGAGGTGAAGGGTCAGACTGAAATAATTAAAGAATAAAATCACCCTTTAGAAGCTCAATTCAAGCCAGCAAGAGTGAAGCAAGCAGCAGGGAGATAGTGCTCTCCCGGGGCCAGGCCTCTGTCACATGCCCGGGCGGCACTCTGGGGAGGCCAGCTTGAGCTTGTACGCTAGTGGAGATTTTTCTGAGTGTGAAAGCTCTTTTCCTCTTGGAAAGTTGGGCCAACAAGAACTAAGAATGACCCCTGAGGGCACTGAGTGGAGGGTGGGTGGCCAGTGAGTCCAAGCCCTCTGTCCCAATACATGGTGGGCTTCTCTCCACTAGACTGGACTCCAGGGCTCCTTAAGCCTTGGATGGCTGGGTTGTCACCAGGAGTTCATAGCTTTTTGTGCTTGATGGAGAGGTTGCCATAGCAGAGCTTTGCTAAGACGGAATCATACCGGAACAAACTCCCAGCACCCAGTGGGAACACCAGTCACTGGATTTCCTAATGACCTGAGAGGATTGCTACCCTTCTGCCACGTCCTTACCACCAGCACCACCCAAAGTGAGGTCTGTGCTCAGGTGAATTGGCCTTTCAACCAGGGAGGCATTTCCCACTGTGGGCCTGTGCACTGGCTCCATGGGGGACCATGTCTACAGCTGCCCTCCCAGAGGGGAGCTCCCTCGTGGGAACAGGCTACGCCTCCCCCACCTCACACTACTAAGGACAGCTGGGGAAGAGAGCACAGCCTGTACGTCGTGGAGGCAATGCTCGTTAGTTCTGTCCACCAAACGAAAAATGTAGCAACCACCTACCACATGTAACTGCTAAAACTCTCTACCCTTCTGGAGTTCACACTATGGCTCCCCAAAGCCTCCCAAATAGTCTGGCCTCTACCTTTGGGATGCAGCAACTATAGAATGAAGAAACTGAGTGTGACCTTCGCAGGGCTGACCACAGCAGGCTGAGCCAGGATCCCCAGTGCTGGAGCTGGGTTCTCAGACGGATCTTTTCACCCCAGTCCCCCTTGGGGACTCCCTCCACCCCATGCAGCCACCAGAGGTATGTGCTCAGTCCAGGAGGACAAGAGCATTAAGGTTTCAGCTCCTCTTGGTCCCTCTTAGAGAGCAGAGGTGGAGGCCCAAGGGTTGTAAGACTGGCTCATCTTTGAGACAATGAAGCAAGGGTGTCCTGAGGTCACGGAGGCCATGACTATACCACAGAGGCCTGGGGAAAGAGGTTGCAAACTAGTGCTGGGGCCACAGTTAGCATTTTTGAGGGAACCTGAGTGTGCATGCCGAGCTCTTCTCTTGACTCAGCAAGTTTTTTTCTGAAGTCCAGGGTCTCCCACTGGGTCTATGCAAATAGCCATAAGACCTGCTCAGGGGAAGAGCACACACAGTGCACCCTGTCCGAGTGCCCAGCCACATGCCAGCTACCCAGATGGGCCCGGAACTAAGGCACCCCAGCAAGGCCCTTGGGGATACCCTCCAGTAGCTTTCAGGTCCCCAACAGGCCCCCACTCTCTCTGCCCACTGGCCTTGTGGACTTGAAGCACCCACTGGGCGGCTGCTCCTGGTCCCTCCCTGGCCTGTGGACTTGAGTGAGTCCTGAGGCCTGAGTGCATAGGCAAGGGGGTTTGGGTGCATAGGGCTGGGCTTGGTGCACAGCTCCCTGGGGGACTTTTGGGATGAGTTTGCTAAATAGAGATGTCTGTTCTGGGAGGTCGTGATATCACCTGTCATTAACCTGGGCACCCTGCCCAGGGTTCTCACCAAGAAATCGTAGGCAGCTGCTTGCAGGCGCGTGAGTGATTTGCAAGGACCACAAGAATATTTGCATAAACATATGTATGGAGTGTGTATTTATTTGCATTCATTTGCATAAATTGCTGGCTCTTGGAGCTGTTGTTCCTTAATTTTATTTTATTTTTTTCAATAAATTTATTTGAGCTCTGAGCACAGATCTAGACACTTTAGGAATGAGAACAAAAAGGCAAAAAACAACAGCACTGGGACATAAGACCAGAGATTCTCAAACTTGGCCGCACCTTAAAATGTTCTAGGACGCCTATAGAAATCCTGGTGACTAGATGCTCCCCATAGTGTTGGACATAATCTATGGGGGGGGCGGGGTGGAGCAAAAATATAAGGATTTTTTAAAAATCTACTTTTTTAAGTTAATGTATTTATTTTGAGAGAGAGAGGGCATGGGGGTAGTGGGGGAAAGGGGCAGAAAGAGAGGGAGAGAGAGAGAGAGAGAGAGAGATTCCCAATCAGTCTCCGCACTGTCAGTGCAGCCCACTGTGGGGCTGAAACCCATGAACTGCAAGATCATGACCTGAACCAAAATCAAGAGTCAGATGCTTAACCAACTGAGCCACCCAGGCGCCCCATATATAAAGGGTTTTTTTAATAGGTAGGGTAAATACACATACTTAAGGTGAATACACAGGTTGGGAACTGACGCCTTAGGGCAGGGCCTGTGTCAGCTTGAGGCAGCCTCAACCTCCAGCTGGAGACACTGGGCACCCCACCTCACCTCCCTCGTATGTGCCAGACACTAACAACATGAGTGCAGTGAGCCATGTGATGTGCCAGGGAGGTGCAACAGGCTTCCGGTAAAAGATCTCTGTGCCCTTCGTCATCAACACCGTTCCTGCACTGTGTCATCCCATGCAGAACTAGAGCATCTGGAGACCTGACTGCCCCTCCCCTCCCGGCCTCCCGGCTCACCCTGGACTCCACTTGGCGCTCTAGCCAGCCCCTAGGAGACCTGAGTGCTTCAGGGGGTGCCCAGGGTCTGTTCTGTCTGAAGGACAGGGGTCTCTGTCCTCCCGATGGCTTCCAGATGCCTGGAAAGTGAGCACTTGTGAGAGGGAGGCCGTGTGTTCCGCAGCAAACCGGCCCGGCCCCACCCACCTCCCTCCCTTCCTCTCTTGGGGCTGGAGAGAAGGCCAAGTCCTAGGGTTTGCCGGCTTTTCCCCCTCTCTGATGGGTGCTGCCCAGGCAAAGAAAATGCTGGAGGTGTGGGAATGCCCAGTGTCCTTCAGTGTGCTTGTGTTGCCCAGGGTGCTGCCACTCTGCAGTCTCTCACTGTCCCTGCTTCACGCCATCACTCCACCCGTCCACCCACCCCAGAGCCCTCTAGAGTCCCTGGTCCCTGCTTCTGTGACTTTGCTTCTGCCATCGCTCTGGGGACAGCTCTTCCTCCACAGCTGTTGGCTCAAATCCTGTCCATTCAGGACCCAGCTCAGTGCCTCCTATTCCACAGCACCTTCTCCCATTCGGCAACTCTTCATTCATTCCCTCCATCACTGTGCCAGGCACTGGGGTACAGAGACCCGCCAGATCCAGGCTCTGCATTTGAGAGCTTTTCTGAGCAGAGATCAAAGTCCACTATGTTCCACTCCCCAGCGCCTCTCAGGGAAATGGGAAGCCCTGCCTCCTGCTGCCATGCAGAGGTGCCACATTAGTGCAGGCTGCTCCGGGTAGCCTATATAGGCCTGCTAACAGGAGACAGGCAAGCCACACCTTGGCCTGCAGAGGTGAGCAAGGAGGGAAGGGTTGGTTTCACAACCTCAGGGGGAAGGTGAGAACAGAGAGAGCAGATTGTAGTGAGCGTGGCCCAGCCTACTCGTCTCCTGGATCCACCTTTGCTAAAACACACGGGGCCATTCCCGGGGCATCTGGGAGCCCCGTGGCTTGGTTTGCAGGTCAGCTGTGCTGGGGAAAGCCTTCCCCCCTGCCCCAGGTCCTGGTTGTACCCCCCACCCCCCGCGGGGGTCTCTAGCTTCCCATCCAGATCCTCTCATTCTATTGAGAGTCTCACCTCCACCCAGAAGAGGCAGTACTCACCCCCAGTGGGAGCCAATGTGGGCCACCGCAGTAGAGCTATAGAAGCTCCAGGGAGCCTGGAGATGGCTTCTGTTCCTAAAAGGAGCTGTGACACCAAATGGACACCATTGTTTACCACCAAGACCGAGTTGGGCAGGAGGGCCAGAGCCCACAGGTGCAGGGACAGCTCCTGAGTCAAGTCCAGCATTGCCTTCCCCAGCCCTGGGCCTGGAGCTAGAGCCAAGGGGGACTCTCCTCCAGACTTCCTGCCATCACATAGGGCTGCAGATCCACCTAGTGGCATCTGCGGGCCACCCCAGGACAGGTCCCGTGGGCACCTGAGGCTGTGCGAGGCTCTGGAATTGGGGGGGAGGGGGTGAAAGATAATGTCTCTACCACCCCAGAGCTCTCAGTGTAACAGGAGACAAGATTGGCAGGCAAGGATCACAGACCAGGACGGAGGGATTAGCAGAGGAGAGGCCTGAGCTGGCAAACAGGAGATGGAGTTGAAAGGGGATGGGTAGGGGAGATGCCAGAGGCCACCTGTTGACCCTTCCCAGGCACCTCCTGGAACCAGGCCTGGGGTGCCTCCTCCACAAACTGGCGGGTGCCAAGGACCATGTCAGTCATATGATAGGCGGGTGTGCAGGCCACTGTGACGCCTAGAAAAGGTTACCAACAGTGGTCCAGAGGCTGGCTCCTCCCAGTGGCCATGGTTTCTCTGCAGGTTGACCCCTGGGCTGACTTTAAGGCAGCCCTGACTCTCTGACTCTGTACCAGGGCCTGAAGCTGGCACCTGGTCATCTGGAGAGCAAACCCCACTTTCTTCTTCTTTTGCTTATTTTCTAATTTTCCTAAGATGATCGTGGTGATTGCTAGCATTAAAGACCATTAGCAAAATATGAAAAACTGCAGTGACTCCTAGGCTCTCACCTCTCCTGAAATGACAGTAGGTGATGTGTTGTCCCAGACCTGACACTGGCCAGGCCCAGCAGGAGGGGTGGGTACAGATGGAGACCCCGGGACAAACAGCCATGGAGAGACACCCCTTCCTGGAGATTGTAGAGGACGCAAGTGGGGTCCCCATCCCCTACAAGCATACACACAGTGGTACACACGCCCCTCCCCTGCGTCCTCACCCCAGGGCCTTTCTGGCTATGAATTTTCTCCTCCTGTGATGTGATTCTAAGTGCCATTAGCCCCTGGCATCTGGGGTTTCCGTTTCATTTCCCTCTTTACCTGGGTAACTGAACTGATTGTGCTCCCAGCTCTGGTTCACTAATTCTTGCAAATCCTTTAAAACTATTGATTTATTTGCTGGGACTATGTTCTCAGGATCCTTGGGAAACACTGGCTTTTGCTAAAGCAGGTGTAGGAGAGCTGTGTTTCCCCCCACTTCTTGTATCTCTCTCCTGCCTGCCCACCATCTCCTCCTCCCAGCACTTCCTGCCACCCCTTCTCTTTGCTATCCTGTCCCTTTCTGGGGCAGATGGCTGACTCTACCAAAATCCTATCTGACTGGACCTTTAAGGTATTAAGTCTTCAGGACACTTGCAACAAAACAAGGTTCTGTGGAACATCGCACCTGAAAATTGAGGCTTCGAGGTTGTGTCTGGTTGCTGGGATCTTCACCCTTTATTTGAGATACCGTTTCCTTCTCTGGGTTCTGATTGCTCTTCTATTGTCCTGGGTCTGCAGTGACGGGTGCAGAAGCTCTGGGGTCCCTCACTCAGGCTCTTCCCTGCACTATCCACACAGACAGCCATCTCACTCAGGCATCGCAGGAACCCACGTGGAAGGCTGGGCAGCCGGGGCCTCTGGATGGAAAGAGAATGAGGGTGGTCATGATGGCCAGTTGACAGGGAAGAGCCCAGCCCCTCTGGGAATCCCGGGCAGTGAAAGAATGAAGCAGGGCTCCCTACGGGCCTCTCCTGCCACGGCCACCCACTGGCCGGGAAAGGAGGGTAGCAAGCTCTCTCCACTTTTGCCCCAGATGAAGGAACCAGATATGTGTGATGATGAGTTTTCAGGCTCGGCACCGAGAGCCCCATTTTCTGGGGGGCTGGGCTGTCCTGGGTATGGTGGTGACTGTCAGTTCCCCAAGTGCCTTAGCTGAGCTCTGTCTTCTGAGCAAAAATATCTAGAGTTTGTACCTGTCTGGGGGCACATGCAGCACTGCTCCATTCAGCACATGTCTTTATTCAGCTCTCTGGCAGGGGCCAGCCAGATTCGCGTATGTATTGGGAATCTGACGTCTTGCCCCTAAAATAGTGAGTGGTAAAATAGAAAGCTGTAAAATGGTAACAGCCAAGGATAGACCACAGGCTGGTGGCTTCTCATCAGAGAAGGGCCTCTGTTCTCACAGCCTGTGAGGCCAAGCCTGGGGGCCCATCAGTTTGAGGGGCACATCCACGATGCTGCAGGGGAGAGGCAGCAACCTGCACCTGGTTCCTGAATGCCTTGCCCTGGGCCAAGCGGGAGGCCTGCTGCAGGGGGGGTGGGGGGCAGAAGACAGGGACAGTGCGTAGAAAATTCCTCCCTCCACCCCAGCTGTACATGGACTTTCCAGGCTAAAGGCCAGGCTTCACCCTCACTACTCACAGCAGCAGCCCCTCGTGGCAGGTCTCTCTCTCCAGACATTTGCTCTCCATCCATCCCACCCCTTTATCCCCCAGGTGACCTGGGTGACTTTTCTGAATTTTCCTCCCAAGCCTGCAACCTCTAGCCTGTCAAGGGGGCCTCTGCCTGCACTCCAGCCTCAGCTCTGACCCCCACCCCGACTCCAGCCATACTCTACCGCCCAGCGCCCCTGCAGCGTGCTGATGTGCCCCTTGGGCCTCTCCCCAGGCAGACTGCTAACAAAATGTCCTCCTGTCCACCTTTGACAAGTCCCACTCACTTCCCAAGACCACACCAAGTCCCCTGTCCCTGCGGGCCTTCCCTCCTCCACTCTCACTCTCTGCTCCCCCCCAGTGCCCCAAGCAGGCTCTGCTACAAGAAGCATCTGTCACCCTGCATATGACGTGGTGTAACACAGATGCAGTCCGTGTCCATGCTACTCAGGGTGCTGAGACACCAACCACACACCACAGCTCTGAGAACTGAATGGCACAGGCATTTATCTGAGGCTGGGAATTGGGGCCGCACCGGCAGATCCGTCCCAGGATCAGTGTGCTTGGGACCTTGCACTGGCACTATCTCCCTCACCCCAGCGGCTCAAGCACTGCTGCGCCCATCAGCCCCCCCAGTTCACCACAGCCACCATAGTCACCGCTGGCCAGCTCTGTGCTCCACACGGGAACTTCACGGTCCAGGCGTGAGCATCAGACAGGCTGCGCCCAGGTCTCATGTCTACATACCAGCTGCCAGGAAGCTGCCTACACAGTGCCCAGCTCGCCTCACGTCTTGGGGTTCTCCCCAACAGAAGGGGACTCCAGTGCCAAGCAGCCAAAATGACCTTTGTCCACTGCAGCATCTACCTCCCCCATCAGACTGTGAGCAATTTGAGGATGGGCTGGTCTCATTCATAGTCCGGGTCCTGACACATAGTAGGTAATTGTAAATGTGTATTAGACTATGAACTAGTAAATTAAGACTAATACCCTTTGTTACGTGCATTTAGTTCTCCACCAGTGACATAGCTTAGTGGTGACACAACACCCCCTGCACTTTCTGGTCATCACAGCTGGCCCCTCCCTCCCCAGGCCACTCATCTCCCCCTCCTCAGAAGGCCTTCAGGACTGCCACTGCCCATTTATATAGCGCCTGTGTCCCCACTGAGCTGCACCATCCTATGGGACAGGGACTAATTCACTCATCTATTGCCCAGACTCCTCTTCACCTCCCTTCTTCACCCCAGCTCCTGGCCCAGCGCCCTATGTCTTGTAAATTCAGAAGAGGGGCATCAGGATGGGTTGGAACAGCAGAAATGAAGGGCCTGATGATATAGAAAGGCCAGGGTGGGGGCACAGTTGGGGGTGGGGTGGGGGTGAGGTCACTGGTGGTTGACTCTGAGCAGACTTTTTGAGTGTAAGGGATGAACCTGACTCTCTCATCCTATCTCATAAAATTCATGAATGGCCCCCAGTCTCCTGTGAGTTACCGACTACAGTGGGTTTGTTTCTTTCACAGTCTACTGTGGGCCTGCCTCTTATACCACACACACACACACACACACACACACACACTCATACATACACATACATGCTCGTTCACACAATCATATGTTCGTGCCCACATGCTTACATATACCGTGCACTCAGACACACACACACACATATGCATGTGGCTCACACCTTGCCCCTCCAGCCCACCTAGTGAGCTGCTACACATCTTTCCAGTGTTTTCTTAAAGGCCACCCCCCCACACACCCAAGCCTCCCTGAGTTCCACCAAGCCAGCCAGCAGTCCCTCCTCTGAGCTTCCTCTACCAGCGCTTGCCCCATAAAATTCCCCTCACTTGGCATCACAGTCATTTAGTGCATCCCCTGTTAAACTGTAAGCTCCTCATGGGGTCTGTGGTCATCTCCATTCACATGCCTGACACCCCACCCCCACCCCCATGCCCAGCCCACCTGTTGAATGAGTAAATGAGCGAGCCAGACAGATACAGAAGCTCCCAGTGTCTCCCTCTGAGAGGGGATGTCCATGCCTCAGACTTATTCAGCTATGGACTTAATTGCCTGCTTCAGAGAACCCTCAAACTCTCTAGTGCCCTTTCCACTTTCTGCCCTGACCCCGGGCACGTGGAGCTCTCCAAGGTGCTGAACATGGTTCTCTCACTTGGCCCAACTATCTGCCCTGACCTCTGGACTCTAGTCTTTCTAGCCTAGAGCCATCCCCCGCATTCCACAAATCCACCCTCCAATGGAAAAGAAGCAGTGTCTCTAAATATGCTATAGGCAGACCATGGTTTCACAGAGGCACAGTGCATTATGAGAGCACAGGGGGAGGAGTAAGCTCCCCTTCCCCATCTCAGACAACAGACTCAACTCTCTCCCTGGGAGCAGACACGAGTCTCATCTTTGCCTGGTCCTGAGAACCAAGGTCCCACAGGACGCCCACCTCCCTGGTGCCAACTTCTAGCTGCTGTAAGGGGCTTCTGCCTCACAGGCTATATAGCCACCTTCCCTCCTAACCCCTGACCTCCTGGCTTCTCCTGGCCCATCTGCTATGACCTCCCTGGCACTTGCAAACCCCACCTTTAGGATTCTGGTCCCTATGAAGCTCTTCAGGGTCCTGACTCTTTTTGCCTGGATGCTTAAAACTTCACATTCCCCCTTCCCAGCTCTAGCACATCAACCTAGAGTCCCAGCTCCTGCAGAGCTCTTTGAACAGTGGTCTTGACCTCATTTCTCATCCAACTCTCCGAAGCCCTGGAATTCTTGTGAGGTCTCTCAGCCCTGACCCCCTATGACATGTTCTTCCTGTCCAAAGTATTCCCATCATCCCCTCAGCCTTCATCCTCAAAGCAGGAGCCGGGTGAAGGCTACCTTTCTGGGGGCAGGAAGGACTAACACCTGACTAGGGCACTTCCTCCAACTGCAGCCTCAGGGTTTGCCAATTGGCCTTCCCTGCTCAGCCAGGGGTCTGTCCTCAATGGTGCAGTTTTATGGGAATTTTTTTAAAGGAGAATAATTTAAATGACTTTTATGACATCTTGGAGGGCCTGAAAATGCTCCAACTGGAAGGTAACTCTCAGTTCTGCCCAACAAATGCATATCAGGCACCCTCTAGTGCATAGCCCTGAGGCAGGGTCTGTAGGGACAGAAAGGCCCCTCCGTGCCAAATTTCACTGCATGAGAAATAGGTCTTGTCACCCAGCGTTGGACAACTTGGAAAAGGCAGGCTGGTGAGAGGTGGTGACTGTCCTTAGTACTTTACCCCTTTTTGATAAATGGCAGGAATTTCCATTTGGACAACAGGATAACCAGGAGGTCTCCTCACTATAACTCTTGGTCAGGCAAGAAGTCTGAGTCTTTCACACTTCTCTTCTCTAGAAGGCCCCATTTCCAGGGAGGGCTCGCCTATACATAAGGCTGTCAGGTCCTGGGCTGGGGCTGATGTGACTCCCCAGTAGAGGAAAGCCCCTCCAACTTGGGCTGGGTGTGCATTCTGCAGGTGGTTTTATCCTGTCCAAGAAGCTGGAGCCCAGCTGGCCCTCAAGGTTGATCCTGAGCTGTTCTTTGGAGAAGGAGATGTGTATATGTGATCAGTCAAGGAATGAGGGAGGAAGAAGGGCAGCGTTCAGCTTGGGAGCCTGTCGCTGACTGGCTGTGGCCCAGCTGGGCAGCAGCGATGGGAAGCTCTGTTTGTGTAAAGCCACCACTTGCCCCACAGTATCTGCACATTTGGGGCTCCCCTGCTCCTGGATGGATTATCCTCTGGGCATGCATGACACAATTTTTGCTGGGCTTTCTCAGTATATTTCACAACTGCTCTGAGTTTATAATTTTTTCAAGTCCTTTATCAAATATGTGTCATAAATACCATTGGAATCAGGAGCATTTATCACCTAGCTGGGTTCTTTCTTGAGCTCTGAAAAAAATTATTTGGCTGCACAACCTTTCTCGGGGCTCTGATTTAATGGACTTCTCTGCTGCAAAGCACTGAAATGCGTTGCCTTTTAATATTTGACATCTCTTCCTCTTTATTACCACCTCAGACAGCCCTTCTAGTCCAGCTGGAATGAACCCATTAGTCTCTGACAAATAACTCGTGTCGTTTGGTGAAAAATATGCAGAAGCTTGGCTGCGATGTCATCTCTGGACTCGGTCCTGTTTGTGGCCTCCCTCTTCTCTAAACAAAGCTTCAGGTCCAGGCCAGGGTCCCCTTTCTCTTGGTTGCCACTTGCCACCGGGTCCACAGAACCAGTTTACCCCACCACTTATAATGGGCTTTGAGACGGGGTATTTAGAGATGTCCGCCTAAATTCTGGTATTTAGAATTAACCTCACAGGGGGCGCCTGGGTGGCTCAGTCAGTTAAGCAAGTGGCCAACTTCGACTCAGGTCATGATCTCGTGGCTTGTGAGTTTGAGCCCCGCGTTAGGCTCTGTGCTGACAGTTCAGAGCCTGGAGCCTGCTTCAGATTCTGTGTCCCCATCTCTCTCTGCCCCTCCCCTGCTCTTTCTCTGTCTCTCTGTCTTTCAAAAATAAATGTTAAAAATTTTTTTTAAAGAATTAGCCTCATAGAAGCACTGTTCACAGTAACCAAAAGGTGGAAGCCACCCAAGTGTCCAGTGACAAATGAATAGATAAACAAACTGTGGTACATACATATAACAGAATTGCACTCAGCTTTAAAAAGGAAGGAAATTCTGACACATGCTACAACGTGGATAAACCTTGAGGATATTATACAAAGTTAAATAAGCTAGCCACAAAAAGACAAATACTGCATGAGTCCACTTAAATGAGGTACTTAGAGTAGTCAAATTCATAGAGACAGAAAGTAGCATGGCCACTGCCAAGAGCTGGGGAAGAGGGCCATGGGAACTTGTTTACTAGGTATAGAGTTGCAGTTTTGCAAGATGAACCATTTTGGAGATTGACTGCTCAGCACCAAAAATGTATTTAACACTACTGACCTTTACACTTAGAATAGTTACATTGGTAAATTTACTGCAATTAAAAAAAAAGAATTAGCTTCAAATTCTACCAGTAGAGGAGAAACTGACACAGAAGTTTTATGAGCACTTGAGCTCCATCATTTATTCATGCTTTCTCTATCAGCTGGCTCTGCTGCGTAACAAACAGTTCTAAGATTTAGTGGCTTAAAACAACTGCTGATTTAGATTATGATTCTGGTCTGCAGTTTGGGCTGGGCGCAGCTGATCTAGGTCAGGCTCAGCTGATTTTGGTGGGCTCCTTTCTGCTCCACAAGGCCTTTTATCCTCCAAAAGACTCATTCCGGCTGGTTCATGTGGTAGTGGCAGGGGTCCCAAGAGAGTGAGCAAAAGCAAGCAAAATTTTTTGAGGCTGTGGCTCATGCTCACATACTGTCCTTGCAACCACATTCTGTGGTCAAAGCAAGTCATAAGGCCCGTCAAAATTCAGACGGTGGGGAAATGAACTCCACCCCTTGATGGGAGGGGAGGCAAAGAATTTTTGCCATCTACCCCACCACCTGTATATATGCCAGGCCCTGTAATAAGTGTTGAAGATAAAAATATAAATAACTGTCTAGTGCAGGAGACATACATGTAAATAAATAATTACAATGTATAGCATGCTCTAAAGAAGTAAGCACTGGATGCTATGGGAGCATGGAGGAGGGCGGAGGGCAGAGGGCAGAGAGATGTGGAAGGAGGGGAAAGAGGCAGACACCTGGGACACAGTAACACCTTAACTGGTATTACAGGTCAAAATGGTCATTAGCCAGAAGAAGAAGGGAGGATGAGAGATTGGGGCAGAGGGCAGCAGGAAGGGTGAAGGCTGGCAGGGGACATGCCAGGGGTACAAGGAAGCTTCAGTGAGGAGTTGGGGAGGTGGGCCACATCACAGACAGCCTTGAAGGGTTTATTTAAGCCGGGATGGATGGCCAGGTTGCTGAGTAGAGATGGCTTAGGGCCTGCAACAGCCAGGCGTCTATGTGGGCTGCTGCCCTGACCCAGGTGAAAGAGGGCGGTGGCTCAGACATGGCCCAGATGTTCCTGCAGTTGGGAGGGAATCAAGAGCAGAGATTTCTAGGCAGTGACAGAGGTAGGGTGGAGAGGAGAGGCATCAGCGGGAAGATTCAGTGCCCCCTGGGCCTGTGCTTTCTGCCCAGCAATCTGAGCAGTAAGGAGTTCCCTACTGAGAGGCCAAGGCCAAGGGCACAGGGCAGCCACTATGTGTCCAGGGAAGCACATGGAATCCTACAGGCACAGCTGGGACACCCCACCCAAAATCCAGGAGACCAGAAAACAGTTTGCTGATGTCAGCCAACAAGGAAGGACCTGAGGTCAGGACTTCCCCTCCTCCACAAGCTTGAGGCAGCCAGATTCTGCAGGGTGCTGGGATGCTGTAGGGTCTACCCCAAAGGCCCAGCCCCTGCCAAGCTCTATCCCGATACCCACAAACTGTCCAAACTGGGCACAGCGTGGCTGGTTGGAAAGCTTCCCCAGGACCCCACGTTCTTCCAAGCCCTTCATACATTAAGTGGTTGTCCTTGGCCGAGGCAGGGGGTAGGCGGGAGAGCAGCTTGTGCCTGGAGCCAGTGCTGGCTTCCTCCCATGGATCCTGGGTCTTGATGTCCCAAAACATCGTCTCTCTGGCTGGGCCCTCAGCTGGCAGCAATAAGCGCATACTGTCTGATCAATACTTCGAATGCACTTGGGGCCCCCGCTGTGAAAAGGAACCCCTGGTGAGCACTTTCATAAATTGAAAAATTTTTCCGAAACTGAGTAATCCTGCCCAGCTATTAAATCCATATTTCCTCAAAGTGAGAGTAGAAAGCGCTTGCATTTCGATGGTGACCTGGATCTCTGAGCACCTCCCAGATTCAGCCAGGATTTCCCAGGGGCGGCAGGTGGTACCTGCCGCGGCTGGGACCGTGGCTGCATGCTTCATCAGTGCTGGGACCTTGGTTTGAAGTCAGATCTTTCAAAAACAATCAGAATGCTCAGGGCCCAGGAGGCGTGGTATTTTGTAACCGCTATGTTTTCCTGACCCCCTGGGCATGGTTAACTCAGCAGGCGCTCGGCTGCATCCGTCACTCACAGCAGCACGACAACTGGGAGGCAACAGCAGGTGCTACTCGGTGCTTGAGGGGACCGAGCATCGAAAGCTGGAGCAACACACCCAGGGTCACAGAGCCAATTAGTGACAAAGCTGGAAGGAGAACCAGGACCCAGAAATCCAGCCCAGAACTCTCTAACCCCCACACGACTTCACTCAAAAATGTGACATCACCCACCTGGCTCATGTTTCAGGAATGAATTCAGTTGGTGGCTCTTTTTGGAGCTGATGTGTGAACATGGCAAGCAGTTCAGCCTCGGGCCAGCCCGACCCGGCAGGCTCCTCCGTGTCGTGTCCTTGACCGAGCAATGTGCTCAGGCTGTGGGTTCCACAGCCTCACCGCCTGCGCCTTTCCCCAACGTGTCACACAGGCCCTCACCCCATCCCCAAACTGAAGTCCCCGTCCCCTCCCTTCCTGATGTCCCTCCAGAAGCCTGGAAGTGGCCCTCCAGCTGGCCACCTCCACGTTCCCTCCAGCACCGACCTCCGAGGTTTCACAGCCTAAATACTGGTCTTTCTTTGTCCTTCTGTCCCCACTGTAGTTCAGGCCTTTGTCACTTCTCTCTTAGATCATGGAGTAATCACCACCGTCAGCAATGACATCGTGCCTGCCTGCCATTGGGCATTTACTACGGGCCAGGCCCACAGCTAACAGCTTACCATGAGCTCATTTAACTGTCAACAAAGGAAGAAACTGAGGCTTTGGGCACACATTCCCAAGGTCACACAGCTGATAGGAGTCAGGTTCCCCCCAGGCCTGGCTGAGGCTTTCCCATCCCCCACCTGCCTCCGGCCTCAACCGTTACTCCCTGTCGGCCTCTAACGTGGCTGCCAGAATGATTTGTCCGGCACCCAGGCCTGTCCCTCCCCTGAATAGAATCCCATGGCTCCCTGGTGCCTACAAGACTGAGCTGGAGCCCCTCACAAGGTTCTTGAGGTCTCACTCCACCTGCCGACCCACTGCATCCCGTTGTTCCCGATATGCCCCCACAGGCGCCCTCCACACCCTCCACCTAGTGCTTTGGGCCCTGCTTCAGGCCCTTGTCCAGGTCTGAGCACTCCCATGGGAGCCTTCCAGAAGCCCCAGCCAGAGCACGACCCCCCCCCCCACACACACACACACAGCCGTGCAGGTGCCCTGCAGCTCAGCCTGATGCGGGGTTGGTGGTGGTCAGTGAGTCGGCATTACCCACACAACTTAAGACCCCCTTTCTCACCGTCTGCTTTGGCTTCAGCAGAACCAGAGACTGGTATGTCCTTGCAAAGAAGGGCCTGCCTGACGTCAAGGCCCACATGCCCCTGAGCTCAGGCTCAGGGATTTTCAGAGCCCCAGGCTCTGGGGGAAGAGTAGGAGTCTCTGTCCCCATTTTGCAGGCATAGAGACAGAGGCTTCTCTCAGGACGTACAGGTGTCAGGGACAGAGCCAGGCTCAGGAGGGCATCTCGACAGACAGCCATTGCTGGCCCATGTAGACAGAGATGACCGGTCAGTCTGTGGCAGGGCAGACGGGAAGGTACTTCCAGAACACCAGCCAGGGGGAGCACAGGCCTGGAGGGCTCAGGGTGATGGTAGGGGGCTTGGAATCAGGCCTCCGACAGACCACCCTCTGCTCTCCATCTGCCAAAGGACATAACCCTGCCTGACAAGTGTCTGTGTCACTCTGGCCCAAGAATCTGGGCCTCTGATGTCCAGCAACCAGCAACTAGGGGCCCAGGGGGTGGACAGGCCAGGCCAGTGGGAACCTTGGTCATCTGCAGGTCCTAACTTTTGCAAGTGAAAGAGTTCCTATAAACTAATCAGGGTAGCCGTCGGGCTCTCCTCCTTCCCCCCCTTCCAAGTCTTGAGGTGGGGCTAGGAGACACCCCCGGGTTTGGAGTCCACAGGCCTGGGACACTCTGAGCCTACCCCAGGTGGCCAAGACACCAGGCAAAGGTAGGTGTGCTTCAGGGTGGGAAGGCCCCAGAGGCCACTTCCTGGGACCTGCGGGGGTGGCAAGCCAGGTTCTCCCACGCTGAAGCCCCAGCCGAGTGGGGGAGGGGGTGTCCTGAGAGAATGGCCCAGGAAATGGAAGGCAATGCACACAGGTCCTACCTCTTGCTGGCCTTCCCAACAGTTCCGGAAGTGTGCAATAGAAGGAAGTACTCTCCAGGCCCCCGCTCCACCCCTCCTTCCTTGGGGCCCCCCTCTAAGAAGCTCAGCCTATGCCTTGACTTGAGTGTTTAACATAAGGGACGCTGTTTTTGCAGGTTTTGTGGTTTTTATTCCTTTGAACCATATCCAGCCCATCTTACATCACAATGCCATGCTTTACTTGGTATCAAACACATCAGCACTCATTGGCATTTGGAGAACTCTTTCTGTAGTTTTTATAATAGTTTTTAGTTGTCTGTGATAATGTATTCTCTGTTTCCAATTGTCAGTATGGGAACCTTTTCCCCCAGCCTTTCAATTTCTGGGTTTGATTTTGTGTGTGTGTGTGTGTATGGTATTGTTTTGCTTTGTTTTTATTTATTTTTCTGTTTTGTTTTCTTTTTTTTTTTTCCTTTGCTTTTGAAAGTCGTTATTCCTTTGGTTATGGAGCCCCTCCCAATCGCTGCTTGTTTACGCATTGTTTGTGACTTCTTTTGACTGTCAGTGTTGAGCCAGTCTTGCCAAGAAACAGTATCAAGTATTTTCCTATTTCTCTACTTCTTGAAAGAAAAAATTTTAATTAAAAAAAAAAAAACTCTTAATGGGAACCTGGCCCTGTCTGTCTTCTCTGTTCTGCAGAAATGTTGAAGGAATTGAACCAGCAGCGCAGAGCGAAAGCGTTTACAGACCTGAAAATTGTTGTTGAAGGCAGAGAGTTTGAAGTCCACCAAAATGTTCTAGCTTCCTGCAGCTTGTATTTCAAGGACCTGATTCAAAGGTTTGCCTTCCTTCCAGCTGTGGTCGGGTCTGTTCCTTTGTAGGACGCTTTTGTGTCGCTTTTCTCCTCCCCTCTCTTGCAGGTTCCTGAAGCGTGACTCCCTGTCACAGAGCCAGTAGCCATCTCTCCCCCTCCTCTCCCTCCTCCCGAGTGCCCTCTCACACACGGCCTCAGAGCAGCCACTGCCCCCAGCCAGCCCCATGCAGCTTTGCTGGGCACCGGGGGAGCCTCGGCCAGCAGTAGTCAACACCCGGGCCCTGCCCTGAGGATCCCGAGTTCTCAGTGGCTCACAAGCCCTCCCTGAGATTAGGAGGACTGTAGACTCCACTTTAAGGGACCACTGCACACTCTCCCCACTGGTTGAGCACGGGGTCCCAGGCACCGTCATCGCTGCTGTCGATAGTGAACTTAACGCCAGGAAAGCACATCGACCAGACTGTCCCCTGCTGAGGAGCACAAGGTGCCCAAGGTGCCGTTTTCCACAGCGCGAGTCGGGGAGAGGAGACTTGTAGCCACATCCTCCTTCACGCTGCATGCCTTGATACTTGCACACTGAGCCCAAACCGGCGTTGTCTGAGCACAGACCAGGTGTGTCCTAAACACGGTCTCGCTCAGCCTTTGCTCCCCTCCCCTCCGCCCTCTGCCCCGGCTCTTCTTACCTGAATGAGTTTTAATGGTGCATGAGCATCTTTATTTTTTTTCTTCCATTATGTTGATTTTTTAATTTGTCTGCTTCATACCCTCGCAAAGAAGTCAGGGGCCACCTTCTAGCTCCTTAGTGAGGGAGAGCAGCCGAGGGGGCCGGCCCAGGGTAACGCTCCTGTTTCTCTCACCCATCAGCAGATTAATGCCGCTGCTCATTTTGCCTTGCAGCCTCTCCGGGGCGGACGCTGAGCCGGGACTGGGCTCAGAGTGAGAGGACAGGACCTCTGCTTGCTTCCCAATGCTGTGTTTGGACTTGCCAACTAACCCCAGAGTGACTGTGTTTTGTTTCAGGATGGCACACTGGCTGGCACCTCCGTTCCAATCTGTTGTGTCCTTTCACTTAGAGCTGAGCTCCCCGACGTGCAGGCCCTGCCCAGCCGCACTGGCCCCAGCCTTGCAGGACGGGGCAGGCTCTTTGTGACTTCCAGTCTCATGGACAGCTTGGGTCTCCCGCCCCCCGGTGCTTGGGTTCCCAATGTCCAAGCACAGGGGTCAGGGGCATGAGCTCTGGGGTAAAGGGGCATGTTCAGTGGCTTCTTCAGGCCAAGGGAGGTCTTCATGCTGCCATTCTTGGCAAATTCTGGTACTGGCAGTGACCAGCATCCTAGGGCCTTGGTCCCTGCTGCAGACCAGCTGGAGAGCACAGAGCGGGCAGGATGCAGGGGCAGGTTGGTACTAAGTGATGGCCCAGCACTGGTCTAGGATGATGTGGGCAAGAGGAGCACAGGAGCCATTTGAATGTCTTCAGAGATCTTACATGCAAAGCCAAACTTGTACACAGCAGAGCAGAGGACACCACTAGGTGGGAACCCGAAGTAGTGAATGCTTCTTAGGCCAAAAAAGGAAGAGGAAGAACATTCCAGGCAAGGGGTGGGTTGCTTGGAATGGTCCGGAATACAAGGAATGTTCTAGGATGTTCTAGAATGCTCCAGACAAAGGATGGGTTGCCTGGAATGAAAAGCTGGGAGAGAGACTGTCATAAGCAATGTGGAGGGGAACATAGCCTTCCCAGAGATGTGTGTGAGCTGGGATGAGATGGGCAGGCAAGCCCTGACCCCTGGGGCTAGGGCCCTGATCTTGGTCTGAGGATGAGCTTGGTCATCAGGAGCAGTGGGAAGGGGCTGCCCACCTGAAGATAAAAGAACTGTAGGATGGGCCTCAGTGACCTTAAGTGGAAATGATGGGCGCTAGAGCTAAGAAGCAGTCACTGGAAGAGAGAGGGCACCCCACTGGGAGCTAGGAGACCTGGGTTCTATGCCTGACTCTGCCACTTGTCCTATGACCCCAGGCAAGTCATGTCCTCTCTCTCAGGCCTCGAGATTTCTCATCTGTAAAACAGGAGGTTGGTTCAAATGACATCCAGGTTTCCTTCCAGCTCTGATGTCCCAGAGTAGCAGGAAGGGGATGGGCACGGCAGGGCCTGCAAAGGCTTCCCCTGTGTAAGCCCTAGGACGTGCGAATGGTGAGATCACAGGGTGGAAGGTGGGTCCTCGGACCAATGTCAGGGCAGAGCTAAGAAGGTAATGAATTGAGCAGCTGAAGGTTGTCCAAGTAGACACACGTGGTAGGCAGCCAGATAGATGGGTCTGAACCCAAAGAGGTTGAGGCCTGAGGAGACTCCTTCAGCAAACAGGAGGTCACCCAGGGAGGAGGGAGACCAGCATACAGGAGGACATCCAGGGAGGGGGGAGACTTCAGCATACAGGAGGTCACCCAGAGAGAAGGGGAGGCCAAAACCCAGCCCAGAGACCCCTTGTGGTTGAAGGTCACAATGCTAATTTGCAGCCATTTCAAATTTTACTTCCCTCCACTTGACCTTGGTGCACATCACCATTTCTGCCCATAGCTGCAAACAGCGTCCTCCCAAGGGGAGGAATATAGACTCTCTACGGAAAGGTGATTTCCTTTCTGGCCATGTAAAATTCTGGAGAAGTTCACACTCTGAGCGGTCAGGGAACAGCTGATGTTGTCACCATGCCATTTCAGTCTGTGATCCTGGAGACTTAGTGCATAGAGGCTGGAATGGCTCAGCCAGAGAGATGGGGCCCTGCCCACTGAGCCTGACCCGGCAGCTGCACTACAGAGCCAGAGGGCATGAGCACAGCCTGTGCATGGAACACGGTATCCCGGTTCCTCACCTTCATGAGGGTCTCAGTGAGCACTTTCAGGGACAGGTGGCTGCACCGGGAGCCGCAGACCCAGAGGCTCAGGCTGAACTCCTTTCCACCTCCATCCTGTGGCCAGTAACGTGTTCACCACTCCAGCGCCAGCAAGGACACCGTCCCAACCCCAGCCACTACCCCAGTGTGGACACCCTCACCTGGGGTCACAGGACAGACCTAGGGAAACCAAGTCACTCAGTACTTTTCACTCAGCTAACAAGCAGGAGCCACTCCTGAGTGCCAGGTCCAGCCAGAGACACCAGATGAGACGAGTCTCTGCCCCAAGGAGGCCCACAGCCTGCCGAGGGAAACTGTAAAGAAGGATGAATGGGAGAGCAGACTGAGCACACAAATGGGGTTTAGCGATCACAGGCAAAGCACCTAACCGTGGGAGAAGAGGCATTCAGGGACAGCCCCTAGGGAGCGGTGGCATCTGGTGTGGATTTTAAACAAAGAATGGGAACTGGCCGGGCTGGTGAGTAGGACAGAGCCACTGGCGGCGGAGGACAGCAAGTGCATGGCCTCGGGACAGGGGTTAGCGGCAGGGCGCTGCAAGTAATTCAGTGTCTGCAGGGTCAGGTGCAAGGTGGGCATGAAGAGAGTGAGGCCAGCGCGGGAGGCGGAGCCAGCTCGCAAGGCTTTGCTGTAAGCCCGGAGGTGTCAGGTCACATCTGTGTTTCATGAGGATGACTATCAGTGACCAGGAGAGCTGGGTCTCAGTGTCCTCTCCTGACCAGCTCAGCTGCCCATGAGCCCCGGCACCAGACACAGGTCCTGCCTGGAGCCCCCATTCTCCAGGTCCCAGGCCGACCCCCACTCTTTGTCCATGTGTTCTTTCCACACATGTGCACGTACATTTTAGTGTGGCTGCAGCGGCTTCTTTCCATTAGTCTTCCCTTAGTGAGTTTCAAACTCTTGCCTTTTTCCTCTGATGAGGGCAAGACCCAGTCCAGAAGGAGACCTGTAGATATGTCTAACGTCATCCTGAAAATCCTCCCACTAATCCTGAGAAGCAGGTACTGTCATTAGCATCCCCATTTTACAGATGGAAAAAAACTGAGGCCCAGAGAATTTAAGTAACCAAGTAGGTCTGGGATTGGAATTGAGGTCTGACTGCAAAGCTTATGATCTTACCACCCGTTTGCTAACCCGGAGAAGAACAAAAATGTAGCCTTTATTTGTGCATGAAGTCTATAAGGAAAGAAAGTGAAACTTAGGGTTGACTGTGTAGACAGGCAAGGAAAGAGAATGCAATGTGTGTGTGTGTGTGTGTGTGTGTGTGTGCGTGTGTGTGTGTTAGAAACACTTGTAAACTTGACGCCAGCCAGACCTGCCCAAGATAAAACACAATCCATGCCTAAAATAGGAACCTAAGTTGCAGACGCTTGCCCCCATCCCAGGAAAGGCCATATCCTCTAGAGTGAGGGGTCCTGTAGGACACTCCGGGGGGCTATGGTGAAGCTCAAAGCAAAGCCTTGGCCAAGAACCCTGCGCCTGGCCCCCCATCCCTGTGTTGCTGCATCTGAGTCCCTGCAACACTCAAGGGTGAGCACGCGGCAGGAAGAGGGCTTTGCCCTTGGATAATGTGAGGGACAGAGTGCAGGGCAGCCACCACGCCTGTCCTGCACCCAGGCTGGAGGGGGACCCCAGCAGGATTGAATGGGCTGAGTCCCAGGCTTCAGGAACTTTGAGCCGACTGAGGCTAGTGGGGCTCTGCAGGTGCGATCTCCAAAGTCCAGAGTCACTTCTCAGTCCCGCTGAGCAGGACCTGGATCTGCCCTGGACTTTTTGGGGAGCCTTACAAAGAAGTCACCACACTTATCCCCAGGAGCCGAGGAGCCCTCAGGGCCGATTGGTGCCACGGGAGGCACTGGCTGCACCCCCTGGCCTGACAGGCTGCGGGCCCCAGCACAGAGGACAGAGAGGCATAGATATAGCAGAGGGAATGCCCTCCCTGCCAGTACTTCCAAACACGAGCCTGGGTGTGCGAGGAAACATCAAGCCCCAGAGAAGCCTGCCCCCTCATCATACCAAATGGGACAGAGACCTGGCACTCTGCCTTCTAACTGAATCCCTCATCTCACAAAGTCTGTTGGAGCCTATGACTCATTCGAACTGTATTCTCTTTTCATATTAAATGAAAATAGATGGACACATTGATTCATCCAAGGTGATTTTCACAAGCCCCGTGTACAGGCTCTGAGCTTCTCCATCTTTTTCTCCAGGGGAAGCTAAAGGGAACTGCCTAATTGAGTGGCATAGAGTCTAGATGTAGGGGAGCCAAACAGACTTGAACACAGTAGTCAAGCCATATGCTGGCTTTCCCCCCCTTCCCTGTGAGGTTGGGCATTTGTGGGTGGCAGTCTGCCCCCTTTCCTGGTGGAACAGAGAGGTGTGGCCAGAAGACCACATAATAAGACGAGTGATTCACAGATCTTGAAGGCCAGCAGAATGATGTAAGTCAGCCCCATCGCCAAATCACAACGGGTAGGCCAGGGGCTACCAGAGATGTGAAAGTCCTTGGGACGCAGTGAGGCTAGGGTGTGCATGTCTGTGCCCTGGAGCAGGTGACATGCCTGAGCTCCCACGCATGCAGTCGGGCAGGAGTCACCCTAGAGGAGCAGCGTCATCCTCCTGAGCAGGTCAGGATGCCATCCATAGTCACCACCTCCTCCGTGGCTACCCCCACCCACCACTGCCTCACATTCACCTCCCATTATTCCAGCTCTAGCTTGCAAAATGAAAGCATATGATCACTGAGGTGTGTGAGGAGTAGATGACGGAGTGCCCTAGAATCTAGGGAGAGCAGTTCTTGTCCAGGAGGGCAAATTGCTGGTGGTGGATCTCAAACGGTCTCATATTTGGGATGAGGCATTCCTGGCCCACCTGCAGACCCGGGCCTGCCAAGCAGAGGCTGTGTCCCATACCCGAGGAGAAGGAGAGCCCAGGAAGTGTGGTCTTCTGATAGAACCTGTGGGTCTGGGTCTGTGGACTGGGCAACACCAGCCTGTCCCACACTCTCACCCCCAGCGTTAGGTCCATGGCCCAACCTGACAAGGCTACCACTGCTCATTCCTGCCCGACTCCCTCTCCCTCCAAGGCCACGTCATGACCCGGTCTGCCCAGCAGGTGTCAGTATGCCATGTGGCTGAGTGGAGCAGGATGCTTGGACCCCAAGAGCCAGTTTAGGACAGGGACAGAATGGTCATCTGTGGAGGACACAGCTCCCCATTGGTGACCAGAGCCACCCATCAGAGGCAATGCCTCTCGGGATTCCTACCTATAGGGAAGAGGCATAGGGATCACTTAGGTCTAGTCCCAAGACAGGTTGATGGCCAGTGATGAAAAGCGACCACGGCCTCCCTTGGCCCCGTGAACACCTGTGTGGATATGAACAGGCAGGTCCAGATGGGCTACACAAGATCTCATGGCCTGGGGCCTCACCTCCTGCAGATCTTCAGCTCAGGCACCCAACAAAGCCTCCATCACGTTCCCAAGTATTCCTCATGGCCAAGTAGAATGGTCGTTCTGTTCACAGCATCTGGCATCTGGATCCAGGGGGCTCCTGCTCTTGGAGGAGCAGAGCAGGTACAGCCATGCATCATAGGGACAGTGGTCCTCACCACGCCTGGATGGCACCTGCCATGGTCAGCACCCCATGTGCCTCCTCACATTGTCCTTGTACTCCTTGGCCATGCAGGCACCACCCTGTCCCCGGGACCCTCTCCCTGGCCCAGAATCTGGGCAGGACAAGCATCTCTCAGAAGCACAGTCATGCATGCCCCATCAGACTCATTACTCAGGGCCGTGGACTCTCCTGACCTTCCATCTGCCCAATATCCCTCCCCACAGGGTGATGCTGAGGGTTCCCAGGGTCACATGTCACATGCAGTTTGGTGTGCATGTGTGCATGCATGTGTGTGTGTGTGTGCAGCTGAAGTCCCCAGCTCTTCACTGAACTGGAACTTGTCTCCTGGGTGGACAGGAGAGCTGGCCTGAGGTGGACACGGCAGTGACTTGGGGACCTTGGGGGAATGTGAGCAGCCTGACTTTGGTTGCATATGCCCTGCCCAGCTGTGGCCCAGCAGGACCTCCGCAGAGCATGAAAGGTGTGAGGAGGACAGTGGCATGTAGGAGTGAAGGCAGAGGAAGCAAAAACTGAGTAAGAGGTCGACCAGATGGCCCCTCAGGCCTGGGGTGTTAGATTTCTGTGGTTTCAAGCGATTACACAATGAACTAGTTTTATACTTAACAAAGTTACCCAAGCATGAAAATCTATCCCGACAGCAGAGGACTGGTGTGTTAAAGTCACACACACCGTGTATGTCTCTGGGTTTAGAAGGGGCTCTGGCCAGACCCTGGGTGTAGCCAGCAGCTTTCCCTCCAGTCCTGGAGGCAGGGCCCCCCCACCCCCAGGCCCCATCAGATGAGCCGTTCCGTGGGGAGGGCCCAGCGTGGCACCCTGGGAAGTGTAGCAGGATCACAGCTGCATCTGTCCCCTGTCCCATCATATTGGTGTTTTGAAAACCCTTAGTGGCCAGGGCCTAACTGGAGAGAATGTGACTCTCATGATGGCATTTCAGAGTCTCGTGGGGAAGGTGTTTTCCAGCCTCTGTCACATAAACTCTGCATGGGACTTCAGACATCATCCAGTTCAACCCTCTTGTTTTGCAGAAGAGGAGCCCGAGGGCCAGAGAGGCAAGATGGCCCGCCTGTCAGTGGCGGGGCGGGCACACACAGGTCCTCTAGCTCCCTGCCCACACAGGTTTTGGCCTCCCTCTGGGGCTAGCCTGCTCACTTCCGGATGCCTCCACACCCCCACTGCCAGCCACAGGGGCACCTGAGGGACCAGTCACAAGAGTCTCACCCCAGCCTCCTCAGGAGGGACTGAGGGGGGAACGCAGAGGTCATTTCCCAGCCACGTGGCCGAACCCGGCCCCGGGCAGGACCAGGCTCTGTGCAGGAAGCAGGACCGGGCAGAGTGGCCGTGGTGAGGCACCAAGCCTCTCATCTCTGAGAAACCTGCCTCCTGACTCAACGCTCTGGGTGTCTTTCCTCCTGGTCACTTCTGTGGCGGTGTTACTTCTGCTTCATCTTATCTGTTTCCTTCCAGGTGCAGCTTTAGGGCGCGGCTGCCAGGCCTTAGGAGCCTTTGCAATGGTTTTGTATTTCTGTAGACACCAGATATAAACATACTTATATATTTGTGTCCCTCCCCTGCTCCCCCCAGTTCACAAGCCCGATGCACACTCTACATGCAGGCCACTCTGACCTCTGACCCCGTGTTCCATGTGGCAGGAGGGCCCCGCCCCGGGCCAGGTCCCAGGTCATGGCTGCTGGCTGTCTGTGGCGGAAGTCCTTGGCTGTTCCCCTCCCCCTCCCCCCCCAGCTCTAACCATTCTGTCCGTCTATCTCGTCTCGTCCTCAGTTTCAAAACAATGTCATGAAGGGCTTCCTTTCCATGCCTAAAAAAGGAAACAATATGTTTTTGGAAATAGGTGGGGTTGGAGTCAGGGTTCTGGGACGGCTTGGGGCGATCGAGGGACGGCTCTGGATTGGCTGTGTTCACGGCCGGTTGGGAGCCTCCGGTACACCCGCGGCTCTCCCCCTGGAGGCTGCCGGGGCCCGGCGGGGCCGAACCGTATTGTTTCCCTTTGAGGCCAGTCCTGGTCCTCGTCCCATCCACAGCTCATGCTTTTTGATTTGCATCTTTTTTTGCATGGACATGCCAAGTAGTGATAAGCAGGGTTTTCTGTTCTTTTGGGCGTCTCTGGTCAGACTCTTCTCTTTCAGATCCCGTGTAAGGTCGTTAGGTTCAGGCGTGTCATTGCCGTGTCCCTTGAGTCCTAAAATGAAGGGCGTGGCCGAGGCGTGCAGGGAGATCTAGCCCTGTGAGGAGGCGGCGCTGTGGCCGCGGGGTGGCAGGTAAGGACACCCTGGTCTCTGTGCCTAGGTCTGTGCAAGACGGCAGCCAGTGTGGCCGGGAGAAGCTGGAGCTCGTCCTGTCCAACCTGCAGGCCGACGTCCTTGAACTGCTGCTGGAGTTTGTCTACACGGGCTCCCTGGTCATCGACTCGGCCAACGCCAAGACGCTGCTGGAGGCGGCCAGCAAGTTTCAGTTTCACACCTTCTGCAAAGTCTGTGTGTCCTTCCTCGGTGAGCCTGGGGAGGGAGCGTTGGGGTCGCCTGGAGACAACAGCGTGGGTGGGCGAAGGATTCGGAAACAGCGAGGATCCAGAGGGAAGTGTGTGTGTGCATCTCAGGGTGGAGCTGGATTTCACGAGGCAGCTTGGAGATGAAAATCCAGCTGTGTGCCCTGACACAGACCTGGTCACGTCCAGGCTAGCGTCACCGCTAGCCAGACCTCAAGAGAGCTGGCTGGACTGATGCCCGGTCTAGAGGCCAGGTGGGGTGAGGCTGAGGCCCATGGAGGTGGCGAGTGGGCATAGGAGGGGTGTTACTGCTGGTGTGATTCTAAAGTGAGAGGCTGTCACAGTTCTAGAAGACACTGGAAGCCTCAGCGTGACCCCTGCCCCCAGCCCAGGCCCAAGCTCTGAGGCTCACGGGAGTGAGGAAGCCTCCAGGCCCAGCATGACACTCCATACCTCACACTCTGCTGGGACCTGTGGGAGCAGAGGGAGCTCCCAGGAGGGGAAGCATGTGACAGGGCAGAGAAGAACCCAGAAGGTCCATCCACAGCTCCAGGGACACCAAAAATGGTTTGTGGGGCCCCTGGCTGCTGAAGGCAGGTCACAAGGACATGGGCTCAGAGAGGGATCCAGAGTGTCAGGTGATAGGAATGGATGGCCACCCTTCCAGGGTCCTGTGGTCAGTGGTCCTGTGCTCTTGCCCCCAGAGAAGCAGCTGACGGCCAGCAACTGCCTGGGGGTGCTGGCCATGGCTGAGGCCATGCAGTGCAGCGAGCTCTACCACATGGCCAAGGCCTTTGCGCTGCAGATCTTCCCTGAGGTGGCGGCCCAGGAGGAGATCCTCAGCATCTCCAAGGACGACTTCATCGCCTACATCTCCAATGACAGCCTCAACACCAAGGCCGAGGAACTAGTATATGAGACCGTCATCAAATGGATCAAGAAGGACCCTGTGTCCCGTGCACAGGTAACCCCCACCCCACCCACCCCTTCTCCCTGTGGCTGGGGCACAGTGCAGGGATGGCATCCGGAGCAAGGGTGCAGGAAGGAGGAAGAGGCAGGACGGCCCACTCAGACCATCAGTGGGGTGTATAGGAGCCCAGAGGCCCAGGCAGGGGGAGGCTGGGACTGCCACTGTGGGCAGCAGAGAAGCAAACGGAGGGATGAGAGATGAGAGGTCAGTCACCAGAGGGTTGGAAGGGCTGGTGTTCCACCTGAAGGAGACTCAAGCCAACCAGAGGCTGCAGGGCCCTGCAGGGAGAGGCTGGTGCCCCGGGGCCCCTGTGAGCTCAGACCGGGCAGGAGGAGCGCCCCCTCCACTCTCCGGTTACAGAGAGGGTGGAGGGCACCAGGACCATATAGAAACCACAGTGGAGATGGGAAACCACTGCACACATCACAGGAGGGAAGTCCCTCGGAGGGGGCGGGAGGGTGGACAGCTGGGAAATCGGAGCCAGGGTCCAGGGCAGAAGGAGAGGAGGGCAGGGTCCCCAAGAGGGGCCTCTTAGTCATCAGAATCTGATCACAACCCAACAGGATCTTTGGGCCAGAAAGCACGAGCTGAAGGCCTTGCTCAGAAAGAGACTGCCTTGGGACCCACCCCCCAGGAGTCATTACAGACACAGGTAGTTCTCAGGGGAGCTCAGAGCCCCCCTGGAAAGCAGCAAATGGGAGGGCCTGGCCCACAACACCCTGAGGCAGCTGAGTGACACATGACAAGGGAACTTCATTGTATGTGGAGCAGGAAGTGGCATGAGTTGGGAAGGACAGGTGCTGGGGATGGGTGGCACCGAGCCCTCCACCCTGGCCTAGCCCCTGAAACCAGGAGAAGAGGGTGCTCTGGTCGGGTGGGAAGGGGGCAAGATTCATTTCTGGAGAAGGCCGTCAGGTTGGGCAGCTATAATAGTGACCGCCCGATGCACTACGGCCCCCAAATCTGTCTCCAGCCCAGATCTCTGTCTTCAAGTGTCTACTGCACACCTGTGGCCAATGTCCCTCAAGCCCCTCTAATTCATAACCTCCCAAAGCTACACATCTTCTTGTGTTCCCTCCTTCAGTTCTGCCCATTACCCAAACCAGAAGCGTGGATACCTCCCACACCTTCCATGTCCATCGGGCCACACCCAGCTGTCGCTTCACCTCCTCACTCCCACAGCAGAGGGGCGACTTCTCTCCCCGTTCAGGCCCCACATCTCACCAGCATCACTGCAGTTGTCTCCCGCCCGGTCGCCCCGCCTTAGTCTCCCCCACTCCAAGCTCATTCTGACCCTGCAGCCTGAGCCAGCCATCTTCCTAAAGGACATGTCTGATCGTGTAATTTCTTTGATTAAACCCCCCCGTGAGCTCCTCATCCACTCTGCAGGAAACACCCCACGGGCCTTAGCAAGAGAGACCCTGGCTTCCACTAACCTCCACCACACCCATCCATCCACCTCCACCCCCTGCAAAGACCGTTTGCGCCTGACAAGAATAAGCTCCAGAGAATTCCCCACGTGCACCGACCTCCCTACCGCTCCCATGACTGCGTCTGCTTGCGGTGTCCTCCCTCCTCTCCGCGGGCGGCCTGCAGAAATCTGCGATCCTTCCACACCCAGCTCAGGCGCCATCCACTCTGGGAAGCCGCCCATCCTGTGTTCCCAACCCCCCTAACTGGATTCCTCCCTGAAGCCCCACTAGTGCCGTTTATGTAATGGATCCTACCCCACCCCCCATTTTCCTGTGTACATCCGAAAGTCAGACACCGGTCTTACTGGGCTTTGCACCCCCAATAAGAAGGGTCCCCGATGATTTGTTGGATGAAACTAAAGCTGAGCGGTGAGCAAAGGGTTTGCCAGGCAGGAGGGAGTTCGAGTCAGTCCACGAAAATGCAGATGGGAGGGTCCAGGTGCCAGTCTGACGCATCGGGGGGCCACTGAAGGGGTTCGTCGGTACCGGAGAGACGCAGGTTGTGACGGGGGTGACTTGCAGTCTTCACGGTCACCGTCAGCCTTCCCAGGCCGACCCGCCGGTTTTTGACTTCCTGCCCCAGTCCTCCCCCCCAGGGATCAGGACGCTCATGTCAGTCCCCCTGCAGCCCCGGGGTGAAGCAGAAGCCCACGAGCTGGGTGGAGGCAGGAAGGAGGTGCCGCAGAGGCAGAGCGATGGTCCGCCCCAGGGTCAGCTGCGGCACACCCGACCTCCCCCAGTCCTCGCCTCTGGCTGGTGCGGGAGCCCCCCCCTCCCTGTTGAGGCAGGGCTGAGCAGTGTCTATACTCTCAAGCCAGATGCAACTGGAATGACCCATGCGCAGTACCACACCCCTCCTTCCTGTCTTCTCAATCCGACTCAGCAGAGGTGGCTGGGTCCATGTAACCTCAGGCGATCCCGTGTCCCCCCCTCCCTGCAGTATGCCGCGGAGCTCCTGGCCGTGGTCCGCCTCCCCTTCATCCACCCCAGCTACCTGCTCAACGTGGTGGACAACGAGGAGCTGATCAAGTCGTCCGAAGCATGTCGGGACCTGGTCAATGAGGCCAAGCGCTACCACATGCTGCCCCACGCCCGCCAGGAGATGCAGACTCCCCGAACCCGGCCCCGCCTCTCCGCAGGTACTGAGGGGCGTGTCCCGAACTCCCCAAATGCGGGTGCCCTGGGGTCGCCCCGACTCTGGGCAGTCCCCTCGGGAGGCCCCAGGTGCAGAGGCTACCAGCACAGGGATGTGTCCGAAGGCTGCGCATCTGCGTCCCTGCAGGTGTGGCCGAGGTCATCGTCTTGGTTGGGGGCCGTCAGATGGTGGGGATGACCCAGCGCTCACTGGTGGCCGTCACCTGCTGGAACCCACAGAACAACAAGTGGTACCCCCTCGCCTCACTGCCCTTCTACGACCGAGAGTTCTTCAGCGTAGTGAGTGCTGGAGACAACATCTACCTCTCAGGTGAGGCCCCCCGGGGCTGGCTTCGGGACCCCGCAGGAACTTCCTAAGGGCTCCCCTCCCCACACCAGGGCTAGGGAAAGCTGAGGCCCAGAAGCATCTCCTTTGCAGGCTAAGCCTTCTCTCCCTGCCCCTGGGGCTGGGCCTGCGTGGTCCGGGGCCCCTCCTCACTCCCTGCCCGCTCTCTGGACCTCCTGTGCTGCTCACAGGTGGGATGGAATCAGGGGTGACGCTGGCCGATGTCTGGTGCTACATGTCCCTGCTCGATAACTGGAACCTCGTCTCCAGAATGACGGTCCCCCGCTGCCGGCACAACAGCCTTGTCTACGATGGGAAGATTTACACCCTCGGGGGACTTGGCGTGGCAGGCAACGTGGACCACGTGGAGAGGTAATGAGGCCACAATCACGAAAGCTAAAATCACTATGCTCCTCCACCCCAGCACCAACCCAGCCGAGGCCGACTGGAGACAGAACATTTAGAGGGTGGCGGTCCCAGGCTTTTCAAATACAGCAAAGGGAGAGGACCGAGGGTGGTGAGAGGGAAGCAGGAAGGAAGAGAGCTGTCCAGCCGCTGAGAGGGGGCACTCCTGTCCCATTCAGGGGTCAGACAAACTGGAGGGATAGCTGTGCAAAGGCACCAGATGGGCGCCGCTGGCCTGACCAGGCAGCTAGGAGGCGCACTGGCACCGGAAGTCCCAGCCCAGAGCCGTGCTGGGACATGGGGAGAAGCTGCAAGCAACAGCCCACGTGTGTGCCACATTGGTGGCTGTGCCTCCAGGTCCCTGCCGAGCGGGGGTTCCACACCGGGGAGCCCCCTCCTCCCTCTCTCCCACACATCTCAGGAAACCTGCTTGCAACACAGGGAACAGTCACTGCATGCAGGTCTGGCCAACCATCTGGAATTCTCTAGAATACAAAGCAATGGGCCGGAGAGCCATGCGTGTAAGCCTGCCCTCTGCTGGAAGTTCCAGGCTGGCTTCCTCACGGAGGCCCCTTTAAAACCTGCCACACGTAGCGTGGGGATCAGGTGCAGGCAGACGGGGCATAGGCTGGAGGTGGGCACTTGGCGGGGTGCAAAGCCCATTCCTGCAGAGAGCGGACACCGTGGGGAGAAGCCACAGGAAGAGCTCAGGGAGGCTCATGTGTCAGCAGCAAACAGGGGAGGCCTCAGCACAGTCCTGCTCTGCAAGAAATTAGTGCCCGGAGAGCCACAAGTTAGGCTGAGCTGGTCCCCAAGGACTGACCTAGGAGGTCACAGCTCCGATCACGAGAGCTCTTTTTCCACGCCCTTGCCACGTGCTTGCACACCACCCTTGGCCCATGTCATCAGCTGTCACAGAATGCACATCTCCCCATGCGACAGCTTTCTGCCTGTGGACCCGCACGTACCCCTCAATTTGTATTTTTTCCCTCAGTGGCTAATTGGACACTTGACAAATGTTACAGCAAAGATAGTTGCAGAGTGAGACGAGCTCTGGATATTCACCGTGGGCTTTTAACTCCCCCAAGTGGAGCCCAGAGATGGCTCGGTAACAACATCTAATTGTCATATTGATTTGGAGATAATGGGGAATCCCTGTGTGATTATGAGGATATTAATACTGCTGTTGAACCTGGGTCACCCCTGACGCTGACAGCCTTCAGTGGGACCCACTGCATGGCCATCACGTCCCAAGCCTTCCAGAAGCACCAGCTCCCAACCGTTTGTCATCCAATAATAAACACATGAAAGAGGAGACATTTTCTATGTAGGAGTAAACTGAGCTAGATCTGTCATCCTGTCTTGCTTTTGTCAGCTATTTTTAATCTCCAAAGATGCTGATTACTCATTTTGCAAACTTATACTTGTTGATAAATACAGGGATTTGTTCAAGGATCAAATGTACGAAGAGGGGGGACAGGCTCCTCTCCCCTTGGGCTCGAGAACAATTCTGCAGGGCCTGGAGGCAGCCTGTACTGGCCTCCCCTGGGGGCTGGGCCTTCGTTCCACTGTGAAATACCCCGTGAAATACCCACTCGAGCACAGTGTGAGCAAACCACCCTGGCAACCTTTGTAGATGGGGAGCCACCGGGACAACGGGGTGCCCCGAGCCCTTCCTCAGCCCTCTGGTAGACCTCTGGGTGGTGTGCATACAAATGGGGTGGAGGATACAGGCAGAGGGGACGGGCACTGCTTCCCGAGGAACATAGCTGGAGCCCCTTTGGGCAAGTACTTTCTGTGCCACATGGTGGCAGTGATGAGAATTCAGGGTGACAAGAAGGTCAGGGTAATGGGGACAGGCGAGGGTGCTTTGTTCCCCAGAAAGCGCTAACGGTACAAATTGCTCTTATATTGATAATGAATGAGATATATGGTACATTATAATTATATTACATTACTGTATTACAGGAATAGAGCAAGATTATATAATTATAGATTAAAACAACAGTGCCATAGACAAACCTGTATTATATCATTATATAAATAACTGGGTCTAATACTTCATAGCAATATATTGCGTTAGCTGTGGTTACCGGATAAATGATAGCAGAGTGCCTCACTCCACAGGGTCATTTGCATATCATTAGCATATCCTTCTCAAGCAGGAAGCTGACAGATTGAGCTGACGGAGGGCTTGTGGCTTGGCAATCAGCCACCTGGAATAACAAACTCTCGGGAAATTCGCATTTGGCGGAATGTGCCATTATACCGAAAGCCTGAAGACTAACAGCCACATAATCTTCCACTGTCACCCAGCTCCTTCTGCAGGAGCTCTTTGGATCTCTGCCATATTGGCTTAAAAAACAGATATCTGAACTTCTGACACTGTCCAAAAAGACACTTAGTGCATTGCCTATTAGCCACATATCATTCGTCTGGGGCTTAACTCAATCAGCCCCTGCTGCCCTGTAAGGTACTTCAGCCGCTTCTCAGATCTGGAGTCTTCTCAGGCACAGAGCTGGACGTCCCACCCCTGTCCCCTGATCCTTGTCTCAAAGCCAGAGGCACCGGCTAAGAGAGGCCATCTTCTGGGTCACTAAGCTGTGACCATGTTATGGCCCATATCCCAGGGAGGCTCCTGGGAAAAAGTGGGCCCTGAGTGCTTCCCAGGAAAGGTGTGCTGGGAAAAACCCAGCCCACAGCAGAGGCCCCACCTTGGGTCCAGAACATGCAAAAGAGCCATTTGGTGAGTGGTAGATGGGCCACCAAGTGGAAGGTCCAGAGTGAGGGCTGGTGAGACCAGCCCTCCAGGAACAATTAACAGACGCTGAGACGCTGAGATCCAGGCTGCCCAGGAAGACCTCAGACACCGCAGTTCCTTGGCTGGTCTGCTCCATCCTCAGTCCCTCCACACCAGCTGCTGCTTGTCACTGTTGTCCCTGCCTTGTCTGGTGCTTGCATTCTGTCACTTCCCCATGCTCTTACTTTGCCACTTTGTCCTGCAGTGCACGTGCCACAGATCTGTTCAGTCCCGTGCCTCTTCCCCTTCTCCACACCCCCCCCCACCCGGGGCTGAACACTGGTGGAGAAAAGTCCACTATCCTGTAGATTGGCCCCATGACAAAGTGAAGTCATCCAATGAGTACTGGGTCCCTCGTGCTGCAGGGTCCTGTCAGTGTCTCTCACTCTCAAGAGCATGTGTTTCTCGTCTCCTCCTCTCCAGTCGAGGCTCTTACCCCATGGACCCCAACGCTCCTCCCAGCACTGACTTCTGCTTCACAGAGAAGGTGGAGCCATCAATCAAGAACGCTCTGGTCCCGCCGCCGTCACTCCTGCAGATGTACTGACACTCACACCATCCTTGCCTTCCTCTCTCCCTCTGTCCCTCTCCCTCTCCCTCTCCCTCTCCCTCTACCCTGTCCACTCTGGACCCTACCTGCACCCCATCTCCCCACCAGGAGCCTCCCTTTATCAGCCCTCCCCTCTCTTTAATCTTTTCCTTTTCCATTTGGCCTCCTTCCTGTCGGCATGTAAACACAAGTAAACCTTCCCCCCTAAAATTAAAATAAAACCCGGGGTATGCTGCAGCTCGTTCCTACTGGCTCCTGAGAGGTGGCTATTACCTTTATAGGAATTCTGCAAGCCAGTTGTTAGCTACAGGTGTTATCAAAAATCAAATCCTATAAACTTAGAACTAAATAAGTTGTATTAAAAACAAAGGAAATCCATACTCAAAAATCATCACTACTTTTTGTTTTGGGGTTTGTTTCATTTTGTTTTGTTTTTTAAACTATATTTTGTACTGTCTATGCTCTGGAGGTGCTATGTCCGCTGTGTCTGTATATGGGGGTACGGTGGAGATTCCGTCTGGCTGTGCGGGGCTATGCGTCTCTTCCCAATGCCACATTCGGCCATGAGCCATTGGTAGCTTGAAGTCAGCCTAGATGAGATGATTTACATCATAGAAATCAGCAATTGCTACCTATCCGGACCTTTTCCCCCTAGGGAGCTTGTTTTTACACCTTTATCAGCATACCACCAATAAAAGCCATATGTTCTTAGCTCCATATGCCTTCCCAGGTCCCACCTTCTCTGTCCCTTTCCCAGCTAAGTTTCAACCAAGAGAAGTCTCCCCCTGTCGTGTCACAACCAGCTCTTCCCATTCACAACCAGCTCTTGATGAGAGCACCGGGAACCTGTTGGGACTTCTTTTTTTTAATGTTTTTTTTTTTTCTTCTAAGAGACAGCATGAGCAGGGGAGGGTCAGAGAGAGAGGGAGTCACAGACTGAAACAGGCTCCAGGCTCTGAGCTGGCAGTCAGCACAGAGCCCGATGAGGGCCTCCAACCCACGAACTGTGAGATCATGACCTGAGCCAAAGTCGGACGCTCAACTGACTGAGCCACCCAGGCGCCCCAGGACTTCTTGACCTCCCATCACACCTCCAGCCTGTGGAGCTGTGCCCTACCCCCACCCAGTGCTGCCACCACTTCCCCTCAGTTTCCCCTTAAAGGCCAGAATTTCCTCAGAGTGTCCTCCGCTCCTCAGTCTTACTCTCGCCTACACACTCCCTGGGAGCTCCGGTACCTTCAGTTTCCATCTCTGTGCCAACAGTGATCCCACGGCTGCATATCCAGGCCACAGATCCTTATATCCAACTGCCCACTGCACTTCCCCAGTTTGTTACCCGTGGATGCTTTAAACTCCCCATGAATAAAACAGAAGTCATCACTCTCCTCCGGACTCCCTAGCCTCCATTCCCTGTCCCCTGAATAGCACCCCCAACATCCAGTTTCCCAAGCCAGAGACCCCGAGTCATCCTAGGTGGCTCTGCCTTCCATAACGGCAACATCAATTAATGACTGAACCCTGTCAGTTTACCTCTCCTGTTCCCACCTCCTCTCGTCCAGCCCACTGTTTCCCCAGTTTCCAGCCCAGAGCCTGGGTGTACGGGAGATGCTCAGGGCAGCACTGTCGGACACAAGAGTAGGAACGAGCTGGATGGAAAGGGATGAAGGGGCTGTGAAGCTGGGGAGCTCTGTGTGAGCAGAAGAATGGAAACCAGAATCTGCACAGAGGCAAGAAAGAGCGCACTGGGGTTCGGGAAGAAGGCCGAGAGGGCTAGTTTGGGCCAGAACCTAGGTGGCCTTGAGTGACTCATCCCAAGTGCCCCTGGCTGTATGTGACCTCGGGCTCTGCCAGCGATGCCAAGGGCAGGAAGCAAATGTCGGTGCCCCCGGTGTCCATGGCCTTGGTTGGGGCCTCTGCCCTGTGCTAGGCCCGTCTTTGATATTGGGCTCTTTTTCTCCTCTCTCGACAGGTACGACACCATTACCAACCAATGGGAGGCTGTGGCCCCTCTGCCCAAGGCAGTGCACTCCGCAGCGGCCACCGTGTGCGGCGGCAAGATCTACGTGTTCGGTGGTGTGAACGAGGCAGGCAGAGCGGCGGGCGTCCTACAGTCTTACGTTCCCCAGACCAACACGTGGAGCTTTATCGAGTCCCCGATGATTGGTAAGCACCCGCTCTCTCCTCAGCCTGGGGCCAGTGCGGCATCCCCGCCTCACTGTTTTATTTGTCTTGATATCCGAAGCCCAGAGGGCCAGCTAAGGCTGCAGACCCCTGTCCGGGGGCTGGGAGGGGGAGGCAAAGCCCCAGTCCAGGTGTCGTTGCTGACCCCACTACCTGGACAGGGGGCGAGCCAGACCGGGTGCCAGGTGCCTGCTGGCCCCGGGCCTTGCCCTGAGGTTAACCAATGACACTGGGAGCCCTTCCAGAGCCCCTCCTCTGGAGGGCCTGCCGGTAAAGGAAAGGGTGGGGAGGGGGAGGCCAGGAAGAGCTGCCCTGACCTGCCTGCCCTGCTCTCCTCACAGACAACAAGTACGCTCCCGCCGTCACCCTCAATGGCTTCGTCTTCATCCTGGGCGGGGCTTATGCCAGAGCCACCACCATCTACGACCCTGAGAAAGGGAACATTAAGGCAGGCCCAAACATGAATCACTCTCGCCAGTTCTGCAGGTGAGGGGCAGCTGTGACTCGGCTAGGGTTGGGAAGGAGGGCAGGGAGGGAAAGATCAATAATGATTACCCGACATTCGATGACCGAAGCAATCCCCAGGACCCAAGCGGCAGCCCCCTCCAGCCACAGGTATGGATGTCAGTGCCAGGGCAGAGTGGGAAGCGCCCCAGGGCAGCCCACGGCCCCCAGGCCCTACCCTGTGGCTCCAGCTGACCCATCTCAAAGCCAGAAATGAAGGGCTTCCTACTGGCACCAGCCCCATGTCCCTCGAGGCCACACCTTCTCCTGGGGGCTAGGAAGACAACTCTCCCCCAGGACCACCTACCACGTCCGCACAGACAGGAGGCAGTGCCAGACCAGAGCCGTGAATTCCCTACATGGGACAAGTGGCTTTTCAAGGAATGCTCTGAACCAGGGAGCAGAGTACAAGGCACAGCTGACTGGGCAGAAACCCACCCGGCCCAGCCCTCCCAGGGAGAGGTCACAGTCACTGGGTGTTTGGTTCCCAGTCTGCCTGGCCCCGTGGCCCAGAAAAACCAATTACCGTAGGCAATGAGACAGCAGCCCCTGCCCCTCCTTTCCTGGACTAAGACGAACAAGGAAAGAAAAGGGGTCCCAGAAACCCCGTTTTCAACACTTCCACAGCAGATCTTTCCTGAAGTCATCTTGTGCCCGTGCAGAGGTAATGACCGAATCGCCACTGCTGCTGCTAGAAAAGCTGCAGCCTGCTACTAACGTGTCAGACGGCCTTAGACAAGTGACTTGCACTCTCTGGGGAAGTTCTCCTATTTATGAAACAGGCGGTTGGACGAGATAACTGCTAAGTTCCCATTAGCTTGGAGAGTCAACAGTTCCCGAGCCTTTCTTTCGTGTCACACACTCCAAATGGTGGCAGTGCGTGAGGCTGTTCCAACCACACTGTCCGCAACAGACAACTGGAGTTTGAGCACCGCTTGTGGGGAGGACGCCTGGGCCTCAGCTGAGACCAAAAGTGGGCACAGAAAGACTTAATGCCCGTGAGGAGCTATAACCTGGGTCCCGCAAGAGAAGCAGGGGGAAGACGGGCCACGAAGGGGAGGAATGTGAGGGCCCAGCTGGGATAGGACCACAGGAGATAAGGCTGGAAACTTCAGATGTCTAGGCTGACATGTTCTGTCCCAGGCTCAGAACTTCATTAAGAGGTGGAGACTTTGAAAGGGTATCTGTTCAGCTTCAGGGAACAGTCTAGAACACACGGCCAGTAGCTGAAAGGAGGGAGAAAACAGGGCTGGGTACGCAGACACAGCGGTACGTTTGACGGGGTGGCTGAACCACACGGCCGGATGGTAGTATGTGCAGGCAAGACCAGGAAGTGGTGTTCTTGCAATGGAAACAGCTGACTGAGGCAACAGCACCAAGCCAGCGTAGCCTCTTACAGGAAGACGGCCAGGCTGCCGCGGTAACAACACTGCAGAGGGCGCACCGGCCCTCGCAGTCGTGGTTGGGCAGCAGCACCGGGTCACTCATGTTAAGCAATCACACCAGGAAGCTCTGATGGTGAGTGCCTTGGCAAGGGCGAGTTTCCCGGTCAAGTAGTCAATGTTCAGTTACGACTTAGCTCCTAAGTATCCTGTCTGCTGTCATGCTGGTGAGGCACATCCTCTTCGTGATTTGAGCAGTACAAAGTCTCTGTGTGGACGACACAATGTGAAGCTCAGTAGACACTTGGTGAACTGATTCGAGTGCCCGTACACAGCCATGGCTGTTCTCCTAGCTGTCTTTAGGCAGTCCGGCAGGTCCTGGGATGCCCAGTGTACATAAGGGTCACCCACAGCTCGGAGGGTAGTGTGAGCACACACCCCGATGGGCCCTGCAGGAAAGGTGTCTTTCTTATACCAACTTGGCTCACAGGGCAGAAAAAAGCAATGAGATCCCTTACAGTCTAACACAAGGGGGAGGGCGCGGAGGGAGGTGGGAAGGCAGCTTGCACCAGGACAGGGTACTAAGAATCCATCTCCAGGTCCAAGGTGGCAACTAAATGGCTAATTCTCTCCCCGCTTCCCCACCCCCCCCCACCCCCCCGACAGCGCCGTGGTGCTTGATGGCAAGATTTATGCAACTGGCGGCATCGTTAGCAGTGAGGGGCCTGCCCTGGGCAACATGGAAGCCTATGAGCCTGCGACCAACACATGGACCCTGCTCCCCCACATGCCCTGCCCTGTGTTCAGACACGGCTGCGTTGTGATAAAGAAATATATTCAAAGCGGCTGACGTCGGCAGAAAGCCCACGACGAGACTGGACAAGTCTGGTGAGGCAGATGCTACTCACAGTGATCCATGTTCAGCAACACCAATAGGAGGCCGATAGACACAATCAAAGAAATCACTGCGCTAAACATTTTGAATACTCTCTACATTGAATGTAGAAAATCATCCTCGCCTTTGGGGGAAATGGGGGCATAGCGCTCCGAGCAGCAGGAACCACAACCATCTGAGGAGCTGGGCCGGGGAGGGCGGGGAGGGGCTCCTGCAAAGGCACTTGCTCTGAACGGAGGCGCTCACTCTGCCCGGTGCAATAGAGTTTCACATATTTTTCAACTGGGAGAGAGAAGCTGATTTTTCCTTCCTGCAGAGCAAGCTTGATCCCTACACAACCATAGATCAGTTATCCTATGACAATATTAGGTGTCAGGCTCTCCGGGAATAAGATCAAAGTGTCCTTATCACTTTGATTCCTACTTTTGTTTTTAACCGATCTATGCTTTTCAGTGGCCGAGAGAAGAGAAGGGACAGTCCTGTGCCGCACAAGGCCTGGGAGGCTGCTGGTCCCTGCGGGGCCGAGGACGGGCCCAAACACCCGTGCAGAGCCAGATGTGGCCGGAGCCGCAGCGCAGGGCAGCCCCGGCAGAGCTGGGAGGAACTCTGTCCTTCATAGGTTTCTCTACCTTGTGTTTGCTGGAGGACGGGTGACCGTGCTTTCTCTTGTCCCGTATGCATTATTTAGATTTCCAAGGCATTTTCTTGATAAACAAAAAAGGCTATTTTTAAGTACTGAGAGGAGGAGGAGGCCATGAGAGGGATAATGCGGGAATTCCCAAAGCTCTTTGTAGGTAGTGCCAGAGTGGGGCATTTGCTCTAATTTTTTCTATGTGCAGAATAGAGGATCTCTCCTGGGTGGGGGCGAATGTCCCCGTTTTATTTTTTAAAAAAAGTAACTCCCAGACAGCCCCATTAAGAGCTGTGCCTCAAGGAGGCATTGTCAAGGAAGATCTGTTCTAGAAGGAAACTAGTTCTGGCTCGTGACACCAGTCCAGCTCCCTCCATGAGGTCAAGCTGAGGACCCAGGCCGGGTGGGAAGGGAAGAAGGGAGGGAGGGAGAATAGATGTCTACAAAGCACAGGAGACTATTTTTGATATTTATAGCTATATATTAAGGCACCTGCCACAAGAGCTCTCAGGATGGGGACAGCCTTCGTAGACGAGCCATGAAAGCCACGGCCTGAGGGGCATGAGCAGAACCACTCCTCCTGTAGCATATTAACCAGAGAAAGGGGAGCCGGGAGGGAGGTCACACCGTGGCTCACGAGAGCAAGGCCTTCCTGCCAGCCCTCAGACCCTCAAACCTCACGCGGTGATCAGTTTCCATTCCAGGGCAAGAAGAAAGCCGCCACCACTGCGCTTGTTTAGTTGAAGTTGGTACCAAATACGCATTCGCCATTTTTCTATCTGGGAAGTCAACTTGCCGTCATTTCATGATACAAACCATTTCTAAGGAGAAAAGGACAGGACGTGCTTTCCATCTTTCGGTATTTGATGACAAAATTCCAGTTCTAATGTCGGGCATCAACTTCTAGCACTACAAGTGTGGCTCCCACTTGGACAAGATACCGAGCTTCGTTTATGCAGTTTTTACTATTATTTATTCTTTTAAAAAGTAATAAGCACAAAACTACATACGTTGTATGTCATTTAAAGTATTTATGTCAAACAGGGTGCAAGTGTGAACCCAAGGACTGGAGCACAAATCTCTAACTGCCTGGGGCAGGGCTGATGTTAGCGTTGGCGCGCGTCTGCCTCCCAAGGAGGCGTTAGTGGTCAGCGAGACTCAACACAGACGACATTGAAATTCCGCTTCTCTCCTCATCTATCACACTGGAGCAACACTGGCTATTTCTGTGAATGATACAAAACAGGGTTCTCTGTAATGGTATTGTACATAGTATATGTTTATTGTTAAGTTCTTGTTATATTATAATAAATATATTTATAGATCTAGACTCAGAAGCCAATGGAATGCCTTTGTGTGCCACCATCCTGGCCACAGTGATGAGGAAGCCCACGCAGGCCACACATCAGCTGTGTGGGGCTCTCTCAGAGCCTTTAGTGCAGGTCTTGATGATTAGAAAGGCCAGGACTCCTTAGCAAGGGAATACACAGACCGACTTTGCTCGACTAAGGATATTCACACAAGGCTTCCTGAGTGCCAGAGAGGCTTGCTCAACTCTCTTGCAGGGAAACGAGTTTAATAGAGTAGTAGGAAAAGGTAGATTCACCAGCATTTCATCCATGTGAAGAGCCCCGTGCCCTGAACCCCCCAAATCTCACAAAGACCTAGCATCTTCTTGCAAGAAAACATGTGAAGAAGGTGGACGAGGGTCGGTGGCAGTGCGAGTTCTTCAGAGAACTCGAGTAGGGTCTATATTGATAGACCATACAGTTGCCAAATAGGTATCTGCAATGGTATCTTCAGAAACACCAGTCCTAGAGGAAAAGATGGAGAATGTGTAGAAGATTCCAGTCACGAAGAGCTGAAATGATAACCTGTTACAAAAACCAAGCAATAGTCTAGTTAGCTACCTTCCTTCTCTACTTAATTTTCCTGTATCAAGGAAAATGTGTTCTCTGGGCCTATGAAGAGCCTGTTTACTCTTACCATACAAGATATGTGTGTACAAGAAGAAAAAAGACACATGTGATCAGCCCGTGTAACTATGGGAGAGTGTTTCCTGTTGAGCCCAAGGTACCACCATCAGACCTGGCAAGACTCAGGCACAGAGGAGATGGATCACATTGTGTGTCTGTGCGTGCATGTGTGTGTGCGTGTGCACATGTGAAGTTAAAAAAAATCATAGCCAAAATAAGAAGAAAAGAGTCAGGAAAAACATTTGCAGTCCATATGACAAGGGATTAATATCTTTATTGAGGAGCCTACATAATTTAGTGAGAAAACGCGAAGTGATTCCAGTTGTTAAACAGATCATCGACCCTATAAGAGGAAACATGGCTAGTAAATATAACACAAGTTCAACATTGGCAGTTATCAGTGAAACTTAGATAAAGAGGTATTATTTTTCACTACTAAATTACCTTCTCTAATCTAAAAATAAAAGGAGGAGAGGTGCTAGGAAAGCTCCAAATGCTGATGAGGAAGCAGAGAAACTCATAGTGCCAAGGGCTTTATGACCTGAAATGGCTTCTAGAAAGCAGTGTAGCAGGTGGCATGTATCAAGAGCCTAAAAAGTATCCGACCCAGTAAATCCACTTCTGGGCATCTATCAGGAACTATCCCACAATAACTAGCTCCCACCTACTGACACTAACTTTATGCCAGATACCGTGCTAAGCACTTAAAGCACCGAATCCTTACAATTCTAGAGATAGCTTCTAAAGACAAGCAGCATTATAAACCATGCTGTAAGATTCATATCTGTATATGACTGTGATTATGTAAGATATGTACAAAGATATATAAGCTATAAAGATCCGTAAAATATGTATATAAAAATAACCAGCTGCGCAGTCATAAAACTATTAGTTGTACTGATGCAATTATGGGCCATTTTCCTTCTCTCTTTTCCAAAATGTATATAAAGAGGTGTTACTTTTATAATAAAGATACAGATATAGATATTTTAATGGGGAACCATGGACAGAAAGTAATATTTCCCCCATATTTTAGTCTGAGAAATTCTCAATTATTTCCTGTTTTGGCCACCATACGCAAAGGGGAAAGTTAGAGTTTAGAATAAAGTAACGAATAATTACAGATAATAAAATTGCCAGTAATAATCAAGATTGGGTTTTTTTTTTTTTAACCTAAAGGCTAGGAGTGAATGGATTATATCTTTCAGTGCATGAAGATTTTCACAAAGCAAATGAACTTCTTCGTGTTCTTGGAAGGTCAAGCAAAATGAAAAGGACAATAATAAAAGAAGAAAACATTCTAGTTCAACATAAGGATAAGTGGATTAGTGCTAAAAGTCTGGAATGGAACCAAGATCCTTGTGAAGGGCTTCTGTAATCTCAATACTATATTTGTGTAGCATAATTACATACGTTATCTCATTTTATTCTCTCAACCACCCTAAACATCATAGGGCATCACCTTCACTCTTCAAGAGGAAAGAACCTTAGAAAAGCGACCTGAATGTGCTAACAGTTCTGCCACACCCCAAGTGCTCTGCATACATTATATCTATTCCCCCTAACAATCCTGCAGGTGCTTTTCCCGGCTCCACAGGTTCCAGACGTGAAACAGAGCCTGGTCTAAGGCACACTGGCATTCAAACCCCACTCAGGGAGACTCCAGAGGGTCTGTGCTACATCATATGGCCTCGCCAAGGCTGCCTGGAGTTACATAGCTCCTATGACTCAAGACTAAGGCTCCTTCCTCCTCTTCAAGCCACCTCAGAAATCTGTACTAAGAAAAAGGATTCTGTTAATATGATAGACATGCCGCTCTATGTTAGACACAGTCTTCCTGGGAAGCAATTTTCTCTATATCTTGTGAGAATGTCAGCACAGGAAATGGTTCTAGGGGAAGGAAAGAGTCCACTGAAAGAAGGTATCGGACCATCCACTGCTGCCTCATTTGACACTCCTGTGAGCCTTCACTCTGTGGTAAACTCTCAAGGGGTTCCTAACATTCTTGCTGACCACCATCCCACCTGGGAGAGTGAAGGAAAGGGAGGAACAGCGTTAGTACTGGCTGCACCATTCTCAGCTACAAAGGGCATATCATGACCTTGGCATCCAAGAGGTAGGTTCAACTGTCCTCCCACCTGGGTCAAGGAGCTGAAATGTGGAGCCGACTCTAAGATGTCCGCCTTTACCGCATGATGTCCAAAATGAGACCATCCCAAAACCTGTGTTTACCTTCCCAAATGTATAATCCACATGTTCTGTTACCCTCTAACATTTGGCAGATCACTTGAGTGTCCTTCCTCATGAAAGGGGAGGACAGCCTTTGAGTAGATCGTACTAGGTCAATAAGACTATGTTCTCAGCAGGCAAGGGCCATGCCCTCTCACCTTCTCCCACAGGCAAGGAGTAGTGACTAGGAGTAGTGACAGTCAGAGTACTCAAACTCTACTGGCAACAAGAACAATGTTTTGAGGTATGGAAAGTGTAAAGGCAAGGCCATGATTCTGTGCAGTGCTTTAGTCATCGCTATTGTCTACAGATGACTAAAGAAGCAACAGTTTCTGTTAATGCATTTTCATTTACTCCATGGATAGAACTCCTTCATTCTAGGTGAAGCTGGCCACTGCTAGTGCAAACCTGTGCACCATGCGACCCATCGGCCTTTGTGCTTAGGGCTTCAGCCTGGGCACTTTGCATCCTTGTTGCTAAACATCAGTCTTTGAGACTGCATTCCACCCTCCACTCTCTAGTACCTCTCCACTGCCACTGCCTTATTTTTAAGCCCTCATGACTTCTTGCCTTAGTTGTTGCTCTAGCCTCTTTCTTATGGTTATTTTTAAAATAACTTTATTGACATATAATTCACATATGAAAAAATTCACCCTTTTAAAGTATACAATCCAGTGGCTTTTAGTATATTCACAGAGTTGAGCTACCATCACCACTACCTAACTGCAGAACATTTTCATCACTGCAAAAAAGAAACCTGAATCTATTAGTAGTCACTCTCCACTTCTCCCACTACCAGTGCACGGTTACCACTAATCTACTTTCTGTTTCTAGGAATTTGCCTATGATAGACACGTCATATAAATGCAATCATACCACACGTGTCTCTGGCTTCTTTCACTCAGCATCGTGTTCTCAAGATTCACCTATGTTGTAGTGTGGGTCATTCCTTGCAATGGCCAATACTCCATTGGACGGGTATATTAAGTGGATATAGATACATCTGGGGACACCTGGCTAGCTCAGTTGGTAGAGCATGTGACTCTTGATTTCAGGGTCGTGAGTTCAAGTCCTACATTGGGCAGAGAGGATACTTTAAAAAAATTGTTTTTAATGGATACATTTTGTTTTATCTATTCATTAGTTGATGGACATTTTGGTGGCTTTCACATTTTAGCCATTAAGAATTATGCTGCTATAAATTTTTGTATACTGTTCAAGATTTTGAGATTAAATAAATTTGGGAAATGCTAGGTAAAACAAGGTTAAACAGGCTTCTACTATAGTACTTCTCAGGGTCAAAAACAATTTTACTAAAATGGATACACAGGCAGTGTTTTCCAAACTTATTTGGCAACAAATTGCCCCCCATCCCCTAGAAAACTTCTCTTCTAAAATTATGATGTAAGTTCAAATAGTCACATGGGATTCTCAGGTCAATACATCTGACCCTCATCTTTTGAGAGAAGCACAAGAGCAAGTAAAGTAATATTGTGACAGATTCAGGAGGAAATTCTGATTTAGGATTCTCAAAATGTTTCTTAAATTGATACATTTTTATATGTTGGCAGAAGATCAGTATTCTTTAAAGTCAATGAATCCTTTTCCTGAATACAGCAAAATATGTTTCACTGCAATTTTCTAAGTGCCAAAAAGATTTCAGCATCTCTTATGCTGTAATATAAAAAGACTGAAATAGGGGCACCTGGGTGGTTCAGTTGGTTAAGCAGACAACTTTGGCTCAAGTCATCATCTCACAGTCCGTGAGGTCAAGCCCCGCATCAGGCTCTATGCTGACAGCTCAGAGCCTGGAGCCTGCTTCAGATTCTGTGTCTCCCAATCTCTCTGCCCCTCCTGCACTTGTGCTCTCTCAAAAATAAACATTGTTTTAAAAAATTTTTAAAGACTGAAGTAAACAATCACACTATAACCACTCTACACAATTAAAATACCTAACCTATATATCCAGTGACAGTTGCAAATGTGGGACCTGACAATTTCTGGAAAAGATTCTCAGGCATTTTGTAGTTCATTAATTTATTTTAAACAACATGACAATCTTCCCAACAAGGGGACTATATCAGAGATCAGGGAACAGAGAAATCACTTGTCCAATCAATGCTGAAATTTTTGCATTAGTTCCAGTATTCTCATTAAAACTATTAAAACAAAAAAAAAATTGATTTAATATTTGTGTTTAGATTAGCACTTGTGGTATTAGTGAGATAAATTTTCATCCAATTCCAGTATAAAGCTTCAGCATGTGGGGGGTAGGGAAGTGCTTTTTGATGATCTTTTGCTTTTTTGATTCTGTGTATATATAAGCTCAAACAATGTGGAAATTAGTGTAAAGAAACATTCCAAAGATGTGAAACTGATTTTTTATAGTGTGATAGGCAATTACTCCTTTCTCTGCTACCAACTCCAATTAAAACATAATCTTATTAAAGAAATTTCCTATTAAACTGTGGTAAACTACAGAACTGACAGCTTACTGAGGTTTCCTTTAAATACATGAAGTAATTTGAGACTTCCCACCACAAATAACATTTATTTCAGTAACATATTAAGTACAATGCTGCCAGTGGAGTGTCACATTTCTTTTTAAAGGGATATTTTGTTGCAAAGTTTTGTTAAAATACTTTGCACTCATTAAAATGCTAAAATAGAAATTTGTAATTAATTTCCAACACTTTCCCAAGGAACTTTATGCTATAAGTAGCTATACGCAATGTTTAGAAATAATGCTATCTCACGTCAAAATCAACTTTGCTTTGTTGCTATAATGAGAACATTAGGAAAGCTCTATGCTCTGTGTAGATAGCCACAGACACATGATTCAGACTATTCATGTGTTTTTTATTAATAGTTCCAAAAGTTTTTTAAGCTTGTGGTTTTACTTGTCTCTCTCAAGCTTCTGTGATAATGTTAGAGTAACGCCTACTGATTTATCATTTGTTAAGAAACTGGAAATTCCAGGGGCGCCCGGATGGCTTAGTCGGTTAAGCGTCCGACTTTCGCTTAGGTCATGATCTCGCAGTTCGTGGGTTCGAGCCCCGCGTCGGGCTCTGTGCTGACTGCCAGCTCAGAACCTGGAGCCTGTTTCAGTCTGTGACTCCCTCTCTCTCTGACTCTCCCCTGCTCACACTGTCTCTCTCTATCTCTCTCCTAGAAATAAATAAAACATTAAAAAAATTAAAAAAAACAAAACTGGAAATTCCAGGCATTTGATACTTACAGGGATCATATATATGAAGCTGCACCTGACACCAGACTCTTTTTTTAAACCTGTATCTGTTCTACCTAAGAAATTTTAAACTCTAGCTCTGACAAAATTCTCCATCTAGCACATTCGCATGGCTCCCCTTTTATATTTGCTCTTTAGTTTCATTACAGATGTTTAGTTCCTAGATTCCTTCCATTCTCTCCCAAGTGAGTGGTCCTACTCTGGTTACCCTGGTTTCACGTCCATTCATACCCCAGCATAGAATTCCTCTTCCAGAAGTTATCTCAAGGAGCTAACATTCTGGTCCTTCAACCAGACCAAGAAGGCAAAACTACAATCCTAACTGTAATCCCAATCTATCAGCCTCTGCTGAGGCTTCATTTGGGGTGATACTACAAGGAGATAAAAACCCACATTTACATAGGCTGCTGCCATGACTCACACATGGTACCCACACCTTCTTCTTGTTGTTCCTGAAGAGGCTCCTTCCTATTTCCATCAGCAACTGCTGCAGACCTTCACGTTCCCCCTCGTTTCCTACTTAGAAACCCTCACTCTTGGGGCACCGGGGTGACTCAGGAGGTTGAGCATCCAACTTCGGCTCAGGTCATAATCTCGTGGTCTGTGAGGTCGAGCCCCACGTTGGTCTCTGTGCTGACAGCTAAGAGCCCAGAGTTTCCTTTCCTTTAGATTCTGTGTCTCCATCTCTCTCTGCCCCTCACCCGCTCACACTCTGTCTCTCTCAAAAATAAACATTAAAAAAAAAAAAGAAAGGATCCCTCTCTCCTGGCAGAAGAGCCAGCACCCCTCTGCAAAATACAGTTGAGGCAGAGGATGTTAACAATGGCAGTACAATTTAAAAGCTTCCTGAATAGTTCATTAACAATAGAGAAACCCCAATGAAAAATTAGACTCATGAACAACATCTAAAATAAAACTAAGTAACAAGGAATCTCTGGAACTCCCAATCAAACCACTAACACCTGTGAGACAGTGGTCCGTATGTGAGGAAGAGACAGTGGGCATCTAATGGAATTAAGAGCCCCCACAGCCACTCACTGGAGAGCTGGGGCAGAGCTAAGAGCCTCCGGGCCTAGAAGCCTTGCAAACTCCACTCCTCAGGTGAGGGCAAGGTTCTGTGTACCTATGAGACTTGTGAATTCTTAAAAACAATATGTCAAAGCCCCCTTTCAGGACCACACCCCACAGACACAAAGCTACTAGGGACAGAGTCTAAACTGAACAACACAGAGACCAAAGAGACCCAGATTAAAGGGGGGGACCAAATCGAGAGATTTCAGACAGTAAGCAGTCCTGTATTTAAACACTTCACCGGGGTGCCTGGGTGGCTCAGTCAGTTAAGTGTCTGACTTTGGCTCAGGTCATGATCCCATAGGTCATGAGTTTGAGCCCTGCGTCGGGCTCTGTGCTGGCAACTTGGAGTCTGGAGCCTGCTTCTCTCCTGGAGCCTGTCTCCCTCTCTCTCCTGTTCCTCCCCGGCTCGCACTCTGCCTTTCTCAGAAATAAAGATTAAAAAAAAATTTTTTTAAACACAACACTTCACAAAATTAACAGAAGAGAGAGCTCTAGCATCGTGGAATTCAGGCTTCCTTCTAAAAGTTCAAGGAAATTTCCTATAAAAGTGAGCAACAAACAGACTGAAGGGAAATCTCATATAAATTTATTACAAGAAAAAAAAAAACTTTAAAAGGAGAAGGCTACCCCGTATAGGCAATAAAAGCCCTCCAGAAAGACATGCCTAAAAAATACATGAAAACTATGACCTACTATTTCAAAACAAGCGAAAGGACACAAAACAATAACAGAGAAATGAAAGAACAATATAAACCTGAATTAGAAAAACTCACAAAGGATATGAAATAACTCAGGAAGAACGAGAGTGCTCGCTTCAGCACACACACTAAAATTGGGACAATACAAAGATTAGAATTAGAAAAAAAAAGTTCATGTTAGAAATGTATACTAAGGTAGAAAGAACATAAGAGTTAACAAAAAAAAAAGTAGGTAATGCCTTAAGACAAACAGAAGGGAAAAAAAGGCAGGGAGTTTTTTAAAGTGAACAAAGAAATGAAGGAATTTCTGGTTACGGTTAAGATTCTGCGAGCACACTCCACTCTCTCTCTCCCACCGGTGACAACTACGAGTCCTGGATAAAAGACATAAGCAATTACCTAAGGATTCTGAAAAATATATAAAGCAGGTGAACTGGGTAGGAAACACAGCGCTCACACAATGGCCCACACAGTGGTGAATTCCCAGGTTTCCCTTTTATCTTCTGTATTTCTCAGCTTACACTCTAGGGCAGCCAGAATCTCAGAAGGAACACACTCTTTCGAGACTCTCCAGACCTAAACACAGCAGGGCCTCGGTGATAAATTGGTCTCGTGGCATCAACGATGATGATTAATAGGCATATCCCTGAAGGTCCTTTTCTCTCTTTCCAGCTAGACCACCAGGAAAGGGGGCTCTTGGGAGCCCAAGAGTGTGGGAGAAGGTATCAAAGAGGAGGGAGTGGGAGAAGGAGGGTCTTTAAATTCCTGGATGAAATCCAGAGTTGCACATGCATAGAAGTGACCCAGGTCAACACAGCAAAGGCCATGGGATCCAAACTATGACGTGGACCACCCCCAGGTCCTCCTAGACTGGCTCTGGGTGGTGCACATGTGGGGCTGTATCATTTTTCTCCTGCTGCTGTAAAAATAACTACTGTAAACTTATGAATCAGGGCAACACAAATGTACTATCTTATGCTTCTGGAGGCCAGAAGTAAAAAATGGGTCTTAAATGTGCTAAAAGTAAGGTGTCAACAGACCTGTGTTCCTTCCTGGAGCTCTAGGGAAGAATCTTTTTTCCTCAACTCTTCTGGCTTCTAGAGGCGGCCTGTATGCCTTGGCTTGTGGCCCCTTCCTCTATCTCAGAGCACATCACTCCAACCTCTACTTTCTTCGTCACATCTCCTTTTACTGGCTCTGACTGTCCTGCATCCCTCTTATAAGCACCCTTGTGATGATGACACTAGGCTCACTCAGATAATCCAGAATAATCACCCCATCTTATAATCCTTAATCATATCTGCAAAATCCCTTTTACCAACACATATATTAAAATGGTATACTAAGCCATATTTAAATAATCCAAAAGACTCCAAGAAAGGGGGAAAAAGGGAATAAAAAAGAGGAGACAAACAGAAAAGATAAAACAAAATGGTAGAGTTAAATCCAAACCACCTCACACCCATTAGGATGGTTGCTGTCAAAAACACAGAAAATATCAAGTGTTGATGAGGATAGGGAGGAATTAGAACCACTGTGCACTGTTGGTGGGAATTTAAAATGGTGCCACCGTGATAGAAAACATTATGGAAGTTCTTTTAAAAATTAAAAATAGAATTCATGTATGACCCAGCAATTCTATCTCTGGGCATATGCCCAAAAGAACTGAAAGCAGGGACTCAAAGAGATATTTGTATACCCACATTCATAGCATTATTCACAAAAGCCAAAAGGTGGAAGCAACCCAAATGCCTACTAATCGATTAATGGATTTTTAAAATGTGATATATACATAGAATGGAACAGTATCCAACCTCAGAAAGAAAGGAAATTCTGGCTGAGTGAAATAAACCAGTCACAAAGGACAAATACTGACTCCTTTTTTATAAAACTTTTTTCATGTTAATTTATTTTTGAGAGGGGGAAGGCGCACAGAGAGAAGGAAACACAGAATCTGAAGGAGACTCCAGGCTCTGAGCTATCAGCACAAAGCCCAACGCAGGGCTCGAGCCCACAAACTGTGAGATCATGACCTGAGCAAAGTCGCTTAACCTACTGAGCCACCAAGCACCCCAGTCTGATTCTACTTATATGAGGTGCCTGGAGGAGTCAAATTCAGAGACAGAAAACAGAATAGCAGTAGCCAGAGGTGGGGGGGTGGGGGGTCAGGGGATGAGGTGTTATTCTTTAATAAGTAGAGTTCTAGTTTTCCAAGGTAAAAAGAGTTCTGGAGATGGATAGACATGAATGTACTGAATACCACTAATTGTATACTTAAAAATGGTTAAGATGGTAAATTATATTATGTATATTTTATCACAATTTTAAAAAATTACATTAAATGGATGTGCCTGGGTGGCTCAGTTGGTCAAACATCTGACTCCAGATTTTGGCTTAGGTCATGACCTCATAGTGCATGAGTCTGAGCCCCAAGTTGGGCTCTGTGCTAACAGCACAGAGCCTGCTTAGGATTCCCTCTCTCCCTCTCTCACTGCTCCTCCACTGCTCACACACACACTCTCTCTCAAAAGTAAACTTTAAAGGGGCACCTGGGTGGCTTAGTTGGTTAAGCGCCGACTTTCACTTAGGTCATGATCTCGCGGTTCGTGGGTTCGAGCCCCGCGTCGGGCTCTGTGCTGACTGCCAGCTCAGAGCCTGGAGCCTGTTTCAGTCTGTGACTCCCTCTCTCTCTGACCCTCCCCTGCTCACACTGTCTCTCTCTCTCTCTCCTAGAAATAAATTAAAAAAAAAAGTAAACTTTAAAAAAATTACATTAAATGTAAATAATCTAAATACCCCAATTTAAAAGCAGAGATTATGAGATTAAAAAAACAAAACAAACTAAAAAGATCCAGATTTCTAAAAGAAACCTACTTGAAATATAATAATATGCAGAAATTAAAAGTATACATAATAATATATAGAAATTAAAAAGTAAAGTGATAGATGGGATACCTGGGTGGCTCAGTCAGTTAAGCATCTGACTTCAGCTCAGATCATGATCTCGGGGTTCATGAGTTTGAGCCCTGCATGGGGCTCTCTGATGTCAGCACAGAGCCTGCAGTGGATCCTCTGTCTCCCTCTCTGTCTTTTTGCCCTTCCCCCAATTGTTCTCACACTCTCTCAAAAAAAAAAACAACAAACCTTAAAATAATAAAATGATAGAAATACAGTTAAGAGAATAAAAAAGATAAGGCACAGACTGGGAGGAAGTATGTGCAAAATACACCTCTGATAAAGGACTACAATCCAAACTATACAAAGAATTCTTAGAACTCAACAATACAGGTGTTCCTGGCTGGCTCAGTCAGTAGAGCATGCAGCTCTCAATCTCAGGGTTGTGAGTTCAAGCCCCACAATGGGTATAGAGATTACTGAAAAATAAAATTTTGGGATGTCTAGGTGGTTCAGTTGGTGAAATGTCCAACTTCAGCTCAGGTCATGATCTCACAATTCATGGGTTCAAGCACCACACTGGGCGGAAAGCTCAGAGCCTGGAGCCTGCTTCAGATTCTGTGTCTCCCTTTCTCTCTGTCCCTTTCCTACTCTCACTCTGTCTCTGTCTCTCTCAAAAATAAATAAAACATTTTTAAAAATTAAAAATAAATAAATAAAATCTTCAGGTGCAACTAGCTGGCTCAGTCAGTTTAGCGTCCAACTTTAGCTCAGGTCATGATCTCATGGTTCGTGAGTTTGGACCCCTCATTGGGCTCTGTACTGACAGCTCAGAGCCTGAAGCCTGTTTCAAATTCTGTTTCCCTCTCTCTCTGCCCCTCCCCCACTCGTGTGTGTGTGTGTGTGTGTGTGTGTGTGTGTGTGTACACACTCTCTTAAATATAAGCATTAAAAAATATATATAATAACACACACACACAAAAGATTTAAACCAACATCTTCTATATAAAGATAGCAAATAAGCATATGAAAAGATGCTCAATACCACATCATTAGAGAATTGCAAATCAAAACACTGAGATACTACGACACACCTATTAGGCCAAAATCCAAAACACTGACAATATCAAATTCTGGTAAGAAGATGGAACTGCAGGCACTCACTCTCCTTTGTTGCTGATGTGAATGTAAAATAGTACAGCCATTTAGGAAGACAGTTTGGCTGTTTCTTATAAAACTAAACATACTCTTTCCATATAATCCAGCAATTACAATATTTGGTATTTACCCAATGAGTTGCCAACTTATGTACACATAAAAACCTGCACATGAATATTTATAGCAGCTTTATTCAAAACTGCCAAAAGTTGGAAGCAACCAAGATGTCCTTCAATAGACAAATGGATAACAGACTGTAGTACATCCATACAATGGAATGTTATTGTGTTAAAAAGAAATGAGCTATCAAGCCATAAAAAGACACCAGGGAACTTTAAATGCATGTTGCTGAGTGAAAGACGCCAATCTGGAGAGGTTACATCCTACATGATTCTCACTCCCTGACATTCTGGAAAAGGTAAAACTTTGGAGACAGTAAAAAGATCAGTGGTTGGGGGCACCTGGGTGGCTCAAGTCATTTAAGCGTCTGACTCCTGATTTCAGCTCAGGTCATGATCTTATGGTTTGCAGGAGTGAGCTCCATGTCCAGCTCTGCACGGACAACATGGAGCCTGCTTGGGATTCTGTCTCTCCCTCTCTCTCTGCCCCTTCTCTCCTCATGTGCATGTTCTCTCTCTCTCTCTCTCTCTCTCTTTCTCTCTCTCTGTCTCTCTCTCTAAGTAAATAAAAACTTTTTAAAAATGTTAAAAAAAAAGATCAGTGGATGCCAGGGAAGGGCACAATGAATGATCGGGGGAGCACAAGAGGTTTTCAGGGTCCAGTGAAATGATTCTCAATGATGCTGCACTGGTGAATATATGTCACACATTTGTCAAAACCTATAGAATGTACAATAGAATGAATGAGCCCTGATGTAAACTATGGATTTTCATTAATAATAATGTATCCATATTTGGTCATAAATTGTAATAAATATACCATAGTAATGTATTAGATGTTAATAATAGGGGAAATTGGTGGGGAGGGGGCAGGTAAGGAGATATAAGTGAACTCTGTCCTTTATGCCCCTTTTCTACAAACCTAAAACTGCAACAACTAAAAGTCTATTTTTTAAAAGCAATGTGCAAAGGAGTATCTATAATAACTCCATTTTGTGTAAGAATAAGCAGGGCAGAGGATAAGAGAATGTATATGTAACTTTATTTTAGCAAAAGAAACACCAGACAGATAAAAAGAAACTAATGAGATTAGTTATTTCCAATGGTGGGAGGGATGGGGGCAATGACATTTCTTTAGATCTATTTTGAATAGTTATGACTTTTAAAAATATGTTAATGTTTTACACACTCTAACAAATAAGGATGGGAGGGAAATTAAAACTGAATGCAAACAAGGAAGCAGAATAGCAGAATAATCTAACTTTTTTTTTTTTTGAGAGAGAGAGCGAGCACACACACGCACATGTGCATGCATGCTCTCATGAGTGGAGGTGGGGGAATGAGAAAGATTATCTGAAGCAGGATCCACTCTCAGTGTGGATCCCAATGCAGGGCATGATCTCACAAATCACAACCATGAGATCATGACCTGAGCTGAATTTAAGTCAGATGCTTAACCAACTGAGCCACCCAAGTGCCCTAGAATCTAATTATATTTTATTTCAAAGAATAATAACCAGGGTAAATGAGGGTAGAGGTAGAGATTAACCCCAAGTAACTTTTGAACACAGTATTTAGACTATAATGCCCTCAGACTAAAGACAAAAAGCACTAAAAACATAATTTGAACTCTATTTAGCAGGGTTTCCCCCCCAGTGGTATGGGTTAACTCTTATTTAACTACTTTTTATGTAATTAAGGATTTAGAAAATAAACATATTCAGGATAAAGGGAGCTCTATTACTTGCTGGACAAGGAGGTTATATGTACGGAAAAATGAAAAGCTAGGACAAAAGAAAGTAAAGTGATGGGAAAGGACATACCACACAAACACTAATTTAAAAAACAAAAAGACAAGCTTCTTTAATAACAGATAAAGAAGACTATGAACAAGGACAATTCCTAGGAACAAAGAAGAATATTACATAATGATAAAAGGTTCAGTTCACCAAGAAGATACAACAATCCCAAATGTGTATACAACTAACAAAAGAGCATCAATATAAGAAGCAACAACTGACATGACTGAAAGGAAAAGCTGACAAATCCACAGTTATGGTTGGTGAGTTCAGTACTCAGTAACTGACAGAAGTAGACAGAACATGAGCAAGGATGCAGAAGACAACGACACAAGCAACCAGTGTGATCTAACTAATACTATAGAAACCCCCACCCAACAACAGAATACACGTTTAAGGCTGATAGGAAATATTAACAAAAAGGCACCCGCCTGGCTCGGTAGGTAAAGCATGTGACCCTTGATTTCAGAGTTGTGAGTTCCAAGCCCCACATTGGGTGCAGAGTTAACTAACTAACTAACTAACTAACTAACTAACTAACTAACTAACTAACTGTATAGCTAAAATTTTTAACTTAATCAAGACAGATCATACTCAAGGTTAACAAAACAAATCAGAATAGACTTAAAATCATACACAGTATATTCTGTGATCACAACAAAATTAAATCAGAAATCAGCACAAAATCTGGAAAACCCCAAACACTTGAAAATCAAATAATACAAATTTAAATAATCTAGGAGTCAAAGAGGAAGTTTCAAGTTTTTAAAGTTTCAATATTTTTAAATGAATGGAAAGGAAAATACAACATATACAAATGTCTGGGATACAGCTAAAACATTGCTTGTAAGTTTTAACAGCAAATCTTTTTTTTTTTAATGTTTTTATTTATTTCTAGGAGAGAGAGAGAGAGAGAGAGAGACAGCATCAGCAGGGGAGGGTCAGAGAGAGAGGGAGCCACAGACTGAAACAAGCTCCAGGCTCTGAGCTGGCAGCCAGCACAGAGCCCGACGCGGGGCTTGAACCCACGAATCGCGAGATCATGACCTAAGCGAAAGTCGGACGCTCAACCAACTAAGCCACCCAGGCGCCCCTTAACAGCAAATCTTTATATTAAAAAAGAAAAAAGTCTCAAACCAATGATCTAAACTTCCTGTTTAAGAAACTAAGCATAACAAACAGAAGGAAGGACATTAACTTAGGAATGGAAATCAGAAAACTGAAAATGAAAAAAGTAGGAAAAAGTTCATGAAACCAAACACTAGTTTTTTGAAGAGAGGAATAAAAGCAGACTGACCAAGAAAAAAAAGAAGCCACAAATTGTTAATTTTAGGTACAAAAAAGGGTTATCACGAAAAACACAGCAGAGTCTAAAAGTGAACAAAGACTGGGGCACCTGGGTGGCTCAGTTGGTTTATCATCCAACGCTTAATTTCAGCTCAGGTCATGATCCCAAGGTCATGGGACTTAACTTCATGTCAAGCTCCACACTGAGCATGAAGCCTGCTTCAGATTCTCTTTCTCTTCCTCTGCCCCTCTGCCCTCCTTCTCACACTGGCACTCATTAAGAAGAAAAAAGAAGAAAGAATCAGAAAAGCAAATAAGACTAGAGACTAGTAGAGTTGTGTCAAAAGGACTCAGGAACCAACTTAAAAAGATTCCCACAGGTCATAGATGGGAACATTTTATCAGCAATATATTGGCAATGCACTAAACTATATCAAATAGGTCTAAAGCTACAAATTCATAATGATGCAAAGAAAACTAATTCATCAATTTTGAATAGGAAGATCATTCATTTTTTAAAAAATTTTTAAATAGTTTATTGTCAAGTTGGTTTCCATATAACACCCTGTGGTCAGCCCCACAAGTGTCTTCCTCCATGCCCATCACCCCCCATCCCCTCCTCCCCACCCCGTCTGCCCTCAGTTTGTTCTTGGCATTCAAGAGTCTCTAATGTATTTATTTTTAAAACCAGTTAAAAGGGGCGCCTGGGTGGCTTGGTTGGGCAACTGACTCTTGATTTCAGTTCAAGTCATAATCTCATGGTTCATGGGTTCAAGCCCTGCATCAGGCTCCACACTATGACAGTGTAGAAACTCCTTGGGGTTCTCTCTCTCCCTCTCTCTCTGTCCCTCCAATGTGTGCCCTCTCTCAAAATAAACAAAGCTTAAAAATTTTTTAATAAATACATAAAACTGGTTAATAAAGACAAAGAATTAGCATCAATGCTACCTAGAGAACAGACAACACAATCACAAATGAGCAAGGAGTGATTTCATTAGAACTCACAATTTTGAAACTCTAATAAATTAAGATACATCTAAGCATTTAGTATCAATCACTGCTGACATCACAAAAAAATACCAATAACCAGACACTATGTGCCTCCTAACAAAAGAACACACTCTTACTTATGAAGTAGTCTTGCAAAAAGTAATAAAACCAGAATCTGATTAAGCTCTAGGTCAGTGCTGCCCAAAAGAAACATACCACAAGCCATATATGTATTTAAGTTTTCTAGTAACCACATTACAAAGAGTAAAATGAACTATGTGGAAATTGTGTTTTAATAGGTTTAACCTAATATATCCAAAATATCATTTCAGTATACAGTCAACATAAAATAACTAATGATGTTTCATATTATTTTTATAATAAAGTTTTAAAATAAGTGTGTACCTTATACTTATAGCACTTCTCAGTTTGGACTAGCCACACTTCAAGTGCTCAATAGGCCATCTGTGGCTAGTGGCTACCATATTAGATAGTACAACTCTAGATCCAAGTACCAGTTTATGGAAAATACAAAAAACAAATTACATTAGCCTCACCATAGACATTCAATCAGCAAAATCCAGACTGTGGGATATTCAACAGATCAAAACCTGGTTTCTTCATCAAATTAGTGACAAGGAAAAGAGAGATTGAGGAGGAATCTGTGGGTTGAGATTTAAAGGACAAAAGAGTAAAAAGGGTAGGAAAAACTTGAGTTTAGAAATGCTTACATGTACTAAAACTGTAAGAAAAGCAAAAACCTCATTACCATAAATGTTAAGATATTGATAACACTGAGAGAGATAAAGAGGGTTTTAATTAGAATAGAACATAAAGAAAGTTTCTGGATTGGCTAATAATTTCTTTTACCAGGGTGGTGGTTACCTCTTGTAATAGTTCATGATAAGCTATACATTAGTTCTTCAGCAGTTTTCCATATCTGTGTTTATGTTTTAAAATAAAAGGTATAAATTTAATAAATAACTATGTATTTGATGGGAAAATTTTAATGTAATTAAATTCTTAAACTTGACAATTCCCTCATCCCATCCCCAAAATTACCACCTCCACCTGAAGCCCTGATTTCTGGTCTTCAAGAATAAAATATCCTTACTCCTGTTCAAGACCAAAACCCCCACCTATGTTCCTGACTTTATCCCCTCCAGTCTTTTCTGATCTTAACCCATTAATTACCACTCTTCTTCTCCATATCTACAATCTCTACAGTTCTATAGAGGCAATATAGGTTATTGGTAAATAACTGGGCTATTGTGTTAGAACCCCAGGGTTCAAATTCTGATTCTTCTCTTGTACCAGCTATCAGCCATGTAACCATCTCTCTGTGGTTAACTCTCCCCTTCAGTAAAATGAGGAATTGCTGTAAGGAGTAAATGAGTTAACACATGCAGCCCTTAGAAGAAGGCCTGGAATCCAATACATTTTCAATAAATGTTAGCTGCTATTATCACGTTCAGTATATAAACATTCTCAGTCTCCATTTTTATCAAAATCCTTTCTTCAACTCTGTGTACCTCTAGTCATGCCCTGACTCCTTCCCTTTTCCCCGAGAACAATATCACCAAATTGTCATATCTACTGGCAAGGTTTTAGTACATATTTAATTGGGCTTCACTGGAACATTTGATACTATTCCTTTTGAACATAAAATCTTCTTCTCGTTGAGTTCTGTGGTGCTGCCCTGGGCTGTCCCGCTTTGAGAAGTTATTATCAGTCTCCTTTGGAAGACCTCCTTTACCACTGCTTAAACCCCACTGCTCCTCTCCAGACCATTTTTATTCTGCTTTGAAGAACCACCTACATGGTCTGATGCACACTTGTGGCTGGAACGACACTCAGGGCAGCTGACTCCAAAAGTCTCTAGCTCTGAACTCTCCCATGCTTCAGATATATTTAACATATTATAGATACTACATATTAAGATATAATAGATGTATATTGCATCTAAATGTCTGCTGGACCTGGATGTCAAAATGTCCAATACTGCATTCACTCCAGATTTGCTACTCTCTCTGTCCATTCTCAGTCAGTGGTGCTACCAATCTACCTGAATACCAGGCAGAAATTTAAGAGCAATTTGGGGCTCCTCCTGTATCCTCCATCCCCAAAATCCAATCACTTAGTTCTAATGATTTTACGCCTACATGTTCTAAGAGAAACTGCCCCTTTCTCACCAATCTTACCACAAATTCCCTCGTTCAGGCCTGCAGCATTTCTCACCTTGAATATAAGAAATGCATACAAAGTCCTTGTTAACTTCACTCTTTACTTTGCTTTAGAACAAGCAAACTAGATGTGCCTATAGTCGTATGAACCTAACATGTTTGCCTCTGTTTCTTTGCCTTTGTTATACTGTTCCCTTTGCCTGGAATGCTCTTCCCAATTTTTTACTACATTCCTTCATTTTCTGAGATGGTATTACGGTATCACATCCACCAGAAAACCCTCTCAAGAATTCCTAGGTAGGTTAAGTTCCCTTCCTCTATGCTCTAATAGCACCTCAGCTACATCATTTATCATTGTATTTACTTAAATTAAAATTTTTTTTCTCTTAATAGATCTTCTCCTACAGAGTAGTTATTTCCACAGGCAGAGACTGCTTTCCTCAGCTTTGTAACTTCAGTGCCTGACACATACTTAGCAAACAGTAGGTATACCGTCAACATATCTTGTTGAAAGGAAATAGTTATTTTCCATATTCTTATCAAATCATTTCTGATACTTCACATTTTCATCTTGTCATGTGCAAAACATTCAAGGATTGTCACATGGTATTTAGGCTGGTCCTCCAGAACAAAACCCCAAAGTACTCATACTGCTTTATCTTCCAACGTACTTGTACTTCCAGATATATATATATATATCTTTAATTCTAAACTACTCAGTCTTCCAAACTAACTTTTTGACCTCTACCTCCCAAACTATTATAACTCACTAAAATGTTGGCCTTAGGGCTCCTGGGTGGCTCAATTGGTTAAACGTCCAGCTTTGGCTCAGGTCACATTCTCACGTTCATGGATTCGAGCCCCGTGCCAGGCTCTGCACTGATGGATTGGAGCCTGGAGTCTGCTTCACATTCTGTGTGCTCTGTCTGCCCCTCCCCTGCTTGAGCTCTCTCTCTCTCAAAAATAAATTAAAAAACATTCTTAAAAAATAAAATTTTGGCTTTTTAAATTCAATACTTACTTAGCAACTCATTAGCAATTACTCCACAATGCTGCATGACATTAAAAACATGTTATCAAGGGGGTGCCTTGGCTCAGCCCATAGAGCATGCAACTCTTAATCTTGGGGTTTTGAGTTCAAGCCCTGAGTTGGACATAGATAGGGCTTACTGTTTTACATAGACAGATTTAAAAAGAAAAAAAAAACCACCAATGTTATCATAGATATAGGAATGGAATGGTCATACTCCTAACTTCCGTATCTTCAGTAGATGAGTAGTAGGGGAAAGGCCCAAAAAACTTTAACTTTTATAAAAGACAATTTATATATGTAAGAATAATACTAAACTTTTTTCTGCTTACTCACCTTTTTTCTCCAGTCCCGTCCTCCTTCACCTTTCTTAGCTTGAAGGTCATCAGGAAGGAGTAAGAAAGGATTAGCTAGTATAGGACTTCTTTCCTTGGAGTTATGCTTCTTCTGTTAATCAAAATGGTAACTTGAAAAAATTCTAGACAACTAGTTTTCCAGAAAGAAACAGAAATTACAATAAGAAAATCAGAGTGTCTTTGGAGTGTGGGCTTTCAGACCTGCCATATTAGCATTAATGGTAGGACCATTAAACTAAGTGGTCTTACATAGAACAGTCATTTCTGTTTTTGGAACAAGAGGTGTTGTAACACAGACAGCATTAAGAGAAGTCAAACTAAGGAGAAAGTTTGACTCCATCACCTCCAAACACTCTAAAGATAATTGTTGCTTCTAAAGGGATAAAAGCTATCAGTACAAAATCTTCCAAAGAACACTTTAATTCTCTCTGAGTTCTTGGGTCTAATACGCTGGCCTAATGAAAAGAAAATGAGGTTAAAAGGGCAAAGGTGGGAGCAAAGGAGTACATATGTATATATCAAAAAACCTCAAAATCATTTGTAAAAATGCTCTACAAACAAAGGTATTCCTGCTAAGAGATCTCGGCTGAGATAACCAAACAAACTGCAAAATTTCAGGGTCAGTTCTTTTTTTTTTTTTTTTAATTTTTTAATGTTTTATTTATTTCTAGGAGACAGAGACAGCATGAGCAGGGCAGGGTCAGAGAGAGAGGGAGTCACAGACTGAAACAGGCTCCAGGCTCTGAGCTGGCAGTCAGCACAGAGCCCGACGCGGGGCTCGAACCCACGAACCGCGAGATCATGACCTAAGCGAAAGTCGGACGCTTAACCGACTAAGCCACCCAGGCGCCCCACAGGGTCAGTTCTTAAAAGAATAGAGAATGACATTGAAGTGGCCAACATTTATTTGCCTTCGTATGTATCATTTCTAATCTATACAACTTTGTCAGGTGATCCAGCTGGATGGTTTCCTGGGAATCCCAGTGTTACTATCTTTATAGCCTTTTACCCTGTCGGGCTGATGGCATTTTGCAGAGAAGCCTCTGCTACTCTCCCATCTGGATATTCTTATGCAGTGCTTTAAAAGCATCTTTTTAGTCCTTCATTCTTTAATATGAGCAGATAGCAAAGAATTATCAACCATTAAAGAAGGGGCGCTTGGGTGGCTCAGTTGATTAAGCGTCCGACTTCGGCTCAGGTAACATCTCACAGTTCATGGGTTTGATCCCCACATCAGGCTCTGTGCTGATAGCTCAGAACCTGGAGCCTGTTTCAGATTCTGTCTCCCTCTCTCTCTGCCCTTCCCCACTCATGATCTGTCTCTCTCTGTCTCAAAAATAAACTATAAAAATTTTTTAATGTATTTAAGAAAAATTTAAAGAAAAAGCTGCAATACTAAACAGGGGCCAGAACAAACAGGAAAAGCAACTTGGAGGAAAGAGTCTATGCAGGGAGAAAAAAAAACAAGAAAAAAATTATTAATATCCTCAAGAGAGATTAATGACAGACTTTACAATCATAGATAAGAAGAAAATGACACTAAAAAATCAAGAAAAAATAGCTCTGAAAAATTAAATACACAAATAAAAACTGGGAAGGAAGTAGAATTTAGAGAGCAGTCTAGGAGGGTCAATATCTAAAGAACAGTGATTCTAGAAATGGAGAACTAAGAAAACAAGGCAAGCAAATCATAAAGAAATAACTCGGGAAAATTTCCCAGAACTGAAGGACATGAATTTTCAGAGTGGAGAGGCCCACTAGCACAGCCACCCACCCAGACATATCTGTGACATGCTAGACTATCAGGGTAAAAGTGAAGATTCTAAAAGCTTTAGAAAAGGAAAACAAAATCAAGAAAATGTACCAAGAATCAGAATAGCATTGGACTACCCAACAGCAACATGGGATATAAACTTCAATAAGAAAAAGGTGAAAGGTGGTGTGAAGGGAAATTCCAGGAAAATGGCTATGTAAGACCTTCTGCACACCAGGGAAAAAGATTGGAATGCTCCTGGACAAACTTTCTCAAGATGATGAACCTTGAGAATACTTTGTATTTTTGAAGATATTAAATAGAGAATTTGGGGCCACCTGGGGGTCTCAGTCAGTTAGCTGTCCGACTTTGGCTCAGGTCATGATCTCGCAGCTCATGAGTTAGAGCCCTTGCGCTGGGCTCTGGGCTGACAGCTCAGAGCCTGGAGCCTGCTTCAGATTCTGTGTCTCCCTCTCTCTCTCTCTGCCCCTCCCCTAGTCCCATCTTTTTCTCCCTCTCTCAAAAATAAATAAACGTGAAAAAAATATTTAAATAGAGAGTTGGATTGCTAGGGACAAATTTTAGGGACAATTGTTAATAATATAAAACCAGGCAAATAACAAAAAAAGTGTACAGGAAAAGGAAATCAGTCATTCTGTCCCTAAATATCTCAGCTGTCAATAACTTTTACATAGACAAATCATATAAATACCAAACAATAATCTAACAAAAATTAAAACTAACTGAGAGGATAAGAAAGCAAGAAGTATGGGTGTGTGCTGGGGGACAAGTGTGACTATTCTCTTCCATGGTGGGAAATCAAGATCTGGGCAAAAATTGGAAAGTAAAGAAGTAGCCATATAAGAATATTATTTAGAAACATAGAGATGCATATCAAAATAATTAGTTAAGGGTATTCAAAACAACTAGCTCTGGGAAGAATATTCCTTTTATGGGAAGGAAGGGAGGGAAGGAAAATCAGGGGATAACTGGTTTTTGTAACAAACCTTCTAGAACTACTTTATTCTTTCAACCACATACATGCATTTCCAAATTTAAAAATATGTAAGTTTTAAAGATGTAAAATAATTCCATTGGTGTACATTTAAGAAACCCCCAAACCGGGGCGCCTGGGTGGCTTAGTCGGTTAAGCGTCTGGCTTTCGCTTGGGTCATGATCTCGCGGTTCGTGGGTTCGAGCCCCGCATCGGGCTCTGTGCTGACAGCCAGCTCAGAGCCTGGAGCCTGTTTCAGTCTGTGACTCCCTCTCTCTCTGACCCTCCTGCTCACGCTGTCTCTCTCTCTCCTAGAAATAAATAAAAATATTAAAAAAAAAAAAAAAGAAACCCCCAAACCATTTTTATGGATATATACAAATAGTAATATTTACAGTAATAATGATTAAAACATACTGAACACACTATGTGCCTGGGACTGTTCTAGTGCATTACCATGTGTTTGCTGATTCAAATCCATAATCCTCACAATAACCACCATGGGCTTGGTGCCTTTACCCCTCTTTGTACAGATAAACTGATGTGCAGAGAGGTGAAGTAACTTGATTCATGTCACATAGCCAAAAAAGGGACATGCTCAGGTTCAGACTGAGTCTCGCCTCAGCACTTACACTATTGCCTTCTCAAATAATGCATTAAAAACAGATGGGAAACATGCTCATTCAAGTCATCAGAGTGGCTCCCTCTGTAGTAGAAGAAAAGAAGCGGGACTGGGGAGTGGTAGGAAGGGGACTTCAACCTCACCTAGAATTTTTTTCTTTAAGGGGCACCTGGGTGGCTCAGTCAGTTAAGTATCCGACTTTGGCTCAGGTCATGATCTTGTAGTTTGTGGGTTTGAGCCCTGCATCAGGTTCTGTGCTGACAGCTTATAGCCTGGAGCCTGTTTCAGATTCCGTGTCTCCCTCTCTCTCTGCCCCAGCCCTGCTCGCGCTCTGTCTCAAAAATGAATAAATATTAAAAAATATGATTAGAATTTTCTTTAAAAAAAGAACTGCAACAATTATGAAAAACTGTCAACATTTAATTCTGGATGATGAGAACACACATGTTCTATTCCTCTCTGCAGTACTCTACAACTTACAAATGTTTACTAATAGGGGAGAAAAATCTGAATAAGGACAAACGGATTTATCATTCACCTTAATAATGACAGATTAAGAATCCAAGCTCTGAAACCACAAAAGATGGGATCCCAGCTAACGCTCATTAGCTGTGAAACCTTGTGCAAGCTGCTTAGCCATTATATTTCAGGATCCCCTTCTGTCAAGTGGAACCAACAACAGTACTTCCCTCATAGATGTTGTGATAATCAAATGGTTTATTCTTAATTTTTTTTTAATGTTTTATTTATTTCTAGGAGAGAGAGAGAGAGACAGCATGAGCAGGGGAGGGTCAGAGAGAGAGGGAGTCACAGACTGAAACAGGCTCCAGGCTCTGAGCTGGCAGTCAGCACAGAGCCCGACGCGGGGCTCGAACCCACGAACCGCGAGATCATGACCCAAGCGAAAGCCGGACGCTTAACCGACTAACCCACCCAGGCGCCCCTCAAATGGTTTATTCTTAAGATAGTACCTATCCCTCAGATGCTTACTGCTACTATTACTACTACTGTACTCATTATTACCTAAGCACTGACCACTATTAGATAACATCTTGCTTACTCTCTGCCCACTAGACTATAAACTCCAGAAGAACCAGGACGTTGCTGTCCTGTCCTCAGCTGTAAATCTAAATCCAAGAACTCTGCTTGTCCAGCGGCCTGGCTCAAACAATTTTATTGAATAACTGCTGGCTTTTGGTGATTAGGAACCGCTTGTATTTTTCCGTGCTGTTGTCATGCTATTTTATTTTACTCTTCAGTAGAAGATGCTTCTGTTGTTCTTTCTGCCTGGAAAGCCTTTCCTACCTTGATGCCTCAGCTCAGGCATTAGTTTTCCTAGGAAGGCTTTCTTGAGGCTGTGCTGCGCACTCCTCCCCTGTACAACATGTACCTTATACTGAACTCAGTCGTAACACGTGCCACAGTACACTGAACACGCTTGTGCATCCGTCTGCTCTCACAAGAGACAGTGACGTAGCAGTTAGCCTTGGACAAATTATGTCTCAGTTTACCTGGCCTGTAAGATGGGGATAATAATAACACCTATCTCAAAAGGTTCTCAAAAAAGTAAGAGTCTACTTGCACTTGTAAAGCACTCAGAACAGTCTCTAGTGTCTAGTAAATCTAAGGATGTTAAATCATACTATAAAAACACCACTGAAGACAGACACAATGTCTTTACCCATGTTTGCATTCTCCTGTGTTAGTGACTGTTACACTAATCCAGACAAAAGCATTAGTGCCCAGATTAAGTTGGCTATGATAAAGATGGAGAAAGGGTGATGGATAGGAGGCATGTTTAGAGCGATAAAAATCAATACAACATGCTGCTAAATGATTAGAAGATGCACCATAAAGAAGATAAAACTTAGGATGAGAGGTTTTGGACCCTTGATGGATATGGCTCTATTCACTAAGATGGGGAACAGAAAAAAAGCAAAGAGGAAAAGGAAGAATTATTGGCAAATTCTTAACAAAATGCTTTATTCAATGTTTAAAGTGAGAATGCTTTCTAAAAAATAATTTGAACCCAATAAACCATGTCAGGAATATGGCACATTGCATCAAAAGAATTTAAGCTGGGATGCCTAGGTGGCTCAGTCAGTTGGACGTCTGACTTTGGTTCAGTTCACGATCTCACAGTTTGTGGGTTCAAGCCCCACATCAAGCTCGCTGTCGTCAGCACAGAGCCTGCTTCGAGTCTTCTGTCCTCCTCTCTATCTGCCCCTCTGCCGCTCGCTGTCTCTTAAAAATAATAAACTTTTAAAAAATTTTTAATGTTTTATTCATTTCTGAGAGAGAGAGAGAGAGAGCGTGAGCAGAGGAGGTTCAGAGAGAGAGGGAGACACAGAATCCAAAGCAGGCTCCAGGCTCCGAGCTGGCTGTCAGCACAGAGCCCGGCGCGGGGCTTGAACCTACGAACCGCGAGATCATGACCTGAGCCAAAGTCAGATGCTTAACTGACTGAGCCACCCAGGTGCCCAAACAAACATTTTTTTAATAGAAATATTTAAAGAATTTAAGCTCCATGAAGACAGGGACCTTTTCTGCTTTATTTGCTGCTTTAGTTCTAGCACCTGCGGCAGTGCCTGGCCCATTGCAGGCACTCATTGCGTCAATTAAGCCAAAAAGAAACAAGCATCTCCTATGAGCCCAGTATTATTTTAAATTCCTACATGGAATGCAGAAGAAATGTGATACTTCCTTTCCCTCAGGACTATTAGTAATTCATTGTATTATGCCGTACAAAATACAGCTAAATGCTGAGGAGGAAAAATACAGTAAGGGAGATATGCTGGTGTACAATCTAAGCTCAGCCCTGAAATATGAGTAAGATTTCAATAAGTTGAAAATAAAGATACTTCAGGGTGTGTGGTATGAATGCTAATATGAATATAATATGATGTAATATGAAGGATCACAAGAAAACTAAGAAAAGTTTTGGAAGAGTGGGGATAGACTCTAAAAAAGCCTGAAAGAAACAAAAAGCAAATAAAATGCCAACTCTCTGAAGAGTTTCATTTTCCCCATTCTTAAATGGAATGAATGGATTCCCTTCTTATAACTCTGAACACTGTGCTACTTCTGTTATACCCCTTATCCCATCAAATCATTACCACTGGTATCTGCACTAGCTTCCCCTAGCAGACTACAACCTACTTAAAAACAGAGAATATGTCTAGCATAGTGCCTACGACATAACAGACACAACTGTGCAGGTAAGAGAGGGAATTTATATTTAAAAAGATAGCCAACAGATAACTATACAGGTGCTAGGGAATAAGGATAACATGAAATAGATATTTAAAGCTTAGTCTCTCACTTTACTGTAGTTTTGAGTCCAACGAAACTAAAAATGTATAAATAAGCCCAATTTCTCTCCAGAGCTCTAAAAACTTGACTGACACTCAAATGCACTTATTACATTTATATGAGCATTTGGCTAGGAGTGCATGGTGGCTCAGTCATTAAGTATCTGACTTTGGGTCAGGTCATAATCTCACGGTTTGTGGGTTCAAGCCCTGCATTGAGCTCTGTGCCCACAGCTCAGAGCTTGGAGTCAGCTTCAGATTCTGTACTTCCCTCCCTCTCTCTCTCTCCCCATCCCCGACTTGTGCTCTGTCTCTTAAAAAAAAAAAAAAAAAAGCCATTAAAAAAATTACAAACATTCGCCTAAATTTTTAAAAACCTGTTTCCCAGGTTTATTACTACCAGTCTTTTACTATACACAGACAATTAAAAATAAAAATTTATACAATCTGCAAAATCAAGAAAAACAAAGTCTTATTCAAATTCAACCAGTTCCTTTTTATTGGAAGGAAGGAAGGAAGGAAGGAAGGAAGGAAGGAAGGAAGGAAGGAAGGAAGGAAGGAGGAAACATAAAGGACTTCTATTAAGATTAGTATCCTAATCTCAAGACATGAAAAGGTATCTCATGGTAGATAGCAGAAACACAGGCGATCTAAAGCCAATAACATCCTATTCCCTTGAAGTAACAAGCCTCTCAAAATTCTGATATGAAATTTTTCCATATTTAAATTCTATGTGCTATTCAAAGTATGCTGGTAACTATCTTATTACAGAGAAAACACTATAAAGTAAGTTAACCAAACTACCTGACGGTCTACTGAAACAGTCTTCCAAATAGAAAAACCAATGTTGGAAGTAATCTATTTGCTTCTAGACAACGTATTTTAGACAATTTTCAACTAGAATTAAAACCACACTTTCCCAACAGAAAAACGTTTAGCAAAGATATACCGAGGGCTACTAAAATCTAAAAGACTCCTATAATAAGATTGGGGGTGGGGTACTTAATAAACATCACGAGGCCCTACCTAGCTGCAAAACAGGGGAGTTCAGTTGGAACAGTAGCACCGCATCTGCAGCCAACAGCAATCATCATCAGGCTAAAGAAAGGCAGGTTTTTCTTGCCATCTTTATTCAAGTATTTCACAGCAGTTATATTACAAATTACAGTAAATGTTCAAAACTCCAGAATTCAAAAATTAAATAATTTACTTCAAACTAATGTAAAATGAAGTCAAATGCAAAACATCAATTTAACACAATTCTAAATTAAACTATAAACCCAAAACAGACCATAGTAGATGAAGTCTACTTAATCTACAAAGTAGACATACATTACTGAAACCAAAGAGGACTCCCAAAGTCTAAATAACTGAATGTACAAAATACAAAAGATGCAGGTACAAGCCCAAATTCAAGCTTACAATGTGATTACAAATAATAATTATAATAACAATGGCATTCAGCTACGGGACCTGACACTGAAGATAGCCTACCGAATAGCACCATAGCTGAACCAACTTAATCAAAAAATGGGAAGATATTACCACCCCACTCCCTAAAAATAAAATCCAGTAAACCTACAAATACATTGGCATATGAGAGAAATCAAGTCATGAAAGGACGTAAAACAAAACAAAAAATTAATCACAGGTGAGATTCAAGCTCAAAAACACAATTAACTCCACAGCCATCAGTTTCAACTCTAGTGCGGTTCCATCATCTTCAAAAAGCTCCCATGGTCCCCACAGCTGAGCATTAGCCATTGTTGGGCTGTGCTGTGATACATATTTTACTGATCTGAGAGCAAAGTTTTACATAGGAGCTATCATTTATAATGCTCACAATAGGAAATAAGAACAGAGGTCAATTTGTACATATTTTTGCCAATGCTATACAGCAAAAATTAAGAACTTACAGAAAGGTAAACAAAATTGAGTCCACTTGGATAATTTCACAAGCTGCTTTAAACTATAGAACCACCAGATGTCTGTAAAGTAAGCAAAACTGGTATAATGTGTGGTGTTTTTTTTTTGGGGGGGGGGAGAGGGGGCAGAAGGGGAGCAGAGACAATTTCGGCTAATTTTTCTCCCCTTGGCATTAGACTGGCTTTCTCTTTAAGACCTAAACTGTTCAAAGTGGCAGTTCCTATCATACTGAGAGGGTGCCTCCTATTTCTCCATCTATATCAAGGTTAAAATTTAAAAAAAAAAAAAAAAAAAAAAAAAACTTGATCTTTTGGAAGCATTTTAATGCTAAACATAAATAAATTTCCCTTGTCAAACCCACTGATGGCTAAAATCTTAATTAACTTGTACAAATTTAGTAACCTACTAAGAACATGTGCGTTTTTTTTCCTTTCACAAGTGCTGCTGTTACTTGAACAGAATGCTTCTGAATTAGAGTAACTGGAATAAATATTTAAAAAAAAATAGTGCAGCAAGAACCTGAGACTTGCAAAAAACCCTTTTAGCAGAAACTTGCTACAAAAAATCTGCTACATCTTATTTCATCAAATCTTTAAATTCTGTAACAATTTCCATCAAAATACAAAATGCTAATGTATTAGACAGTAAAATAGTTTGAACTGGTATGATGGTAATAAATACTAATAAAGAAAGCATGAAAATCCTCCCAATAATCAAATTAGAGGTTTCAAATAACCTCCCCTTTAAAATGGTTCATCGTTAATCGCACTTGCCCACCTTAAAAATACAGTGTGTCTACACGGGTAGCATCTTGAATTACATGACTAACTGAATATTACGAAAACGTCATAGACTAGGTATAAAGAAAAAAGTGGCATTTGTTAAAAATTAAGCTATAATTAGAAGGCGCAAAATGTTAATGTAAATGCCAAGAAGCACTTAAGATTACTGCAGTAGCCTACGGCCAGAGTGTGCTTTCTGCGCTGGCGCTGGGCACACTACGAACAGCCAGAGACAAGGAGACAAGTACCTTAGCTTCAGCGTGTAAACGGTGGCAAAGTGATTACAGGACTCTGTAAACACTACTGGTAACTAAAATACAAAAAGCTGAGGTAGCTCAGTATCTCTGCAGTAGTCCAAGACCATTTGCTCTAATTAAAACCCAAGCTATATGTGTTGCATATATTGGAAAGACACACCTGCAGCTAACGGCTATAATGAAGTTATCAAGCCAACTTGTCAAAATTTTCTACTTTTTTTGTTTAAAAATCATCTGATAAAAAAATGTCACTGTACTCCCTTTGCCTCTTTGCAACTGCCTAGACTGTGTCTCCAAATTTGTAGAAAGTATTTGTAAAACTAGTAACCCATAATTAGTTTTAGGTAAGTACAAGTCAGAGAAATCACTCGACAAGATCCAAAAAGGTTCCAATCAAAATGAATAGTTGTGAAGGTAAGCTTATGGTAAGGGATTTAAACATTAATACTGTTACTCAAGGACCATCCCAGAGCTCACCTTCAACTATGCATACAGAAAATGAATTTTATGGAGCTTCTGACAAATTCCTCTTTTCTGTCCATTTGGCAAGTCCTGGCTTTAAAACAAAACAGTAACAATTTACTATACATGAAATCATTCTTCTCTGGGAACTCAAACATGAATAACGATTAAATTGCCACTGAGAGAAGAAAAAAATGTCATCTATCTATTTTCTGGTCATCATTGTCTGCAATACTGGAAACGTGTGGGTTTTTTAGCGGACTGGGTAGTATTTGTTGTTGTTGTTGTTTTATTACTTGTTTCTGAAACAGAAACAGACCATACAGGAAAACTTACCATTTTAGTATATCATGTGACTTAATGAGTGTCTTGTTTGAGTTTTGAAAACATGATAGGCCATTTTATACCAAAACACTGGTCTTCTCTCAATGACAGAGTATCAAAACGTATTTTCAAGACATTCTAATTGATTTGCTACAAACAAGCCCATCCTTTTGTTTAGCCTTACCTTTCTCAAATGAATTAAAAGGCACATTAAAGGCAGTTCTAAAGAGCCTAATCTAATTTCATCCAGTTTCTTCAGTTTCCCACCAGAATACATCATAGCCAACTCTAAAACAGGTTTCAGTCCATTACCCAGAGGAAAAAATAAAAACAAGTATGCTAAAAGGAGCAGAAAGGAGGGGAAGGAAAAAAACAAAAAACAAGAAACAAAACAGGTTGCCCACTGTTTAAACAATTCAACACAGTTAGAGAACTGCCCCATCCGGTTTCCTCGCGTTTGCTGGTCTGCTCCCTAAGAGAGAAATCTCCAAAAGAGAGTGCACGAAAAGAGGAGCAGAAGTGAGAGCAGTTTCTGTAGCACCAAAATCTCCAATCTGTGGGGTTGTATTTTTTATTTGTGGAAAATACAACATGTTTCTGAAGTTCTGTTTGGTTCTTGTAGGCTGGTTGGTTTCAGGTACCTGAGACAATAGCACCAAATTCAACAGAGAGAAAGGATGAGTGAGAGAGCACTTTACACCAAGGCTCTGCACATAATTGGTGCAATTTGAAATCGAATGGCTCAGAAGACTGCTCTGTCAGGAGCAGATTGGAGAGGATAAACCACTCATCTTGAAAAGTTCATAGGAATGTCTCAAACATATGAACTGTTCTTTCCATCTCCTACAGGGGAAAAAAAAGTGCATGTTATCTTTTAAAGGAAAGATAAAGTATTATGGGAAAATTCACTTTAAATTAACTTTTTAGAGAAAGAATTAGATACAAGTTAAGCTTTAAGTATTTTCCTAATTATAATACCAGAGCTGTTCTGTATGTCTATCTGCCCTAGACAATCCAAATGCCTCCTATTTGATATTTAGGCTAATGGATGATGCTAGTAAGGCTCAATGAGCACTTATTATGCCAGATATTGTAGTAAGAGATTTATGTATATAAATAATTTGTCAGCTAATCAACAAAAGAGTCCATTTGAATACAGGTTGCCTTACTCAGGAGCCTGACCCCTTCCTTTACTCACATTCTCCCAAAACAAAATGAATGTACTCAGCCTAGTAAAACTTGTACCCAAAGTAGAATGCACCTGTTTCCACTGCTATACACTCTAATCAGAGCTGAAAGAAAAAAGGTGCCATCACCACCAGAAATGCCACTCACTGGTGATTCTGCCATATATCCCTTCCCCTCCCTAAACAAAACCCCTAAATTATAGGGGTCCAAGTCCCCTACTGAAAAATGTTTCAGTGCTAAAGAGTATTCAATCCATTCAATCTAACCAAATGTCAATCGTGAACAAATTCTATAATTTAAAAAAAAAAAAAAGGTAAAGAACTCTACCCTACATATTTCACTCAGATGGCCAAGTGTCAGATGGCCAAGTGTCTAAGACATTTGGTTTTCCTTTCCTTCCTTTAAACAACTACAAAGAAATTACATTCTACATCTCTGTAAAATTGATAGGCCAGATTATCACTGACCAAAAAGTTCTCATATATGTTCAATAAACATCACTCTTGCTAAATGTTTCATCTTATTAGTGAATAAGGAAAGTCAATAAACAATATACAACATGATCTCAATTTTTACATATACATTCACACACTTATACACATGTGAGGTACATCCAAGCATTCTTAAAGCATGGAAGATATTCCAAAAGATTAATACTCACTAGTTTCCTCTAGATGGAGGGATGTGGGTGATGTTTTTATTTCTCATTTGTGCTTTCTTATTTCTAACTACTGCATAATGACAGTATTGATTCATAAAAATGTAACTCATTAAAGTGCGATTGCTCTCTTTCTTTAAGTCCAGTATTCCTTAAATTATGAATGAAAAATAATCCCATCCTGTAAATACAGACCTTTAATATACTAGAAATGCTCCTTGAGAGCAGGGACTGTCTTGTTCATGTTTTGCAGCCCAAACATCTAGCACACTATCTGGAACGATATGCGTTCAATAAATACTTAATAACCAGACCTCCAGATAAATAAGATAACAGGCAAATGAACAGGGAGTCTAACTAAGTCATTAGAGGGTTAAGTCTAACTTAGCCATTTAGAGGGTTTCTATTTGCTCAGATGACTTCAAAAAGCAGAAGTGTGGCTTGATGATATAAATTATATGAACAGACATGAGTTCATGTTTATAAGGCCCAAAGTTGTCTAGAAAGGGAATAATTCACATGAAAAGTGTCTATCTAAACAAAAGAACAAGCACTCCTTTGTGCAGCCATTTCATAGGCCTAGATCTGATTAATGAGATGACTTTTAAATTCTCTTCTAATCATTAATGGGGTGGCAAACAGATCTCACTGCTCAGGCCCATTCCTTTAATCAGCAGTAGCTGCCTAGGTAGCACTGGTAAGGACTGTAAGGCCATCCCCACATTCAACTGGCCCAAGTTATATGCTTAGTAATGTCAGTAACAAGAAAGGGACAAGAGAATTGTGGCATGCTATTCTGTGTATTTCCCAACCCAGAACCACGAATTTCTGTGTTTTGATAAACAAAGAATCTGAGATTACTTCTGTCCTGAGACAAAATGATAGAGAAAGGCTTTATTCTTCAAACTCTTGGAGCACCTAGGTGGCTCAGTCGGTTAAGCACCCAACTTCCACTCAGGTTATTATTTCATAGTTTGTGGGTTTGCACCCTGTGTTGGGCTTTGTGCGGACAGCTCAGAGCCTGGAGCCTGCTTCAGATTCTGTGTCTCCATCTCTCTCTGACCCTCCCCTGCTCACGCTCGCTCGTGCTCGCTCGCTCTCTCTCTCTCTCTCTCTCTCAGAAATAAATAAAACATTAAAAAAATTTAAAAAACAAAAACAAACTATAACTCTTAACAAGTCTTCTAATCTTAAATTTCCAAAACATTCTTCAGTTACTTGGTGAAAGACAGAGACTAAAATAACTTTTTTTCCCTTTTTTGGGAGGACAAGTAAAAGCACATATCTCTTTATTCTAAGGATGAACTGAGCACTTACCTCTACAAGTTGTGATTTGTCATAATCTTTACGATGACGATAGATGCACTGACTCAGAAGAGAATATAATCTCTCAAGTTGATCAACTGCCAGATTGTTGCTTTTATCTACCAACAAATCAAGCAATTTCTAAGAAAAATTAGAATAAAAGAGAATAAAATAAAGTTTGGTTTCATTGTTCACACTGAAACAGTTATATTCAAATGGTTAGGGAACAGACACCACAGGCTATAATGTAACAGTGACAACCTGATTTTAGAAGACTCTAGGGCTTAGTTTATTACCAACACCATTTTCTAAATCCTTCAAAATACACAAAAGTCTTTTTTACTGCAAGTCCTAAAGCACTTATATTCTTAGGTTAAAGCAAGAGATTATCAAAACTAGCTTTATTCAACTGCCTACAAACATATTGAAATGTGTTTCCATTTATTTAAAATTGACTGAGGGGGCCCTGGCTGGCTCAGTCAGCAAGCATGCAACTACTGATCTCAGGGCTGTGAGTTCAAGCTCCATGTTGGGTAGAGAGATTACTTAAAAATAAAATCTTTAAAAACATAAACTGGGAATAGTTAAGCTTACCTTCAGTCTCTCATGATCAACTACGAGAGGCGGCACAGGCTCACAGGGCTCTTCTGGAACCAGTTCCAGGCTTGTTGGTTTTGCCTGCTCTAAAATTATCTTACGACATTTCTTTACTTTAGAAACACCTACAATTGAAAAAAAAAAAATGCACTGCAGCAAGTAAAAGTTAAGAAAAATCAGGCTTAAACAACTATAAATTCCACAAAAACTATTTGGAATAAGGGTCTATTCCTTAAATGGTAAATGATTTTTTTTTTTTTTTTTTTTTGGTAAGAATAAGTAACCCACATTAAAAAGAACTAAACCACAACTATGAAAGTCAAGCCGTATTAGAATATCATCTAATAAACATATCCACTTAAAGGCAGAGAAAAGCAACCTTCACCTTTAAGCACTAACTTATAAAGCAGCCTCCACTCTTTTTATGATAGCCATCATTTTATAATTTGGGGCTTTCAAGGACACCTGGGCAGTTCAGTCTGTTAAGCATCTGACTCTTGATTTCGGCTCAAGTCCCGATCGCACAGTTGTCAGATCAAGCCCCGCAGTGGGCTGCAGGCTGAGCATCGAGCCTGCTTGGGATTCTCTCTGTCCCTCTCCCTCTGCCCCTCCCTTGAGCGTGCTCTGTCTCTTTCAAAATAACTAAATAAATATTTTTAAAAATTGGAGCTTTCAGAGCTGGAAGAGGGGAAGCAACCTAGAACAACAGATACAAACAGCAAGTGAGGCCAATCTCTCTATATACATATATCCCTTATGAAGAAAAAAATCTTCCTCAACATTAACTGAAATATCTTATTTTTCTCTTTTACATTGCCCAGAATTCTATTAGAAATTGATGTGGGTTATGACAATTTTCCTTAAAAATATAAGCCTGTTTAAAGTGTAATAGGGCTAGTGATCTTTCCTACCTTAGAGTGAAATACCATAATCTAAACATTCTCCTCTCAACATCTCTCTCTCTCTCTCTCTCTCTCTCTCTCTCTCTCTCTCTCTCTCACACACACACACACACACACACACACACACACACACACACACAGAAATTCTGAGGTGGCTGAGCATAATCTGACAGCACCAGGCACTCTGAGGGCTAACGAGGGCAGGGGGATCTATGGACTTCCAGGAGCCTGACAACTTGTAGGAGGTAACACCGCCCGCCCTGACATTCACAAGTGAAAACGCCAGGTAAAGCTCTTACACAACAAATATCTTTGAAGTGTTTAGATAATCAACTGAACATAATATTAACTTAAACCTTTTCTGTAAGCTTACTAAAATCTCATAGTGAAGAACACTAAAAAGGATTCCTTGCCTTGTACCCAAAGTGCCTCATCAGAAAGAGCTCTCCCTTTCTCCCACTCTGTCCCAGTCATTACTTAACCGTAGCTGCACCACATTTTTAAAATTCTGTAAATATGATAAATATAAATAAATACCAGAACAAATATTGCTCTTAAAACTACCTTCTATTATTAAATGTTGAAGAAAAAGAAAAATTCTCCACAGGTAGCATTTAAGAACAGCACACACACATCTTTCTTTATCCATTAAAAGAATTTTAAGACTTTGAATTTTATCTTCCTACTTCCTAATTCTGCTAAAGGGCTCAAAAACTGGCAGCAAAAAACTTTTCCCACATAGTCCAAATCCCAGGCTAAAGCTATATATAACTCCACACAATTTAGAGAGCAAGACAGAATTTCAAAATAGCCTTGTGTTAAAAGAGTACCTGGTCAGGATAGAAATGTATATTCAAAGGGTAGATAGATCTCTAACTCACCCCATCCTACTATGCACTAAAGAATGAAAAACAAAGTAGGGCTAGGAACACCCAGGCCCCCATTACTGCTGCTTCTTAAAAGAATAGCATAGCCACAGGAAATCAGGAGCTGGCAGAGTGCTCTGAGTCTGCGAGAACAAGGTAGATCTGGCAGTGCACATTCTGCTGCTTCCTCTACTACTGGCCTTACAAAGCAATGGACCCCTTAGACTCAACATCCCTCAGATTAAACTAACAGTGAATGCCTGGAATGAATATACCTCAGTATGTGCCAGGTACCAGGACAGGCGATGAATATACATGACTTACTTAATCTCTGCAGTGACACCCCTCTGAAGTTTAATTCAGAAGATGGGAAAACAGGTTTGGAGAACATAAGTAACCAGCTCAAAGTCACATGATTATAATGAACAGAAGTGGTCATTTAAAATGAGTCTACAAGAGTGTAACATACCATACTGCTCTAGTATCCAAGTCTTCTCAACCCGTGCCTACCCTACCCCATCCCAACAATTCTTAACAGAATTCTATCTTCTTAACACCTGTGGGTTTACTTTAGCCATAAATCCAATAAGATAAGGATGACAATAAGGTAGGAAGCAAAAGAGTAAGCAGCCAGGAAAGCAATGCATTCTGGACCATAAACCCTCTGAAATTTCCACCAAAATGTAGTATTCACGTGTACATTTTTCCAGGGAAAGAGATAAAAGTTTTGACAGATTTTCAGAGAGTGATAACTGGTTATCAACTACTGCTACTAAGGGCCAGACAAAATAAGCAATTAGTTAACTCAGGAGTTTAAAATTTCAGGTTTTTAAAAATATTCGCTCTACCTTCTTTATCCAGTTCTGCATCTTTAACTTCCACATCAGGGCCAGGTTCTAACTTCTCATTATTGCTACATTCCAGTGCCTCCAGTTTCTCAGGATCGTCTCCAAGATGTTCATTGGAAATTTCTGGGTTTTCCTTTGACTGGTCCTCCGGGAGAATCTTTTGTTCAGAACTACATTTGTCTCCACTACCACAGAAAGAAACAACTTCAGCTTTGCCGTTCTGACACTCCAGAACTGGTATTCCTTCAAAACTGTCTGTGGAGGCCTCACCATTTAGACAGCTTCCTTTAAGAAAAGGCTCTTTCCTAGATGTCTGCTCTGGATTTAGAGAACTGCTGCTGTTGACGAGTAGAGACTCATTGGAACTTTCCTCTTCAGTAGATGCAAAATTCTCCTTTGTGCCTGCTCCACTGTTAAGCCTCTGCCCCTGTTCCATGTCCATGATATCACACGATGATTCATCATTGGTCATAGAGAGGTCTCCAGTTTCTTCTCCATTTTCTTCATGGCAGTCAGTGCTTACCTCAAACTCTCCATTCTCTAGCAACTTCCTGTCTTCTGTATGGTTCTCATAGTCTGCAAATTTGGTGTCCTCTTCATCTTTTTTTAAATTATTGACTTTCCTTTTCTTAATAATTCCTTTACCCCATTGTGATCGCCGCCTTGATTTTCTCCGAACTCGAACTATTTCACAGGGAAGGAAAACAGATATGTAGAACTTGGGAGTACAATATTTGTTTTACAAATGTTCACTAAATAAGACCCAAATGAAAGTAAACCCGTACCAGTATAACACACAAAAACTACTTAGCTCTTGAAATCCATGCTGACTGACGACATGATACTCTACATAAAAAACCCAACAGACTCTACCAGAAGCCTACTAGAACTGATCCAAGAATTCAGCCAAGTTGTAGGGTACAAAATCAACGTACAGAAATTGGTTGCATTTTTTTTTTTAATTTTTTTTTTTTTTTAATGTTTTATTTATTTCTAGGAGAGAGAGAGACAGCGTGAGCAGGGGAGTGTCAGAGAGAGAGGGAGTCACAGACTGAAACAGGCTCCAGGCTCTGAGCTGGCAGTCAGCACAGAGCCCGACGCGGGGCTCGAACCTCGAACGGCGAGACCATGACCCAAGTGAAAGTCGGACGCTTAACCGACCAAGCCACCCAGGCGCCCCTGGTTGCATTTTTATACACCAATAATGAAGCAACAGAAAGAGAAATCAAGAAACTGATCCCATTCACAATTGCACAAAAAACATAAAATACCTAGGAATAAACCTAACCAAGGATATAAGAGATCTGTATGATGAAAACTATAGAAAACTTATGAAGGAAATTGAAGAAGACACAAAGAAATGGAAAAACATTCCATGCTCATGGATAGGAAGAATAAATATAGTTAAGATGTCATTACTACCCAAAGCAATCTACACATTCAATGCAATTCCAATCAAAATTGCACCAGCATAATTCTCAAAACTAGAACAAACTATTCTAAAATTTGTATGGAACCACAAAAGACCCCGAATAGTCAAAGTGATACTGAAAAATAAAACCAAAACGGGAGGTATCACCATCCCAGACTTTAGCCTCTACTACAAAGCTGTCATCATCAAGACAGTATGGTATTGGCACAAAAATAGACATAGACCAATAGAATCGATGAAAACTCAGAGCTGGACCCAAAGGTATACAGCCAACTAATCTTTGACAAAGCAGGAAAGAATATCCAATGGAAAAAAGACAGCCTTTTTAACAGATGGTGTTGGGAGAACTGGACAGCAACATGCAGAAGAATTAAACTAGATCATTTTCTCACACCATGCACAAAAATAAACTCAAAATGGATAAAGGACCTGAACGTGAGACAGGAAACTATCAACACCCTAGAGGAGAAAGCAGGAAGTAACCTCCTTGACCTCCACCACAGCAACTTCTTACTTGACACAACCCCAAAAGCAAGGGAATCAAGAGCAAAAATAAATGATTGGGACCTCATCAAGATTAAAGCTTCTGCACGGCAAAGGAAACAACCCACAAAACTAATAGGCAACCAATGGAATGGGAAAAGATAGTTGCAAATGACATATCAGATAAAGGGTTGATATCCAAAAGCTATAAGGAACTCACCAAACTCTACACCCGAAAAACAAACAACCCAGTGAAGAAATGGGCAGAAGATATGAACAGACACTTCTCCAAAGAGGACATCCAGATGGCCAACAGACACATGAAACGATGCTCACCATCCCTCCTCATCAGGGAAATACAAATCAAAACCACACTGAGATACCACCTCACACCAGTCAGAGTGGCTAAAATGAGCAAATCAGAGAACTCTAGATGCTGGCGAGCATGTGGAGAAACGGGCACCCTCCTACACTGTTGGTGGGAATGTAAACGGGTGCAGCCCCTCTGGAAAACAGTGTGGAGGTTCCTCAGGAAACTAACAATAGAACTCCCCTAGGACCCAGCAATAGCACTTCTAGGAATTTACCCAAGGGATACAGAAATGCTGAGGCATAGGAGCACATGTACCCTAATGTTCATAGTAGCACTCTCTACAATAGCTAAAACATGGAAAGAGCCTAAGTGTCCATCAACGGACGAATGGATCCAGAAGATGTGGTTTATCTATACCATGGAATACTCCATGGCAATGAGAAACAATGAAATCTGGCCATGTGTAGCAACATGGATGGACCTTGAGGGTGTTATGCTGAGTCAAATAAGTCAGGCAGAGAAGGACAAATATCATGTTTGCATGTATAGGAGGATCAGGTGGAACTTAACGGAGGACCATGGGGGAGAAGAAGGGGGGAAATTGTGGGGGAAAGGGAGAGAGGCAAACCATGAGAGACTCTTGAATACTGAGAAACAAACTGAGGACTGATGGATGTGGGGGGAAGGGGGGAGATGGGCATGGAGGAGGGCACTTCTGGGGATGAGCACTGGTTGTTATATGGAAACCAACTTGACAATAAACTATTTGTAAAAAAAAAAATAAACAAAATATTGGGGGGAAAAAAAAGAAATCCATGCTGACTACTCCCCAAAACTTACAAGTAGAATGAATATGAAGTCAGAGATGAACTCTGCAGAATGAAGAGTTTTGTTCCTGATGAAATTTTTAAAAATTTATTTCTTGTATGAGTTTACCCAGCATTAATTTTTTTCTGTTATCTTACAATTATAACTATTCCTAATTCCTAACATCCAGGGGCCATGCATCTATTATGTACACTTCAGAAATGACATTACCAGGCTAGGCTGCCTAGAAAGTCTGGGGCCATAGCCCTGGATTTCCACCAGGAAGGTGAATGCTTCCCAGCATCACCCAAAAGCTCCTAAACCATGAGAGAAAATGAACACATGATCCAGTATATCAAGGTAGAATAGTTACAATTATCCCACAAAGAACCATCTATTGCATGGTTCTTCCAGAAGAAGGAATCCCCACAGTAAGCACAGTTATGGACAAAAACCCTATAAAGGTTATAGAGACAATCTGGTTAGCCAACTGTTAGTCTCCTCTACTACAAATGGTTCATCAAAGAGGATTAACTGGTTACACGGCTGTTATTTTAAAATACGGAAAAAAATTAAGCCCTCTGCTATCAAGGTAGCAACAACATTAACAAAACACTAAAAACAAATATTTAGTCAGTTATATGAAAAGACCGACTCACAAAAATTGAAAAGACTGTATTTATCTTTAGATGCTAGAAACCATCAAAAGCTTTATGAGTACTTCCAGCTAACAATAGGCCCAGGAATCTTTAATTCCCCAAATATGTGTTTACATACTTTTTTATCCTTTCATTTTTAATCCATACTGAGTCTGTATGTAAAGACACCAAGGTATTCACAGGAAATGGACAAATGTTGTTATAAATATTACTCTTCTTTCTTATCTAAGAATAAATCCACTAAAGATTGCTGAAATTATTTCCAAAATTCAAGTTATTTAGTCATTTGGTTAAAAATATATTTTTCCTTCAAAACCATAATGTCATTTGAATCATCTCTCCATTTCTTTTCCCCCTACTAGTTTCTGTTTTTTATAATTTACAGTTACAGGGTAACTGGAGAATTTATTAGTTTACTGTTAAAAACTGTACATAAGCTAAAGTGATGGGCATCTGTAAGCATTCTACTAACTATATGAAAAACCAATCCAGTACACATTAAAAATGGGGAAAAAATTCAGCTTGTTCTTTCTCTAAAAGGTGAAGCTATTAGGTTTTTACTACCTGACAAGTCACTCCTGACATTGTGACCTCACTTATTCTCCAAACATGCAACCAAAAGTACAAGAGGTTCCCTTTTTCTTTCCTCACTATAGAACTAGAGCTATAGAACTCTAGAACAAGAAGCAGCTCAACTCTGCTCAATCAAGAGCCAGCTCAATTATTTGATCTATAGTACACTAAGCAAAGGCTTAGAAGGCCTACTGAAGCAAGTTTATTTCTAACACTTTCATCCCAGCTACCAACGAAGAAAATGTTCTCACTTGGGAGAATGTCAAGATAGAAATTATTTTTCCCCTCCTTATATAATTATTTCTAACGGTTAGTATGATTTTGGTAAAATAAGAGAAACTGATCATATAAGCTCCAAAGGAACAGGGAATTCTTGTTTTAGGCACCGCTGCATCTCCACAGCACCTGGCATATGGTGGTATATACATTTATGGAACTAATCTTTAACATACCACTTCCTTTCATGGGGCGATTTGTGTGAAAAACAATGAAGGGACACAATCTTTAGAGTCCATTTTTATAGCCCCTCTGAGCTTGTTTTCAAAACTAAGACGTCAGGAAAGCAACTCTCCCTTAGGGATATTTGGATTTATAATTCAAGTAAATTAATGTAAAACAGACAAATGATGAGTCACATATGCCATCTACTGGTAAGAGAAAACAAAACTCACATTTGTAGATTAAAATAATATTTTAATGTTTAAAGGAACTTAAACTGCTTATAGCCAATTTTCAGTGGGTTTTAGTTAGTAAATATTTGTATCAGATGTAGAGAATGTATAGGGCATTAAAGTTTAAATTAGACTGCTATGTTCTATAATCCAGATCATGATCCAAGATACAACTACACCAAATACCTTTAATCAGTTTCATGGAACCAAATATACTACTAAGTCCTTCAAAATTTCTCACAAGTGAATGCCACTTATCACAAAAAGAAAAGCTAAAACAATGAGTATGGTTCATTAATTCAAATTCAATGTCACTGGAAAAAGAACATATTATGGCCAGCTTTATTGACTGTTTCAACACTTTTATACCAGAACAGCATATATCTTCCAAGGATGGCTATCCTCAGTGAAACATAGGGGCCATATTAGGAAGATGCTGTGTTCGTTAACATTGGTCTTTCAGAAACCTTATAAATTACCATGAATGAAGAAAAGTGACGAAAACTTAAGAACACTAAATCTTCCCTAAGTGCATCTCACTTAAACAAAACTAGATTAAAAGGGCTGTACACATTTTTCACACTGAGCACAAGATAACTCTCCCAGAAAAATGAACTTCCTACTGTCAGCCACTCCCTTACGTCAAAGTTTCCATTTCCACCATAAACAGAACATCTGGTATATTGCAGAGCAAGAGGTTAGGATTGGAGGCAGAGGTGGATGAAAAAGCCTGTTGGCTCCACATCTCTACCCAAAATCTAAAGTTTAAAACTGAAAACATTCAAACCTAGTTCAATGAACAGCAGCACGTACTGAATATAGATAAAAAAGAGGAAATACAATGAGAGAAGCATACTCCTCATCCAGCATCTGACCCCACAAGCTCTTCACCTCTGAACAGAGAGAAGATGAAAAAGACGTGTGGGAAAACAACAGCACCCGGTTTGTGTCCCTAATTCCTAACAAATCTGCATCCTTCTCAGCTGTCCCCACTAGCAGATAACAGGGTCTCCTCAAACACTCACATGCACATTTATTTGCAGAGTTGTGCCAGACATCCAATGGATTTCTTTGTTTATGCCGAAATGCCTCTTCAACTCTAGTTTCTGTCTTCCGAGCTCCAGTGCCATGAAGATTTATTTGTTCTGCTGTTACCGATAAGCCTGCAGGCAGAAGATAAGCAACACCTATTTAAATATTCCCAGCTACATAAACCCACAAGGTAAAAATATATAAATAAATAAAGTTTGAAATATAGAACTAAGTTTTAGTCATTAATTACACCTGGACAGTTTGCAATTTGGATGAAAAAAACATCATTTGTTTCAAGATGGGAAAGAAACTAGGTATAAAATCATAACAAAATAACCCAGCAGGCCAAGCTTACCACTTAATCCTTAAAGGAACCCTATGTTTACTCAGTTTAATTTGCAAAGGCACACGTTCTTATGACTGTAGGACAATGATAATACATTGTCAAAAAGTCATTATTTCTGCCATCTTAGAATGTAGTAAGTATTTATTGAGCCATTAAACCCCATTCACATGAATGGGTTAGCTGATGTGAGCTGCCTGTCACACCACACTGCAATAAGTTTGGTTTTCCTATATTATCTTCATAAGAGTAACCATTCCATCTCAATTTCCTTCACTAGACTTGTTTCTTCTAGGTGGTCCTTAAATATTGATGTTTCTCAGGGTTATCTCTGGAATCCCTTATCTTCTCACTCTGATCTATACCTTCTACCATAAAGTATCATTCATGCCTTCAGCTTCTACTACCACTTCATAATAATTCCCAAATCCACATGTTCACTCCAAGCATGTCTTGAGCTTCTGACTCATATATCCAACCGCCTCTTTGATATCTCCAACTGGATATCAAAAGATATCCTAAAGATAGGTCAAATTAAGGGGCACCTGGGTGGCTCAGTTGGTTAAGCATCCAAGCCCCACATCAGGCTCTGTGCTGACAGCTCAGAGCCTGGAGTCTGCTTCGGATTCTGTGTCACCTGCCCCCCTCCTTTCCCCGCTCATGCTCTGTCTCTCTCTGTCTCAAAAATAAATTTTTAAAAATTAAGGAAAAAAAAAGATCAAATTAAAGATAACTAGTTTATCTATCTCCACAAAAAAACCTGTTCATCCCTATCTCTATGAAGTTATTCTCTGCCTCTATTGGTGGTATTAGTATCTACTAAGTCATTAAACCTGTAATATGGCAGCCAATTTTGACTTTTCCTTTCCTAACAATGCCTTCTTCAATAATTAAAACTCTGCACAACTCTAGCAGGTTTTTTCCTCCAAAAGCTTTACTGAGGTACAATTTACATAACATAAAAATCACTCATTTTAAGCATACAGTTAAATGATTTTTAGTAAACTTACAGAGCTATGCAATCACCACAGCAATTCAATTTTAGGTAACTATCCCATGCCACCACTAATATACTTTTTGTCTCCAGGGACTTGTCTTTTGTGAATGTTTCACATAAATGGAATCACACGACAGGTGGTCTTTTGTGACTAGATTCTTTCACTTAGGATAACGTTTCTGAAGTTCATCTATGTTGTACCATGTATCAGTACTTTGTTCCTTTTTATGGCTGAGCAGTATCCGTATACCATTTGCTTACCCGTTCACCAGCTAATGGGACATTTGTGTTCTTTCCAGTTTTTAGCTCTTATGAATAGTCTTTATATGAGCATATGTTTTCATTTCTCTTGAGTTGTTTCCTAAGAGTGGAATCACTGGGTTGTATGGTAAATGCTATGCTTAATATTTTAGGAACTGCCAAACTGTTTTCCAAACTGGCTCCAACAGTTTTTTAACTGGTCTCTCATCTTCCTATCCTGCCACATTGAGACCTTGCTATTTTCCTGCTGCCTAAGCAATTTACCAATTCATTCCACAGCTTAAATACTTCAAAGACACATTCTATGGGGGCGCCTGGGTGGCTTAGTCGGTTAAGCGTCCGACTTTCGCTTAGGTCATGATCTCGCAGTTCGTGGGTTCGAGCCCCGCGTCGGGCTCTGTGCTGACTGCTAGCTCAGAGCCTGGAGCCTGTTTCAGTCTGTGACTCCTCTCTGACCCTCCCCTGCTCACGCTGTCTCTCTCTCCTAGAAATAAATAAAAAATATTAAAAAAAAAAAAAAACAAAGACACATTCTATGGCAAGAATTCTCAAACTACACAAAAAGCACTGGAATAGTTTGTTGAAGTGCAGATTTCTCAGCCTCACTGCTGTCAGAAAATCTAATTCACTAAGTCTAATAAGTTGATGTGGGTATCAAGCACATACGTTTTGAAAGACACTGACCTACAGGAAAACGTCTAAGCCTCTTAGCATTGCAACTGATTCATTCAAATATTTATAGGACAGAGTTCTAGGGACTTCAGCAGGGCTATGAACAGGCCATTCACAACACTTAAATTCCAAATAAGGAAGAGAGACCCAAAAAAAAGACAAAATGCCACATGCTATGATGTCCAGACCCTATATTACAAGATTCGGTGACCAGGGAGGGCCTAAAGAAGTAGAAAAAAAAAGCTTCTTAATTTCAATGTCCTGGACTCAGCTCATCTCTTGGGCTCTATTTCCCACCATTTTGTATAGCTTCAGCAATACCGAACAGTTTTCAGCTCTTCAAATACACCATGCTATTTCACATCTCTGTGCCTTTACATGTGCTGTTATCTACTGTGCATAGGAACGCCTCCTCCTTCTCTGGCCCTGCTCCCTTTTCTGCTCCACTAGAGACCACACTCCTATAGCCATTCTCCAAGGTGTGGACAAAGTGCTGCCATCCCTAACAGGAGGTCTCTCCTCTGTGCCATCACCATGTTTCAGCCAGTTCATCTACCCCAATTGTACTTGATTTGTTTTATATTCCTCTCTGTCTCCCACTAAAGTGTGAGTGCCTCAAGGACAGGATTATACTGAATGAACAGAACACATTTGTTAATCCTGTGTTTATTTTTATATTAACAAAATTACACATAAACATCAATGGGAAAAACAAAACCAGCATTTCTAAAAACTTTTAAAAAGTAAGCCCTCTACAGATATGAAAACCTATCTAAATCCTTTAAGAATAAAAATCAGTAGGGCACCTGGGTGGCCCAGTCAGTTAAGCATCTGACTTTGGCTCAGGCCATGATCTCACAGTTCTGTGAGTTCAAGTCCCACATCGGGTGAGCTCGAGCCTCACATGGGTGAGCTCAAGCCCCACTTCGTGTGAATGTGAGCCCTGCCTTGAGTAAAAACATGAGCCTCAATTCAGGTGAGCCCTGCTTCTCTCTCTGTCCTTTGTGGGATTCTCTCTCTCTCTCCCCCTTTCTGCCTCTTGCTCACTTTCACTTGCATCCTCTCTTAAAAAAAAAAAAAAGATTAAAAACAATTTTTATTGGGGCGCCTGGGTGGCTTAGTCGGTTAAGTGTCTGACTTTCACTTAGGTCATGATCTCGTGGTTCGTGGGTTTGAGCCCCACATCGGGCTCTGTGCTGACTGCCAGCTCAGAGCCTAGAGCCTGTTTCAGTCTGTGACTCCCTCTCTCTCTGACCCTCCCCTGCTCACGCTGTCTCTCTGTCTGTCTGTCTGTCTGTCTGTCTCTCTCTCTCTCTCTCTCTCACTCTCCCAGGAATAAAAAAAAATTTTTTTTTAATTTTTTTTAATTTAAGAATGAAAAAAATCAATAATTAACAAAGGTATACTCCTGCAAAAAAAAAAAAAATTCACTAACTGAACTCCATTCCTGTAATTTGCATTGCTGCATTAAAACTTTCACAAAAAGTAAAATTAAAATATCTTTGAGGGCTCAGTCAGTCAGTTAAGTGTGTAACTTCAGCTCAGGTCATGATGTCACAGTTCAGAGGTCAAGCCCCCCACCAGGCTCTGTGCTGCTGGTGCAGAGTTGCTTGGGATTCCCGTTCTCTCTTCTCTCTCTCCCCTGCCCCACATGCACGTTCTCTCTCCCAAAACAAACTTAAAAATACACAGATATTTGAGAATTTAGATGACACGTATTAATATCAGAAATCACACAGTCTGTGCCCTCAAGATGGATTATGTTAACACTGCCAGCAACGCTGAAGAGACACCACACAGTAACATTCATTCAAGGACTCTTGGTCTTCAGTGGCCAAGTTTCTTTCTAGAACTTACCTCTTTTTATTCTGGCTTCCTTAATTTCTTCACAGAGTTTATTGAATTCTGGATCCAATTCAGCTGCAATGATGGCATGAGCAGTGTCCTTCAGGGTACAAGCCCTGTGCCTAATTATTTTATCTGTTAAAAACATCAGTATCCATTTATTACACATGTAAATGAAATCACATTCACAAAGCGCATTTTAAAAAGAAAAACAAAACCATACAAACATTTAAATAAAATCCTAAAGAGCATTTCTGGGTGAGAAGTTCATTTAAATGAGTAAAATATAAATGTAATAAGCCACTCAATCACATTCATAATTTTCTGAGAGCTGTATTTTTAGAACTTCAAAGTACAGGTAACCCTTGAATAACACAGGGGGTCAGGGCACCAACTCCCCACAGAGCCGGAAATCCATGTGTCACTCTGAATTTGCCAAAACACTTGCTCGTGACAGTGGAATGCTGACCAGAAGTCTTACATTAACACATATTCTGTATGTCATATGTATTAGGCACTGTAGGTTTACAATAAAGTAAGCTGGAGAAAAGGAAATGTAAGAAAACTGGAACAGAAAACACATTTATAGTCCTGTACTACAGTTACTAAAAAACGTCCATGGTAAGTGGACCCATACAGTTCAAACCTATGTTGCCAGGGTCAACTGAACTAATAAGCCTATTTAACAAATCATTACCTCAAAGACACAAAGCTTCATTTTATATTTTAAAAAACAAACATGTATGATTTTAAAAAGAAACTTTAAGAGATTTGGAGGATATTCACCATACACCCAGCACCCGCCAGAGATGGATACTGAGAATTCAGAAAATCTTAATTTTCTCCATTTAGTGAAAACTAGTCAAAACTGTGAAGAATGTAATATATCCTAAGCAAGGGCGACCTATTAAAAAAATGTGACAGAAATAGAAAAATACAGCAAGACACTCTAAGCTAAAGAAGACAACATGGTAAATAAAGTATAGATAGATCCAGGCAAGAAATACATACACCCTTTATGGTGAATTATACCTAACATTTGTACTAAGTTTCTGCTTTACCCTAACCCAGAAGCCATCATTTGTGAACAATACAACCTAAAAGTAAGGTACAGAGCTATGCAGCTCCAAGGTATTAAAAGTCAAGTAAACATTATCAAGCTACTTATTTTACAAAATATCAAGAACTAAAAACCCAAGTCTCATAATAAGAGCTCCTTTTTCACCCCTAGTAAAGGCAAAAAGCACAGGCATTTTATTTATAATTTTTCCTTTTTTTAATGTTTTATTTATTTTTGAGAGACAGATAGAGACAACGTGAGCAGGGGAGGGTCAGAGAGAGACGGAGACACAGAATCTGAAGACAGGCTCCAGGCTCGGAGAGCTGTGAGCACAGAGCCCAATGCGGGGCTCAAACCCATGAACCAAGAGATCATGACCCGATCTGAAGTCGGACGCCCAACCGGCTGAGCTACCCAGGCACCCCTATTTATAATTATTCTTATTAGAAAAGTTCTAATAGTTCAGTGTGGAAATCTTACAACATGCAACACTAAATGGCAACACTGGTGTATTTCTTTCCAACACATTTTCTCTAAATATTCATCTAATAAATACTGTCAACTGTACCATGAACTGAGCCAGGTAATGGCTACATGGTAGCAAACAAGAGAGGTCTCCACTGCCAAGGAACTCTCTGGATTCGTATAGGAAAGGGGCATTAATCAAGTAATCTCTCATACACACTTAAAAAACTTCCCTCGCTCCTTCCTCACACCGCAAAACCTCGAAGAATAGCTACAGTGAAAACCCACAAGGTATTTGGTGTGGATGCCAATTTGGACTGGATGAGTCAGGAAAGGCCTCTCTGAAGAGGCGGCATTTAAGCTAAGACTGAAAAGCATGCATTGCAAGCCACTGAAAGAGTAGTGGCAAAACTAGTACAGGTTCAGAAAATACCATGGGAGAAAGTTATGGGCAAAAAGATCTTGGAGATTTCAAAAAAACTAAAAATTAGCCTCTGTGGTTAGAATGCAATAAACAAGAGACAAATGGGAACTTGATTATATTTAAAGGATTCAGACTTTATTCTAAGAGCAACAAAAACACAGCAAAAAGATCATAGCAGGGAAGTATCATGATTTAAGTGAACATCTTCATAAGATCATCTCTAGGTATAATCTGGAAACTGGATTGAAGGGGTCAAGAATAAAACGAGGGAAGGGGTGCCTGGGTGGCTTAGTTGGTTGAGCGTCCGACTTTCGCTTAGGTCATGATCTCGCGGTTCGTGGGTTCGGGCCCCGCGTCGGGCTCTGTGCTGACTGCCAGCTCAGAGCCTGGAGCCTGTTTCTCAATCTGTGACTCCCTCTCTCTCTGACCATCCCCTGCTCACGCTGTCTCTCTCCCTCTCCGAGAAATAAAACATTAAAAAAAAAAAAAGAATAAAACTAGGGAATATAATCAAGAAGGCTCTTTTTTTAAAAAAAAAAATACTTTTATTTATTTCTAGGAGAGAGAGAGAGAGACAGCGTGAGCAGGGGAGGGTCAGAGAGAGAGGGAGACACAGGCTCTGAAATAGGCTCCTGGCTCTGAGCTGGGAGTCAGCACAGAAGAAGGCTCTTTCTTTTTAGTGAGAGAGGACAGCAAATTGAAGCAGGGTGGTGGTGGTAGTGAAGAGGAGAAGATTACAGATTTGAATATGTTCTCAATGACACAACATGGTGATGAAGTACAGGATAAGTATCAAGGATAATTCTCTAGCTTCTTGTATGAAAAATGGGAAAATGAAAACTAACACAAAGATGCAAAAAAACTAGAGAATAAATAAAGACAAAAGGAGGAAAAGAAGTTAGAAATTAAGAGTTTAAGAGGTTTAGTCTGGATATGCACAAAAAAATATCCAAAGGAGATATCATGAATATATGGAGATAAATGAATACAGGTCTCACAAATTTATGACTCAAAGACCACAACAACTGTGTAATCTGAATTTATTATTTCACATACTGTACTTAACTAAATCTTTTTTAAAAAACTAGATCTATTATGGTATAGAAAAGATATATTAAAGTATATATATTTAGAATATACATTTTGATCACACCAAAAAAGAATAAAATGCCTAGAAATAAACTTAAACAAAGGAATGAAAGACCTACTCTGGAAACTATAAAACAATCATAAAAGAAAGTGAAGGTGATACAAATAAATGGAAAGATATCTATGCTCATAGACTGAAATAATTAATATTGTTAAAATGTCTATACTACCCAAAGCAATCTACAGATTCAACACAAAAAACCTATCCCTATCAAAACACCAATAGCATTTTTCACAAAACTGGAATAATACTAAAATGTGTATGTAACAACAAAAGACCCCCAATAGCCAAAGCAATCTCTGAGAAAGGAAAACAAAGCTAGAGGTATTACAATGACAGATTTCAAGATATGCTACAAAGCTGTAAGAATCAAAACAGTTTGGTACTAGCACAAAAATAGACATATACATCAATACAATAGAATAAAAAGCCCAGGAATAAATACATGCTTATGTAGTTAATTAATCTATGACAAAAGAGGCAAGAATATACATGAGGAAAAGAGAGTCTCTTCAACAAATGGTGTTGGGAAAACTGGACAGTTATGTGCACAAGTTTGAAACTGGTCCACTTTCTTACATCACACACAAGAATAAACTCAAAATGGATTAAAGACTTAAATGTGAGACCTAAAACCATAAAATTCCTAGAAGAGAACACAGAGAGGAATTTCCTGACGTTGGCCACAGCAACATTTTTCTAGATATGTCTCCTCAGGCAAGGGACACACAAAAAAATTAAGCTACTGAGACCAAAATAGATGGTTTATGCTTTTTTTTTTCTTGACGGTTTATTCTTAACGTGATTTATGTGATTATTAGTAAGGTAGCTATTTATTTTCTACTTGTCCCCTATGCTCTTTTTTCCCTTTTCCCTCTTTCTCTCACTTCATTTGGATGTGTATTCAGTTATGATCCCATGTTATCTCCTTGTTGGTTTCTTAGCTCTAATTATTTGCTGCACTACTGCTAGCCCTGTGTGAGCTTCAAGGAATATTCCCCTTCTCTGGTGTCAGGTCCTTTCCTCATGGGTACACATCAACCAGTGTTAAGCTGCAGGCTGAAGGAGGCTCTTCTGATCTCCAGAGTGCTCTCTCTCTGGGCAGCTATCTTGCTTTCTACTCTGAGAACTCTACCTACTGTGACCTCCTTACATTTCCAGCTCTGTCTCTTCAATTCAGGTAAACTTCCAGGCTCTACCTGGGCCCTTCCTGTACTACAGTCTGGAAACTCTCCAGGCAACTACAGTGCTCAACTTCTGGTTTCTCATCTTTTGGAGATCATTGTCCTTCATTTCTTGATATCCAATGGCTTCAAACTTGTTTTTCATACATTTTGTTCAGTTTTTTCTTTGTTTCAGGTAGCAGGGTAAATTCAATCCCTTTTACTCTGCCACAGCCAAAATCAGAAGTCTCCTGATAACTTTCAAATATTGAGAACCAAACTATAAAAGCTGCGTAAAAATCCAAATTAGGATGTATCTTAACTTTTCAAAATTATTGCTATACTGTTAGAAGTTTTAAGTTGTGGGGTGCCTGGTTAGCTTAGTCAGTTAAGAGTCCAATTTGTGATTTCTGCTCAGGTCATGACCTCATGGTTCAGGAGGTCGAGCCCTGCACTGGGCTCTGTGTTGATAGCACGGAGTCGGCTTGGGATCCTCTCTGTCCCGCTTCTCTCCCACCACATGCGCGTTCATTCTCTCTCTCTCTCTCTCTCCCCCGCCCCCCCTCAAAATGAATAAACATTATTAAAAACTGAAGTTTTAAGTTGCTTCAAATTTTAGCAACTACACATAAAAACCTACAATAAACATCCTTAGAAGTGGCTATACCTTCAAGCCCATAACCCAATGTTTGTGGTGCAGGGGATACCACAATTTTCTGCCATGACTTTCTACCTCAGCTTGAAAAAAGCTAAGAAAGAGGTAACATTAAATATAAAGCCGTGACCTATCTAGCATATTATCACTCTAAAATAACTCAGTAACTTTCTTTTTGTCTTTTTAAATGTATGCCTCCCACCCACATTCCCAATTAAATAGGAAATGAATGAATGAATGAAAAAAAGAATTCCATAAAAATTTCCCAATGGTCTGAAGGACAAGGAATTTATTCTAAACAGCATCTGCATTGGAGGAGGAAACAGTATTTTTTGTGTGCCTATCATTATAATTATTTTTAATCATTTTTGTCTTAGAGCTGTGTCTTTGTTTATATACAGCAAAGAATCATAAGCTTACAGAATACTAAAACTAGAAGAGATATAATGTCTTCAATCTTCACCTTTTTGGAGATGTGGGGGGGTTATCTTAGGCCCTTATAAGTATGTGATGAAAGTGAAAATTATACAGGTATTCAATTCTGAATGTAGCTGTTCAGAGACTCTCTCATGGATCTCAGACTTAAAATTCTTGCTTTACAACTGTGCTCGAGTATAAGCCACATATTTACCAATTTGTCTTGTACTTTATGATCTTAAGAGTCTCCAAATCCAGGTAACATAATTTGAAAGTAACATAAGCACAGCAAAAACTACATACATTAGCTTTAAAGACAGAACTCAATCCACTCAGTTGTGCCATATAACATTTGTGAGTTTGCATACAAATTACATAACCTCCGAGCCCCAATGCCCTTATACCTATAAATAAAGATATCATACCTACATTTGCCTTCAATAAAAAGTAATGGTTATTAGGACAAATTGATGAGTATCTATAAAATTAACAAAATCACTACGTTTAAGAAAGTGATAACTATTATCAATGTGTCAGTGTTTCTTTTGTATTTTGGCAAACAGAAGTATATTCGCTGGGTTTTTGTTTTTTCAATAAAATTAAGAAACATTAGTAAGATTTTAAGAAAAATTAATTTTTAATGGGATGATTTTTTTCATCCCAAACTACTTCATAAGTAAGAAATGTTATATATTTACTAGCTCATATCTGCATTGTTATCATGTCTCCATTTTATAATTTCTATCTAATCTGAAACTCCTTCAATTAGCAGCTAACAAGAGAACAATTGGTGAAATTTTCTGACTGGCCACATTTGCTAAGAACATGCTCCATAAGGTGCCTATACAGATCCTGTTCCCTATCAACTTAGAGTCTAAAACAAAGGATAAGGATATATAAGCAAGTAACTATCTCAGGGCATGGGAGTGGAGTAAAGGGATGGGTATTAAATGTCTCAGATTCCAAAATGAAAGGATTACTTATGATGAGAAGGACCAAAAACAAACAAACAAGATCTTTCATGAACGTAGCATTTATCCTTGAAGGCTAAGCGGGATTTTAAAAGACACATGCAGTTTTTAAAACAATGAGCACTGAGTGTTATGTGGAAACTAATTTGACAATAAACTATTTGTAAAAAAAAAAAAAATACCAAAAAAAAAAAAAACCCCAAAAAAAAAAACAACAATGTACTCTAGGGGCGCCTGGGTGGCTCAGTCAGTTAAGCGTCCGACTTCCACTCAGGTCATGATCTCACAGTTCGTGAGATCTGTGCTGACAGCTAGCTCAGAGCTTGTTTCAGATTCTGTACCTCCCTCTCTCTCTGACCCTCCCCTGCTCACACTGTCTGTCTGTCTGTCTCTCTCTCTCTCAGAAATAAATAAAACACTTTTTAAAAATTTAAAACAGGGGCACCTGGGTGGTTCAGTTGGTTAAGCATCGACTCTTGATTTCAGCTCAGGTCATGATCTCACAGTTTGTGAGTTCAAGCCCCACGTCAGGCTCTGCGCTGTCAGAGCAGCTTGGGATTCTCTCTCTCTCCCCCTCTCTCTCTTTCCCTCCCTAGCTTGTTCTCTCTCTCTCTCTTAAAAAAAATGAATAAACATTAAATTAAAAAAAGTTAACAATGTACTCTATATAGCTGATACCTCAATAAAACTGGCTTAAGAATAAAAAGATGGGGGTGCCTGGGTGGCTTAGTCGGTTGAGCATCTGAATTTGGCTCAGGTCACGATCTCACGGTTTGTGGGTTCAAGCCCCGCGTTGGGCTCTGTGCTGACAGCCAGCTCAGAGCCTGGAGCCTGTTTCAGATTCTGTGTTTCCTTCTCTCTATGACCCTCCCCTGCTCACTCTGTCTCTCTCTCTCTCTTTTAAAAAAAGCACTGCTAGGAATTTACCCAAGGGATACAGAAATGCTGAGGCATAGGAGCACATGGACCCCAATGTTCATAGCAGCACTCTCCACAATAGCTAAAACATGGAAAGAGCCTAAGTGTCCATCAACAGATGAATGGATCAAGAAGATGTGGTTTATCTATACCATGGAATATTACATGGCAATGAGAAACAATGAAATCTGGCCATGTGTAGCAACATGGATGGACCTTGAGGGTGTTATGCTGAGCGAAATAAGTCAGGCAGAGAAGGACAAATATCATATGTGTGCACGTATAGGAGGATTAGGAGGAACTTAACAGAGGACCAAGGGGGAGAAGAAGGGCGGAAATGGTGGGGGAAAGGGAGAGAGGCAAACCATGAGAGACTCTTGAATGCTGACAAAAACTGAGGACTGATGGATGTGGGGGAGGGGGATGGGCATAGAGGAGGACACTTGTGGGGATGAGCACTGAGTGTTATGTGGAAACTAATTTGACAATAAACTATTTGTAAAAAAAAAAATGATAATTTTAAAAAAACAATAAAAAGATGTCCACACTCCTAGCAGGGGCAATACATTCAACAAAGGTACCCTAAATTCCAACAGTAAGACAAGAACCTACACTGAGATTGAGATCTATATTTCCTACAGGAGGATCTCCTACACTTCTCTCTCTTCTCATTAAATATACTACCTACATGATCTCGTCCACTCCTATACACTGATGACTCCAACCATGTTTCTTGCCCAAATGTCTCCCAACCTCTAGAACCATATATACAACTACTATTCTATGTCTGCATTTTACCTGGGTACACCAAAGGTTAACTCATACTAACACTTTGGGCTCTGCATTGACAGCCCCTATCCCACTTGTGCTCACTCGCTCTCTCTCTCTCACCCTCTCTCAAAATACAGAAATAAACTTAAAAAATAAAATAAAGTAGAACCTTTAAAGAGGTAATTAAGATAAAATAAGGTTGTATGAATATGTCCTAATCTGATCTGTGTCCTTATAAGAAGGGGAAATTTGGACAAAAGATACCAGGGGTGCATGCACATAAGAGAAAAGGCCTCACGAGGACACAGAATGAAGGTAGCCATCTGCAAGCCAAAGAGAGAAGTGTCAAGAGAGACCAAACCTGCTAACACTTTCATTTTGGACTTCTAGCTTCTAGAACTCTAAGAAAATTAATCTCTGTTCTTTAAGCCACCTCTAGCCTGTAGCATTTTGTTATGGAAGCTCCAGCAAACTAAAACCATAACACAGAGCATAATGTATCTGCCACACAGTAATTATTGAACATTTATTATGTCTGAGTATATCTTGTGGTATGTCTCTACCACAAGAGGCAAGGATTGTCACAGCTGTCTTTGTATTCTATGCACCTAGCTCAGTAACTAGTACATGGTACTCATAAATACTAATAGAGAATATGAATGAGTTTGGCTAAAGCAGAGCCCACAGAGGAATCCAAAAGCTACAGTGAAACTGTGAGCTTTTATTCCTAAGCAACTGGTACAAAATGGAAGATTTTGAGAAGATTCAAGATTAGGGCTGAAATTTCAGCAAAATTAGCTAAATGACAATATATGTGAATGTTACTTAGGGCTAGAAAAGAGACACAAGACATAGAATGGGGAATAAACATATATATCATATATCTGTAAGATAATAATTAGGGTCAAATATCTGATACTAGTTACATTGAGCACCAAAAGTTGAAATTCTTCTGCCTAACATATTCAATTTCTGTCCATATCCTCCTCAAGGGAGAGAATTTGGGTAAACACTTAGGCAACATCGATAGCCTTCAGAATACTGGCTTTTGTCTTCTATGTATATCCTAGTTTTTTGTTTTCCCAAATGGCCAAAGGTTCTGCAAAACAGAACACTGTAAGCTTTCAAATACTCATGGGAGCTTGTAAAAGTAATACAACATTCACGTAATTTCCACTTGCTACACAACAGACCCCGAGGTTGTTTTCCTAATACATAAGAAGTAGTTCTGCTGCTAAGAAAAAAAAACAGGCCTCTTAACATAAAGATATGAAATAATCTGAACAGAGCCAAAATGATGCTTTTAAATTATATCACACCTTTTGCATCTAAAACAGTGAAGAAACAAAGTTACAAGTGTACCATGTCAACTCTGTGACACTGAGCCATATCCTTTGATTATACAACTGCACTGGATAGGAAAAGCTTATTATGCACCCAAAACCATTGCTTCTTTCTTAAAAGTAGTATTATTTCAATGTGTTTATAATTAAGTAATAACATGAGGGGAAAAAATCTGGATTAAACTTCTAAACTGACTTTTTCTAACCATTCAAATACTTATTTTTTACTATCAGTCTTTAAATTTTTTCCAAAATAGATTAAATTTTCAGTGTATTCCAGGGAATATAATAGGTGGCAAATGGTACCCTTAATGCAACCAATTAAAAAAATTAAAGCAGAATTTCAATAATAATGATGATAACAAGAATAAAAATACGACTACTAACCTCTATGGAACACTTCCCATGTCTCTGGCACTATGCTAAGGGCTTAACGTATTTAGGTTGAACCATATGAAAATCATGGTTTCTTAAGGTTTAACCTAATACATTTTTTCATTTAACCCTTACAACGATCCCAATGAGAAGAATAGCATAATTATCCCTACTCTGCAGATAAGGATACTAAAATTTAGAGGACTCAACTCAATTGTGAACTAGGAGTGAACTAGGAAACCGCAAAATGGGGACCAACACTTAGGTATAGATCCAAAGCCCAAGCTCTTATTACCTACTACAGTTTCAGCAACCTCTCTGTCTTGAAAACTAACCACAGCGTAGGCACTCAAGTACTCTCGTTCTTTTCTCAATGCCACTATAGACACTATAGACACTTGTGCAGACTGGACCCTCACCAAGGGCCCCAGCAAGGAAATCAAATGAAGCTGACATCCAGCCCATTGCTCACCACCCAAACTGTGATCCTGCTGCAGGCTGCCATCTACACAGAAGAATGAGATTCTCTCATTCATATAAAATTGTTATACTGGCTAACAGTGACCCTGATGCTGCTGGTAAAAGAGAAAATAATTGTGAGAAAAATTTAACAATACAGTTTAAAAGGCTTAAACGAGATATATATTCTTTGATTCAAAAATTTCACTAAGAAATTCATTCTAATGAAATAGTTAAGAATGTACATAAAATTTATGCTACAAAGATATTCATCAGTGTTATAATAGAGTAAAAAACTAAAAATCTAGTATGTCCATCAAAAGGGTATTGGCTATCACAGTACATCTACGTAATTAAAATAATGTCTTTAAAATATATTAGCTCATAAGCTTTTCACAAAATACAACATAAATGACAAAGCTTATAAAAATTATGTTCTCATTTTAGTAGATACTATGCATGTATGTATTACATGTACAATACATCTGTATAAGAGAAAGAAAGAACACAAGATAATGGAATTACAGGTTACTTTAATAATTTGTTTTTAATCTTCAGAAACCTTTCTATACAACATATATAATAAAAATTCAAAATGAGGTGAGAGAAACAAAAACTAGCAAGAGGCAAATGTCCTAATACAAAGCTTAAGAACTGTTAGATACCAGGTGTAGCTATGTAAAATTTCATTCTGCCTCATAACTTGGAATTAGGATGTGTGACTTACTGTGCTCTAAATTTAGGTAAGAAATACCTAATTTCATGTGAAAATGAGAAATCCAGGTCATTCTAATATGTGGCCTAAAAACTACTGTTCATAAATACAGAAACAAAGCAGAAACTGTATACTAAATATCTTTAGATGACTGAAACTTACATACATTTGTAAGAAATAAAAAACATCTTTTATGTGTATCATCTGTTGAAGAACAGAATTGTCAGTAAGGTGAGAAAGAGAATAACAGTCCCTGTCAGCTGGAAATTGGACTGGCACTATCAGCTAGGCCTCGGTGTACTCAAATCAAACATAAACAATTTTACAGAACACAGCATCAGAAAAGGCCACTCTGTGACCATGAAGATAAAAACAAGAGCACTCCATAATCATATCTGAACACAGACAAAAGCATGAACATGGTCCTAGGCACAAAAATAACTAAGTATAATCCTATCTTGGAGATTATCAGTGACCACTGCTTCTTTACCCATCACAGTTTTGGCCTTCTCCCATTCTTCTTGTCTTGCAGATTCTAAAAATACCTAATCACAAAATTACCCCCTGTTGATGCTTCTAAGAACATTCAATCTAGGCAAAGTCCTATTTAAATCCTCTCCAAAACCCTTAACACAAGCTCAAATCCTATATGGCTCTACATGATACATATTCTTCCTTGTTACAACAAATCAGTAAATTCATCTTGTTTAACTACAGATATGTTCCTGGCAATCCTCTCTGGAGGGCACTCAAAGAGCTGAAACTACAGACTTCAGTATAGAGTAGATTAGGAACAAAACAATAAAATTACATTAAAAATATCCACAATCTTTTATCTATACCATGGAATACTACATGGCAATGAGAAACAATGAAATCTGGCCATGTGTAGCAACATGGATGGACCTTGAGGGTGTTATGCTGAGCGAAATAAGTCAGGCAGAGAAGGACAAATATCATATGTTTGCACGTATAGGATTAGGAGGAACTTGACGGAGGAACAAGGGGGAGAAGAAGGGGGGAAATGGTGGGGGAAAGGGAGAGAGGCAAACCATGAGAGACTCTTGAATGCTGACAAAAACTGAGGACTGATGGATGTGGGGGTAGGGGGGATGGGCATGGAGGAGGGCACTTGTGGGGATGAGCACTGGGTGTTATGTGGAAACTAATCTGACAATAAACTATTTGTAAAAAAATAAAAAAATAAAAAATAAAAAATAAAAGCAGTTGGGAGCATATATACTCTGAGCTTTAAAAATGTTACATTTAATATATGTAACGAGTTTTTAATTCCAATATAAGTAACAAAAATAATTGAAAAACAGAGTTGCTAATGGAAGCACACTTCTCTATAAGAGTAATTTACGTTATCTAAAAGAATTCTAAGTTCATTATAGAAAAATTTGAAAATCACAGGAAAGTATAAAGAAGAAAATAAAAATCAGCTCTTCCATAATCAAAAAAAAAAAAATATCCACAATCTATAGAATACATACTGTCTACCTAAAGGGGTCTTTTACTATGTAAACTTATCCTATAATGAGTTCGCACCAATTTAGAATTCCCAGTGTTTATCAGCAATGGTAATGAGACTAAACAAATAAACTTTGGAAGGAAAATTAAGATAAAAACAGAGAGGGAGGCAAACCATAAGAGACTCTTAAATACAGAACAAATTGAGGGTTGCTGGAGGGAAGTGAGTGGGGGGATGAGCTAGTTGTGACGGGGCATTAAGGAGGGCACTTGCTGGGATTAGCACTGGGTGTTCTATGTAAATGATGAATCACTGGGTTCTACTTCTGAAACCAATACTACACTGTATGTTAACTAATTTGAATCTAAATAAATATCTTTAAAAATCTAAGCAGATCTTTAAAAAATTTTTTATATCAAATTCTCATTTACCCAGTTTTCCACCCTACCTGAGCAAAGCAAGAATCTAAGTGCAAAAGGTAAAAAGTAAATGAAGAAACTAAACCCTGAACAGAATACCTAAAATAATAAAATCCTCTAATTTAAATCCATTATTTAATTTAATTTAAACATATTATGAGTTCCTCTTCAAAAAAGTTTCTATACACAATAATATGTCATTAAACCCAATTTATCTATCTGAAATATGGGCATGCATTAGTATTTAAACTTTCAAATATCTTCTCATTGATCACCAAATTGAACCATGCCCAGTGCATGCTTACCTCCTGGGTCCTTATCTGGATTGTACTCTAAAGCATTGCTACAGATGAGGTCAATATCTTTCAGAAAATCCTTAGCAGTCAGGTAATTATGCTTATCAATTTTAGTTATTACTGTTGATAAATCCATTGGTTCCTTGATTACTTCAAGATAATCTGAAACCTAAAACAAACAGGATATCTTAATGAAAATTACTTCTGCTATTTCACATGGTCCACTCAGAAAAACACAAAATAAAACCATAAAATTATTTAAAATTTCAATCTAAGTATCTAAAAAATAATTACAAATAAGGATAAAATTGTAGAGCAATTTATGCTACTAAAGTTACTACTTTAAAATCATACTTTCCATGAAAAGGTTGAGTTTCAAGTCATATCTAAATCAACTCTGAAATGTTTCTCATCTTGAAATATAAAGCCAATTTGTGTCAGCTGTTTTTGCCCCCAGGCCTTTGTATATACCTGAGAAGAGAATGTATGGGTAAAAGCACCCAATAAGTATTAATACGCATTACTTCAAGAAACTTTTTAAAGGAAATTAAGAAACATAGATTTTCATACTATTAGAAAAGTTCTCTGGCAAATTTCTTTAAAATCTTTAAACAAAACAAAACAAAAACAATAACAAAAAGAAAAAAATGAAAACCACTTTCTTTCTCAATTTTCCAGGATGGATTGTTTCATGGAAAGTGTTTTCTGCTCCTTTGGAGTCATTACAAACATTTTGAGTCAATTATATAACAAAAATAAGTATTGATTTCATGACTAGTAGATTTGCTTGAACTTCCCTAATCATAAATAAATTCACAAGTGAATATATTCTATTGTGCAGATTTTCTGAGAGATAACTCAGAATAGGAGCTATTATTTGACCAATGTTTTATATCATTTGACCACTAAGAAATCTCTTATCAACCTATCTTTACTGCCTCCTCCAATGCAAATCTCACATCAAGTAATCAGTCTTAGAAACATCCACTTACTCCAAGACCAAATTCTGCAGCTAGGATAATTTCTGCTCTTTGAAACTAAAGGTTACTTTTTCTCCATTGCAAATACACAAACACACACACACACACACACACACACACACACTCTCTCTCTCTCTCTCTCACACACACACACTCACATACACATACACACACATATATACGTATTTTATACACAATTTTAAATGTTTAGGTAATTGTGTGTTCATGTTTTATTATTTAACTTCTAGGAGCCGAAAAGCCAGTCAATCTCTTTATGGGGGAGGTAATGAAGTTATGATGGACAAGCAACAGTTCAGAAGATATTAGTTGGATTCTTTGCCCTAGCATTTGGCACACCTTGAGTACATGTCTATTTAGGGACATCTAAAAATGTCTATTTAGGGACGCCTGAGTGGCTCAGTCGGTTGGGCGTCTGACTTCGGCTCAGGTCATGATCTCATGGTTCATGGGTTCGAGCGCCGCATCGGGCTCTGTGTTGACAACTAGCTGAGAGCCTGGAGCCTGCTTCACATTTTGTGTCTCCCTCTCTCTCTGACACTCCTCTGCTCGCTCTCACTCTCTCTCTCTCTCTCAGAAATAAATAAAAACATTAAAAAATTAAAAAACAAGAAAATGTCTATTTACTACAAAGCACTATAAAAATTTATACACACCTAGAGATTATAAAATTTTCTTTCTAATATTTAATTTTAAATCCTACATTTATATTCTAAACTTTTGCTTTCTCTGGAAGTCTGCTTTGGAATTTCATAGTCTTTAAACATTTCAAATTCATTATTTGAATATAAATTTTTATGTTTTAGGTTATTTAAATGTTATCTTGTTTTCCCCAAATATTTCACAGAGACCTCTATCTTTGCAACTTCAAGAGCAAAAAAACAGTAGCAGAATGAAGGTAAGAAAGAATAAAAGAGAAAATAAGAAACATAATTCTTGAATAAAAGTTCTTTCTGACCAAGATTTTCTATCCCTTCCTACTGCCTTACCATCATTTATAAAACTTTTTACTTTATCACACGTGACATGTGAAATCTGATCATCTCTTCTGGTCAAAAAGAAAGAGAGTTCTCTGGGGGAAAGGCAAAACTGATTTAGTGCAGGAGGTTGACTTTCAATCAAGCCCTTATCAATTAAGTGTCAGAGCCCATACCCATTTTGAAATAAAAATAAACATCTAAACTAATTCTTAAAGTGGGCTCAAAATTTTCACTTATCTGAAAACACTCTCTAGAGAGGGAGAAAAAAGTTCCACAAGTATAAAATGTTATGTATGAACTGTGAAAGCAAATTAGCATTTCAGTAGAAAATTTAAGGTAGCTATGATAAAATGGAAAGAATGCAGGCTTTGAATTTCAAAAAACCTTTGAGTCTTGGCTATGTCACTTGCCTGTGAACCTCAGTTTCCTCAGCTGCAACTTAAGAATAATAATGAGTCTGTGAGGCTGTTAAAAGGATCAAATGGCTAAAACTATGTATTTTAGATAAATACACAAATAAAATATAGACAGTCCCCCTCCTCCTCCAAAGAGGGAAAAATAGCTATTTTCAGAGGGGAAAAAACATCACTAGTTCATTCTTCCCAGTCATAGATGAAGTAATGATTCCAAAGGAATCTGCTTGGGCCCAAAAGCACAGATTTCACAAGAAGTACACAACATTGAACTATGAATCATTTCAAAATTCAAATTAAAAAAAAGATGAAGAAGAAACTCAAAACTGAAAACACCAAAGCTGTTCAAACATGGAGTCTGAACTATAAGAAGAAGGCCAGTAAAGGCTGCATCATCCACACGCTATATTATCCCAGGATAAAAAAACCAAAAAACAACAAACAAATTTTAACTACGGTATTATAGTAGATTCCAAATGGAAAATTTCTTTTGACCACAAACCATGCTCCCACAAGGACACAAAACAATACACATTGAAAGTGAGAAATTTTCCACTGGGAGCAGAGAAAATTCTTGCAGAAAAAATAACTTTAGCTGAACAAGATATGCTTAACTTCAAACAGCATCTTCATTACAGGCATTTCCAAGAGATGTTTCAGGTTTCTTAGCCACCTCTTTCACTATACTATACATAATTTGGAAAATGCCAAAATTAATTGGTATTGATTAGTTAACACCAATATACTTTTAAAAGCAAGATTTATCCTGGAATAAAAATAGTCTAGTATGGACATTTCACTGAAGTAACTTTTAATCCTCTTCTTAAACTGAAGAGTAAGAGATCACAAAGATCAATACTAAATAAGAGGACATACAAATTGGTCACTAATTTCATCCAAAAGTCACCAGATGTTTGCTGATGACAGTGGTAGTTATCACATGGATTAAAATTTTACAGGCTAGGGGTAATATTCATCCATGCCTTTGCTTTTTTTCCTTCCAAAAAAAGATGTCAATATTTTTTTCTTTTAGCCAGTTCAACTTCACTGTTTGCACACTACTGAAACAAGACCTCTTCAATATCCACCGGTTTGCTGAAGATGTTAAAACGTTTATCCGTGGCCAGCCTCTTGGTTACATCCCTGAGAAACAACCGCAGCTCTCTTAAAGTATTTTCCTCCTGGTCCTCCATCCGGTTTTTTTCTGATTCTGATAACTGACGAGGTGGAGAAGGTAGTGCAAGAGGAAGCACTTCCATAGCACAAAGACCTAAAGGAAATAAAAGGAAATGTTAAGATTCCAACATGGCAGGGCCAGGACCTCAATTACTTTTCTGGCATTCTCTCAAAAAAAGAGTTCTAAATTTATGTGAACGACTTGCACATCTAGCAAGTAAGAATTTGAAAAGAAACCAATGGCACATTAGAGAACATAATTACTCCATAAAATAGCTCACAGTAGGATTCCTATAAATGGAAAATGATATGATTTTAAATGATTTTGAAGCATTATTTACATATAACTTATGAGAAATATTTCAAGTGAACAAAAATATCTTCAGGTGAAGAACTGTATACCAATTTGCTTAAAATCAATGTTGCTTAAAAACCTTCTTCTCAAAATAAGGTTGCCTGATATGCATGACAGTGAAATGGGCAAGTAACAATTCTTTGATCCTTCACACTCCCAAAAGAACTTTGATTTTAGAGGAGTCTTTCCTACTCTCACATTCTTAATACAACATAGTAGGGTAGTGAATGGCACATACCTGTGTAGGGAGCAAAAAAATATTAGGAACTAAAAAAAAGAATCCCAAAGACATGGATAAGATGGAAAATCCAGTCTACACTGTTATATGTAAATTTTACAGTATTCATTATCTACCTAAAACACAAAATCTTCCTAAAAAGTACTAACTTTCCTAAACACATCATTCCCTAATTCCTTAAAAGTTTTTCCCAGTATCACAATGAACTTCACAATTAAAATACTATGGATTCTCACTGATTTCTAAACAGTCCCTAAGACAAAAAGAAATGAAAGTAAATAAAAGCAACTCAAAAAGAAAAAGAATTATGTTAATCCTTAACATAGAAAATTCAAATCTTTGAGACTAAAATGTATCTGAGAACATATAAGATACTTTATTAAAATGAATCATATTCATAATAAAATACTTTAAATACTGTTATTTAGAGTAACAGGAATCAACAACCAAGAATCAGAAGGTGTAACTTCCATATTTAATTTTCCAAGGTTTCTGGGTCGGGGGAGCCCCACAACTACAGACATTTGATAGGTGCTCATTTTTAGAACTCTGAGGAAATGTGGAAAGGAGTCGCTAAAGAACAATAAAATAATTGAAGTGTTGGATAGTATAATCAGTAAAAAACAGAAGTAGAACAAATGTGGAAAAGCAAGGACTTGGAAGGGGTGGAAATGCATTTAATATCCTACAAGAACTGCTATGAGAACCATAAAAGAACACAGGGAAAGATGTTTAAAAACTTCTAACAGGATTGCTATTTTCTAGAAGGAGCTGAAAGATTACAAAGGGGACCTTATCTTCTACACATCTTTAAGATTAGAAAGAGTTTTTTGATTGGCCCAGAATGCATTCCTTTCTTAGGCCAGGAGGCTGAAATTTGAAATATTATGCTATTGGCCCAAATCCAAGAAAACTGTAATGCTTAAAACAAAGCCATGCTAGATTTCCAAGTGCCTAACACAACTAACATAACAGGTGCTCAATAAATACTTGAAAAATAAATAAGCCAGAAAAGGCAAACATTCTGATCAGCTCTTGACCCATCACACCTACTCTGACCCACAACGCGTTTTCATTCTTACAGTTTAAGTCCCCTGTACTTGAACTGACTAAAACAGAGCAGAACCAAAGACTTTTTTTCTTCACCTTTTTAAGCCTCAGAATGTGAAATCTATCAGAGCAACTGGATTGAAATGGTAAGGAGAATATTCCTTAATGGTCACCTGTTAATAAAGCCTTAACAATGAGGCTGTACTTCCCAATCTCCTCAAGTCAGGTGAACACAATGACAACTTCCATGTATGTCCATCTAAAGGTAAGGAGAATCTAAAAAACTGACTTTGTTTCCACAAAGAAACGGCTTTTTAAAAAAGTCACTCCAAGAAGGAGCATTTTTAACTTCACTCCCCATCCTCCCTCTTCCCCATTTTCCTAAAGGCTTTAGGAACTTTACCAGTGTGTTTCCTTCGTGGTGGAGCCATTGATGCCTGATTGAGAATCAATTCTTGGAAAAATTTTCTTCTGTCTTCTTCAATAGGCCTTTGAATATACAAGACCTCTTCATACTGTATTCTAAAGATACACTTAACCTACACACATACACATACACACAAAGACATTAAATATACAGAGAATTAAAAGCTTACTTCTATGCCAAACTGCAATTTCTTCAACTTCCAGCACCATTTTCTATTTTCATTCATGTGGGGCTACGGTTAACCTCATCCCAGGCTATGCTGTTGAGAGATTCAATCTCATGGACTAAACAGTAATGAGAGAATGACCAGTTGCCCAAGTCATTAATAAATTGTACTATACCTGGGAGAATCAGCAAATAATAGCAAAAAGGGTAATTGGTCATAATAGCTAGATGGCAACAATCTCAAAGGACTTTTGCATTAGAGCTGGACAGTCATTATCTAGAATCTACATGAGAGAGCTGAAAGGATGCTAACAGCACTGCCTTCTCTGATGTTCTTTCTGTGTACTTCCTATCCAGTGACTTCCTTTCCTGAACACTTTTCATACCAAGTCTATTCCCTTGAATCCTCCAGAATCCTGGTTTCACTGCAAATAAACCGTACCTTTAGGTTCTTCCCAGAATGCTCCACAATAACACCACCTTTGACACAAAATATTGCTGGCTCCCAAGCAATATTAAGCCAGTCATTCTCACATACCTCAGAGTTCCTTCCCACTGGTGATTACCTACCTCTCTTTTGTTTACCGGGTATGTATAGAGGCTTTGGCCCCAGATGTTCTCCTTGCAAGAAAGGCTGTTCAAATCCTCCATATCATCCATATTAATCTACACATTTTAATTTTTATGTTTTTCTAGAATGTCTGTATTCTACTTCTAGACCAAACTCCCTAAGAACAGAGACCATTTCTTACTCCTCTGACTTCCTGTATGTACCACAGTGACTGGTACGTACTAATGCTTAATTAGCATGGACCAAATGAGTAAAACCTGTAATTTTTTTCCCAGCCCAGATCAAACTGGAAACTGCAAATGGGAAAAGGTTACTAGTAAGGAAAGAAGAACCAACTATGAGATAATGAGGAAACACTGGATCAAAGTTCAAGATATCAGATCCTAGCCCAAATTTAGTCACGCATTTACAGTAAACTACATAATCCATTTAGTTTGTCATGTCCAACTACCTACTGAACTGAAGACTAAGAATTTCTTTTTTTCTTAATTTTTTAATGTTTTATTTATTTCTGAGAGAGAGAGAGAGAGAGAGGCAGCGTGAGCAGGGAAGGGTCAGAGAGAGAGAGGTAGATACAGAATCCAAAGCGGGTTCCAGGCTCTGAACTAGCTGTCAGCACAGAGCCCGACACAGGGCTCGAATCCACAAACCATGAGATCATGACCTGAGCCGAAGTTGGACGCGTAACCGACTGAGCCATCCAGGCGCCCTGAAGACTAAGAATTTCTAAATACTATTTCAATCGAACTTTATAACAATGAGGAGGAGTCCTTCATTTTACAAATAAGAAAACTTAGACTAGAAAAGGCTTAAGTAATTTGCTAAAGGTCACAAAGTAAGTAAAGAGAGAACACTAGATCTCCCAAGGCCTTTTCCAGCTCTAAAATCCTAAGACAGAAAAGACACAATCAATGAGAAGTAGAATTCAAAAATTCGCATAGGGAACTATCTACCTCAACCCAAAGGCAAATCCTTTCAAGAGTTTATTAAATTTCACCTTGTCTCCTTCCAATATTTCTTTTTGTAGCCTACTTTCATGTACAATTCCCTCAACCCATTTATCTATGCCTCACTGGCCCTTCTTCAAAAGTTCTGGCAAGCAAATTTACCAATGAACACCCATTGTGTGCTAAGTATAATGCCAAATACTGTAATTATAAACTTAAGGAAAACATAGTTACTTTCTGCTGTCAAGGATCTTAAGAGTTTCCTAACAAAGCATTATGGTACCACACCAGAAGTGCTGTAACACAGGGAGAGGGAGAGAAACAGAAGAGACTACAATAGTCTGGAAGAGGTAAGGGTGAAGAGGCTTTATCAGATAAGATAGGGCAAAAATAGCTAACATTAACTGGGTCTTGAAAAATAAACAAAATTCAATACCCTAGAAGTACCAGGATTTTGTTCAAGATAAGCAAAATATTTAATTTCAGTTTTAAATATTCTTCCTTCTGATAATTTTTCAGCACAGTGTTCAACTTTGTGAATACAAAAAGCATACCAAGAGTAGGTCTACAATAATCGTCTGATATTCCTTCCAGGTTATTACCAACAGCTTAGAATCCATCACTTTATAAGTAGGCTACATTTTACTTTACATTTATTCCTAACTTTATCTTCTGACATTCCCAGCCTCAAATTACATGCTGCAACTGAACATACCTCATATAATTCCCTGAAATCATGCACTTTCACACTGGCTCACAGTGACCTCTGTATATGCTATCTGCTTTTTCCAATCCTGTTTTTAACTCTCCGCTCAAGCAAATGCTTTCTGAGTAATGTTTTCTCTGACTTTCTCAGATACACTCAGCCATACCATCTACTACCCCTTCATCACAATTTTTTTTTTAATTTATTTCTAGGAGAGAGAGAGAGACAGCATGAGCAGGGGAGGGTCAGAGAGAGAGGGAGTCACAGACTGAAACAGGCTTCAGGCTCTGAGCTGGCAGTCAGCACAGAGCCCGACGCGGGGTTCGAACCCACGAACCGTGAGATCATGACCTAAGCGAAAGTCGGACGCTTAACCGACTAAGCCACCCAGGCGCCCCTCCATCATACTTTAAAAAACATTTTTTTAATGTTTTATTGGGGCACCTGGGTGACTCAGTTGGTTAAGTGTCCGACTTTGGCTCAGGTCATGATCTTACACTTTGTGGGTTTGAACCCCGCATCGGGCTCTGTGCTGACAGCTAGCTGAGCCTGGAGCCTGTTTCAAATTCTGTGTCTCCCTCTCTCTCTGACTCTCCCCTGTTTAGGCTGTCTCTCTCTCTCTCTCTCTCTCAGAAATTAAAAAAAAATTTTTTTAATTAATAAATAAAGTTTTATTTATTTTTGAGAGCACAAGAGAGACACAGAGAGTGAGCAGGTAAGGGGCAGACACACACACACACACACACACACACAATCTGAAGCAGGCTCCAGGCTCTGAACTGTCCACACAGAGCCCAAGGTGGGGCTGGAACTCACAACCATGAGATCATGACCTGAGCCAAAGTCAGACACTCAACCAACAGAGCCATCCGGGCCCCCCATCTAACTTTTAAGTTGAATAATTTTTATTTTAGATTTTTTAATGTTTTATTTATTTCTGAGAGAGAAAGAGAGAGAGAGAGAGAGGCAGTGTGAGCAGGGGAGGGTCAGAGAGAGAGGGAGACACAGACTCTGAAATAGGCTCCAGGCTCTGAGCTGGCAGTCAGCACAGAGCCTGACGCGGGGCTCAAGCCCACAAACCGTGAGATCATGACCTGAGCTGAAGTCGGACATTTAATCGACTGAGCCACCCAGGCACCCCATAAGTTCAATAATTTTTTTTAAATTTTTTTAAAAATATTTTTATTTATTTCTAGGAGAGAGAGAGACAGCGTGAGCAGGGGAGGGTCAGAGAGACAGGGAGTCACAGACTGAAACAGGCTCCAGGCTATGAGCTGGCAGTCAGCACAGAGCCCGACGCGGGGCTCGAACCCATGAACTGCAAGATCATGACCCAAGCGAAAGTCGGACACTCAACCAACTAAGCCACCCAGACGCCCCCAATAATTTTTAGTAAATTAATTCAGTTGTGTAATCATCACAAGACAGTTTAAAACATTTCCATTACCTGCAAAAAGCTCCCTCATGTCCATCTGCCACCAATCTCCACACTCCTACTCCCAATGACTACTGATTACTTCCATTCTCCAGAGATTGCCTTTTGTAGGAATTGTGTATCATACAACTTATGGTCTTTTGTGTCTAGCTTCTCTCACTTAGCATAATATATATATGTATGGTGCACCTATACTGTAGAATGTATCAGTACTTCATTCCATTTAATGCTGAACAGTATTTTCCCTGGATGTATGCACAATGTTTTGTTTTACCAATCACCAGTTAATGAATATTTGGTTGTTTACCACTATTACGAAAAATGCTAGTAGGAACATCAGCATTCAAGTCTTTGCGTGAACATGATTCTCTTGTGTAGTTACCTAGAATGCCAGGTTATATCCTAATTTTATGATTAACATCTTTAGAACTGCCAGTTTTTTCAAAAATGGCTACACTGCTTTACAATTCCACCAGCAATATATTAGGCCCTCAGTTTCTCTACATCCTTGCCAACACCCTATACTGTCTAGTGGTCATATGTATAGTGGTATCCCATTCCTGAATAACTAATGATCTTAAGAATCTTTTCTTGTGCTTTATTAGCCCAAAAGAATATATACTCTTTGGTGAAATGTCTATTTAAATCTTTAGCCCTTTTTTAAATTGTAGTCTTCTTTTTAACTTAATTGTGGTAAAATATTCAGAACATAAAATCTACCATTATCATTTTTAATTGTTCAGCCTATAGGAGTAAGTCTATTCACAATGTTATGAGACCATCGCTACCTATCTCCAGAACTTTTTCATCTTCCCCCAAGTAAAATTCTGTATCCATTAAACAAGAACTCCCCACACTCTCCCTTTCCCCAGTCCCTGGCTATCACCATTCTACTTTCTATCTCTGTAAGTCTGATTACTCTAGAAACTTTTTAAAAAAGGAATCATGGGGCACCTGGATGGCTCAGTTGGTTAAGCAACTCGATTTCAGCTCAGGTCATAATCTCACTCACTGCTTGTGCAATGGAGCCCAGAGCCACAGGGCTCTGTGCTGGCAGCATTGAGCCCGCGTGAGATTCTCTCTCCCTTTCTCTCTACCCCTCTCCTGCTTGAGTTCTCTCTCTCTCTCTCAGAATAAATTAACATTAAAAAAAAAAAAGAGGAATCGTATATTTGTCCTTTTGTGACTGGGAAACCTAACTTAGCGTAACACCTTCAAAGTTTATGTTGAAGCATGTGTTAAAATTTCCTTCCTTTTGAAAGCTATATAATGCTATATTGTATGTATATGCCACATTTTTTTTATACATTTGTCGAAGGACATTTGTGTGTTTCTTTCTGGCTATCGTGAAATAATGCTGCCACAAACACGGGCATACAAATATCTGTTCAAATCCTTGCTTTCACTTGAGTGTATACTCAGAAGCAGAACTGCTGGATCATATGGTTATTCTGTTTAGTTTTTTTTAATAAAACATTTATTTCCAATGAGGCTGCACAATTTTATACTCAAAGGGGCTCCAATTTCTTCACATCTTAACCAATATTTTTTATTAGTTACTTTTTATTTTTATGATAACAGCCTTCCTAATGGGTACTAACTGACATCTCAAAGTGTTTTTTTTTTTTTTTAATTTTTAATGTTTATTTATCCTTCAGAGAGTGAGAGAGACAGAGAATGAGCAGGGAAGGAGCAGAGCGAGAGAGGGACACAGAATCCGAAACAGGCTCCAGGCTCTGAGCTGTCAGCACAGAGCCCGACGCGGGGCTCGAACCCACGAACTATGAGATCATGACCTGGGCTGAAGTCGGATGCTTAACCGACTGAGCCATGCAGGCGCCCCTCAAAGTGGTTTTAATTTGCATTTCTCTAATGATTAGTGATGTTCAGCATCTTTTCATGAGCTTATTGGCTATCTGAATATCCTCAATGCGGGTAAGTATGATCAGCTGGATTTTTTTTGTTCTTGAGGTGTAGGAGTTCTTTATATACTCTAGATATCAATCCCTTATCAGATATCATTTGCAAATATTTTCTCCCATTCTGTGAGTTGCCTTTCCACCCTGCTGATAGTGACCTTTGATGCAACAAGTTTTTAAATTCGATGAAATCTGTTTTTTCTTCTGTTGCCTATACTTGTGGTATCATAGCCAAGAAACCATTACAAAATCCAAAGTCATAAAGCTTTCTTACTATGTTTTCTTCTAAGGGTTTTACGGTTTTAAGTTTTCTGTGTAGTTCTTTGATCCATTTTGAATTAACTTTTGCATATGGTAATAGGGTCCAATTCATTTTTTTAAAGTTTTATTTATTTAAGTAATCTCTACACCCAATGTGAGGCTCAAACTCACAGCCCCAAGATTAAGAGTAACATGCTCACCCAACTGTGCCAGCCAGCTGCCCCAAATCATTTCTTCTGCATGTAGATATCCAGTTTTCCCACCACCATTTATTGAAATGACTATCATTTCCTCAATGAACGGTCTTTATACTCTTGTTGAAAATCATCTGTTATAGTCATATATTGAAAGATTTTGTTTTTTAATGTAAGCTCTACACCCAACGTGGGGCTTGAACTCATAACCCTCAGTTCAAGAGTTGCATGCTCTAGTGACTGAGCCAGCCAGGCACCCTGAAAGAGATCTTAATACATTCTGGACTTAAGTCTTATCAAGATATGGAATTTGATATATTTGAAGTATTTTTCTCCAGTCTGTGTCTTGTTTTCTCATTTTGTTAATGGTGCCTTTTAAAAAGTTTTTAATTTTGATAAAGTTGCCTTTATCAATTTTCCTTTTATGGCTCATGTTTTTATAGAATAGAGCACTTCTTATACTGTATTATTTTTTTCAGGTCTCTCTTCCCTCTAAACTTAAAATATTAGAGAACAGTGGCTACCTTTGGTTTTGCACCTATTTTATTCATTCATTCATCCAACAAAGACTTACTGTGCTAGAGATATTTGCATGGATATATGTATCTATTTGTGAATACTGCATATTTGTGTACACATAGAGACCGTGTAAGGCAGGCAGGCACTGTGAATAAAAGCACGAAGCAGACACCTGACCTGCCTTAAACAAATTCAAACTTATTAGAACACTATATTGCACAAAACATGCACACAATAAATTCTGATGAATAAACAATGGTTTTAACTTGATAAATACTAAACTCCATTTCCCTGACCACTTATCAAACTAAGCAACACAAAATCCAGAAAGTGGCTCTCTGCAACCTTAGAGAAAACAGTGCATTGTAAGTATATGACCTTTGTAATCAGACAAACTTGACCTAAATCTTTGTTCTGCCATACTAGTGGTGAGACCCTAGGCAAGGTCTAGGGTCTTACTTTTCTTACTAAAGAATTAAATTTGTATTAGATAATATACGTAATTGGCTTCTATAGTGCCTGGCACATAGCTGCATAAGGGACAGCAATTTGTTCACTAGCAAAATCTTGTTTTACCTCATTTATTAAATGTTAAAGAGTTGTCAGTCCTCAGCTTTAAAGGCAGAGTTTATGCAATATCTATAATGGGGAAAAGTAATGATTAATACTCAAGACCTCAAAGGTATGGAAAATGAGGTCAGAAATGAACCTAATACAGCTTCTGTGAATAAAATTTGTTTTCCTAAAAGCAAAATAGGTGAATTAAATAAAAATAAATAATAACTTTCACATACTTTAACACAGTAATAATTCATGTTCATTTACTAGATATAGTAAATTGTGATTTAAAAACTTCTCGTGACCCCCTTTCTCATAAATTTTAAGATTCACATGAATGTTTTATGACAAAAAATTAATACTAAGATATTTCCCTTGTATGTATGATCATTTTCAATGCTCCAACTTGATTTTTCTACTTAAGTTATTAACTCCCAGTTTCTATCATAAACTGAGAGACACAAAATGACATGAAATACTGAGATGACAAAATGCTGTTTGTAATCTTTACTTTCCTAAGGGTAGATATTTCTTTAAAATTCATTTTCAGTATACTGAATTATATCATTTTGAGTCTACCCATAATAATACCAAAATACAATTCTGTGAATCTTATCAGAAATTTAAGTACAATTCTGACCAAAGTTGACTTTCCTTCCTGTAAATATTTCTACCTCCATCTGCTTCCTTGTTTAAAAATCCCTTTCCTAGAGCCTAATGAAAAAAATAAAATAAAAATCCCTCCTATGCTCAATCTTCAGTTCTTTTTTCTAATTCTCCTGAGTGAAAAGAAATAACTTGCAATTCCCATGTATCTCAACTAAAGCTCTCCGACTATTCTGAGCCTACAAGGTCCACAAAAGTAAATTTACTTACATTAGAATTTTGCAATAAAAGACATGAGGCTGAGCAGGAGTTAAAACCAATGTGGTGATTCAGTGGTAAATTCCTATTTTTTATGCAACAAACATTTAGAGGCAATTCCAGTGTGTCAAGAAATGGAAAAATGAAGGCCAATAAGATAATTCCCACCTCTCAAAGAGCTTGTGGTCTAGGTCAGAGGTTCTCAAACATTTTAGTCTCAGGACCTATTAAACTCTCAAAAACTATTCAGGAACCCAAAAGAGCTTCTGTTTACGTGGTTTACATCTGTCAATAATTATGTATTAAAATTAAAACCAAGAGTCTTCCAAATTATGTATACACTTAAAGCCAATTACATATTAACACTGAAAACAGATTTAAAAAAAAAATATATATATATATATACATTCTCTCAGGGTGCCTGGGTAGCTCAGTCAGTTAACCAACCAACTTTGGCTCAGGTCATGATCTCACGGCCTGTAAGTTCAAGCCCCACAGTGGACTCTGCTGACACCTCAGAGCCTGGAGCTTGCTTCGGATTCTGTGTGTGTGTGTCTCTCTCTGTCCTCCCCTACTCGAATGCGCACGCAAGCACTCCCTGTCTCAAAAATAAACACTAAAAAATGAAAAAAGAGGGGTGCCTGGGTGGCTCAGTCAGTTAAGTGTCCGACTTCGGCTCAGGTCATGATCTCACAGTTCGTGGGTTTGAGCCCCGTGTCGGGCTCTGTGCTGACAGGTAGCTCAGAGCCTGGAGTCTGTTTCAGATTCTGTACCTCCCTCTCTTTCTGACCCTCTCCTGCTCATACTGTCTCTCTCTCAGAAATAAATAAAACATTGGAAGGAAGGAAGGAAGGAAGGAAGGAAGGAAGGAAGGAAGGAAGGAAGGAGCATCTAGGTGGTTCAGTTAGTTGAGCTTCTGACTTTAGCTAAGGTCATGATTCACGGTCCATCAGTTTGAATCCCACATCAGGCTCTGTGCTGACGACTAGGGGCCTGAAGCTGGTTTCAGACTCTGTGTCTCCCCCTCTCTCTGCCCTTCCCCTGCTTGCTCTCTCTATCTCTCAAAAAGAAATAAACATTAAAATTTTTTTTAAAAAAGGAAAATACATTCTCTTGAAAAATGTATTTTTCTGAAATATAAAATATAATAAATATAAAATGAAATTTAGTGAGAAAAGTGACATTGTTTTACATTTCCTCAAACCTCTTTAATATCTAGCTTAATGAAAGACAACTCGATTCTCATTTGTGCTTCTGTATTTAATCGGTTACAATATGTTGTTTTGACTGAAGTACATGAAGAAAGCCCATGTTCAAGCAGGTATGCAGATGGAAAAAAGAGGAATGTGACTCCCTGAAAGTTTTATGGGGCCACAGAAGTCCTGTTTTGTTTTGTTTTTTTAATCAAACCACTCCTCCATAAAAAATCTGAAAATACTCCTTCCAGTATATGAATATTTATTTAAATATATATTCTATCAATATTACTATTTCTATTATAAAGCATATATACACAAAATACTTAAGATAATATGAAGACTAAAAATGAGTAAAAGTTCTAATGATTTTTTCAATATTCCAATGTACTGACTTGAGTACAAACTTACTTTGGGCACTACTGGATTAGGAGAGAGAGATACATATACAAAGAAACATCTACAAGAGAATGCTAAAGAGCTCTAAAGATTAGATTGTTATTTTGTCAGGCAGAAAGAAAGCAGTTTTATATTCTGAATAAAACATTACCTCCATGGTAATTAAATCTTTTTTGTTTTGTTCTAGTTTTAAAATTGAGTGTAGAACTTTTCCTTTTCACCTCTAAATGAGTTTATTTTCTGATAATAATAGCATTTATTACAGAAAATTCAGAAAATACAAATGAAAATTACTATAATCTTTATATGCAGAAATAATTACTATCAACATTTATTAATAGTTATACATATATGCAAATAACTTTATTTACATATACTATATAGTTATTTCCATACAAACTTGGATAATACTATACATACTGATTACTCTATTTTTTAACAATTTATTCACAACATCTTTTCACTACATTATTATATTTAAGATTTTATTTTTAAGTAATCTCTACATCCAACGTAGGGCTTGAACTCACAACCCTGTGATTAAGAGTCACATATTCTACTGACTGAGCCAGCCATGCATCCCATGACATTATTTTTTACATCAATATCTTAAAAGATTCATTGTGTTTCATGGAAGAAATCTACTATAACTTAACCAATCCTCTACAATAGGACATTTAGATAGTTTCCAATCTATGAAGAAAGGTTATAATAAATATTCTTGTATTTTTTGTGTGGTCTACACAGAATCTTTGTGTTAGTCCATGAAGAACTCTTTGGATAATTACACATAAATGGTATTGCTGAGCCAAACTATATGTTCATATTTAAGTCTATTACCTGGACTGCCCTGGAGAGATTTATTTAACGGTTTTTATATTTGCCTACTTGATAGGTTAAAATCTGCTTTTTACTTTTGTTTTAAATTATCCACTGTATTGGAGTACCTGGCTTGCTCAGTCTGTAGAGCATGCGACTCCTCATCTTGGGTTTATGAGTTCGAGCCCCACGTTGGGTATAGAGATTATTTTTTTAAAAAATCTTTAGGAAACTAATTTGACAATAAACTATTTGTAAATAAATAAATAAATAAATAAATAAATGGACTACTTGTGGGGATGAGCACTGAGTTTTATGTGGAAACTAATTTGACAATAAACTATTTGTAAAAAAATTTTTAAAAAATAAAAAATAAAAAATCTTTAAAAAAATTTATCTACTATATTTTCTTAAATGCATTCTAGTAACTGGCCGTTTCTTTCCTTTAGAATCACTTGGTTTTTCTGTCTACTTCATTTCTTCTATAGATCTGGCACTTTGCTAATCTATAGTTACTTCGTGTGCTACTCTAAATGTTCTTCATTCATTCCCCAAATATTTATCAATATGCGCTAAGTATTATTCACTACTATCTCAGTTTGTGACCTAAATATTCTAATGGTAAAGCTGAAATTTAAATGAAAGTGTTGGGGGCACCTGCATGGCTCAGGTGAGGTGGTTAAACATCCAACTCTTGGTTTTGGCTCAGGTCACGATCTCATGGTTTGTGAGTTTGAGCCCTGAATCGGACTCCGTGCAGACAGTGCAGAAGCTGCTTGGAATTCTCTCTCCCTTTCTCTCTGTCCCTCCCCTGCTCATGCTCACTCATTCTCTCAAAATAAATAAATAAACCTGAAAAAAATAAATAAATAAATGAAAGGCTTGGAGGCAGAGTAGGATTTCCTAAGAACAGTAAGTATAAAACATATTATGTAATAAGCAGTCTAAGAGAATTCTCATAATCTTTACCCCACAAATAGGACTGTCCATGATAGTTTTGGTAGCTACTTGATTAATAAGAGCAAAGAATACAGAAAACAAAGAGGGGAAAAAACCCTGAAATTTCATGATTTGATGCTAGTACACCTCTAATATTTTAGCTACTAATTAAGGGTACTGGCAAACAAATAATGAATAAATTGAATCTATTAAAAATATGACAACAATATAACAACACTGAAAATCTGTATGATCTAATGCTACCTTTAAAAAACTACCAACAATGGGGCACCTGGCTGGCTCAGTCAGAAGGGCACGGGACTCTTGATCTCAGGGTCGTGAGTTCAAGCCCCACAATGGGTGTAGAGATAACTAAATACTAAACTTAAAAAACTAACCAACAATAAAATCACATGTGAATAGACAACAGGAGTAGGCAAAACTGCTGTATCAAGAAAATAGGTTCATAATACATTTACAAATTTTTCAAACAATGTAAGGAAAACATCAGGTAATTATACATTTCTAACTAGAAACATTAATTATTCCAATTTTTTTTTCCCTAACAATGTTTATTTTTGAGAGAGAGAGAGAGAAAGAGACAGAGCAAACAAAGGAGGGGCAGAGAAAGAGTGAGACACAGAATCTGAAGCAGGCTCCAGGCTCTGAGCTGTCAGCACAGAGCCCGATGCAGGGATCGAACTCATGAGCTGCAGGATCATGACCTGAGCCAAAGTCCAACCTTAACCAAGTGAGCCAACCAGGTGCCCCAATTATCTAAAATTTTCTTTCTCTCTTATAAAAATTATTTATAATAAAACTACTTGACAGTGAGGATCTAATTTTTAAAAGTGGCTCCTAGGTTATGTCCAGGTTCAATCAATTTCAAGTACATTCCTACTTCATAATACTAAACATTTTATACCTCTGTGGTTTCCCACATAAACTCACATATACTATCTCACACCGTCAAGCCTGTCTATTACTATCTACATTTTATAGATAAGGAAACTGAGGCAATTCTAGGTTCAAATATTTACCCAAAATCAAAAGACTTGTATAGTAAATCAGTACAACTTGGTTTTTCTGACTCTTACTACATGTAGCATTCTACTAAACTATTGGCCCCTATGACAAAAAAAAAATTATAATTAATGGTCTTAACTGATAATTAGATTATGAATAATCAAAAATGAATCATTCTAAATTTAATATACTTTTCTTACAAAAATCAGTACCTGTACAAGTCAGCTTGAACAAGATAGCTAACAAGTGCTAAACAAAAAAACTGTTAACAGATCTCTTAATCATAAAATTCTACATAATCAAGATTTACATTATAGCATTTAAAACATGCAAAATCTTTTATATAAACTGTGTCACCTAAGCAAAATTTTCCTAAGCATTTCTAAAGGTGAGAATTTCAAGACTTAGTAAGCATAGGGTATTAAAAACATTAATTTTTTTAAAAATCATTTTCACTCACATGAATTGACTACTATTTTTTTCTGAAACAAATGTGATTTTACCTCTGATTCCCATATATTAAGTATGAGTCGGCTTTGAACTCAAAAACTGCATATCAGATTTTAAGAATATGCACAGCAGTAGCAACAGTCAAATTAATATGATGCTACCAGTGTAGGACCTGAAAGGTCAAATCCCACCAAATACTCTACCAGACGGTAAGGATGAGAAGGCTAATTATAATGGAACTAACTGTGATACAGCCTAGGCCTTCTTGGTACAAACCATATATATGTCGGGCTCGGGCCCAAACATGATTTATCTCAGTCTTCACAGCAACAGTGACAAATTTATCACTATTATATCAAAAGAGAAACTGAAACTTAAATCATTAACTAATTTGCTTAAGTCACAGAGCTAATAATTAGTGTAACAAGGCGTGAGCCTTAACAGTATTTATTTTGTTAAATAAGTTAAATTTATTAAATAAATTGAAATGTGTCCAATTTACAAGATCAACTATTTTTAAAACAGGAAGATAAATATTTAACCACTTACCTCTTCAGGCAGTTCACTGTACATGGTTTCAGAGGTAGACAATAAAAATATAGGTGAAAATGATGGTATATCTTGTAGCAATGTCAGAAAAGTTGCTCTCACAGTTTCACTGACAGCTTCCCACCAATCACCAATGTGAGGCATGTAAACAATACTAGGTACTGTTCTTCGAGCTTCACGAAAAATCTAATTAAGAAAAGAACTGGCATTAAAAATACAAATTGAAAAAATTCAAATTGCTATTATTCTAAAGTTTACTCAGTAACCCCCAAATACATGAAATGTGTCAGGCTTTTACTGTAATTATTCTCAGCTCAAATATTTAAGCTGTTCACAATGTGATATACGAGCCTCACATAGAGCTTCTATCTCCCTTGCTCCACCTAAAAAAAGGTCTTTTATTTTTTGCCATTTTATTATTTCTGTTCAGTACTTAATAATATAAAGGTATCAAGTTGCTCCACTTATCTATCATGTAACGATAACAAAGCAAAACACCATTATAAAATATGCTGCAAATAAAGAGATAAACATGCACCGATATGTCACCCATGTCATAATGATCTCAGTAAGCACAAAGAAGAAAAGGAAGACATAGTTTCCATGTTTGTGCACATTCCCTAAAATCACTAAATACATGGATTAAATATTTTCACCACGATGTATCACCCTAGAGCTTAAAATTAGGAACTACCTACTGACCACTTCTTTACCTCCTATTACCTTAATTCAATCCTCTATAAAGTAATCACAAAATAACCTCACATCACTAAAGAGCAATAAATAAATTAGCAAAAAGCTCTGCGAAACTCCCATTGTCAGAAAATACAAAATAAAGTTTCCTCAGGTGTTAAAAAGAACCCTAACCATAGCTTCAGTCACACTCTGCCAACACACGCCAGGAAGGACCAGGTTGGCTATTAGTAAGCTGCCAAGCAGAAGTACTGCCCTTTACATAGATGTCAACAACAGCTCAATGGCCCACCAACAAATTCTTGTGGGATGATATGGCATCTCTTCAATACTTCTAACAAATGAAAGAATAAATGTAAAAATCTTTCTCCAGTTTATTTAAGAATTACATTCTAAAATTCTCTATTTCCCTTTATCTTAAACACGTTTCAATTAAGCTGTATAATGTGCAAGACAGAAAAATAATGATCTACTATTTAAAATGATTAGGATTATCAGAAATGTTCCTGAGAATCAAAATGATTATTTTTCTTTAATGAATAAGCCTATCACTTGCATGAATTTTTCAAATGCTACATTTTATAAAGCTTTCAACATTCTGTGTAAAATAAAATATGTTGCCAATTTAATAAACCAGATGGAAGACGCTCAAATAAAAAATTTTCCCCAAAGTGGAAATGTAGATGTTATGATCACTCACATCAAAAGTAATATTTGCTCCTTCCCTTCCTTTAATATTTGCATATCCACCAATCCAGAACAGTTGTACAGTACAACTCCAGGACTCTCAAATTTTGACCTTTTCTGCAAACACGCACCCTCTTATCCTGGATCTTGAAAATCCAAGGATTATTGTTTTCCAAAGTTCTTGTAGAAGATTCATAAGAGAAAAACAAGCATAAATATTGGCAAAAGGAAGGAACCACACAGGAGCACAAAGGCAAGTGAGGCATTTAATTTCCATCCCCCCCAAAAAGAAAAAAAAATTGCTACATGCCACCCAATCAGGGATGGTATGTGAAGACAGGAACCGATGCCTTTTGTCTTTCTGACTCCCATTCTGTGCTGGTAAAACTAGGGAGAGTCGGCAGGGAGAGAATGGTGATTACATGAAAAAAGACTAATGAGCTTATAAAACCTTACTGAGAAACCTCACAAAACTAACCACCTAAGTCAGCCATGCAAGTTTACCACATGCCCAAGGAGAGATGAGAAAACATGCCTTTAAAAAAATAAAATGTAGCCTCTCGTTCTAGTACTTGTAGGTTAGGTTTTCTAGAAACAGTTGTTGAGAACTTCTAATTGCTAATAAGTATCAAAGAGTAAGGGCAAAGCAACAAAGGGTTAAGTGATAAAAACTTCATATAGAGCCAGAAATTAAATAATGCAGTACTATAGGTATTTTAACCTATTTGCAAGGCTGAACTTGAAACATAAGCATCACCAACTCTAAAAGAGTTGAGGGGTTTTGTTTCTCTATTTCTTTCCTCTCTTCATCTAATTCTCCCCAAATTAACAAATTGAACAGGATAGTCTATTGACCTTTTTTCTAAAGACTTTAGGAAAGTATCTTTATCTTTTAAAAAATTATATTTGAAAACCTAAAGGGGGAAAAATCAGAAAGAAAAAAGTCTAAGACAAATACAGAAAAATAAAAAGGCTTAGGCATTCTGGTCCATGAATGTATAATTACCTAATTTTACAATTAATCTAATGATATGCAATATTAATACCCAGGGGCTATTTTCACAATTTTTCTCCTAAGCCTTTACAGGAAAAAATATCTGTAATTTCTAGGAAAATTTAAAAGCAAGTTTAGTTTTAATTCCTTACTCCATGTGATCTCAGAATACTTAAACTTTCATACTTTCTTCAAATACATAGCCAACCTGTTCTAATTCTCCACTTTTTATAATAAAAATTCAAAAAGAATGGTCTAAAAACAGTATTTTAAAATTCAGGAAAAAAAGTTTAATCTTTCCTGATTTTTCCATCATGTAAAAACCACTCTTCAGCAGTTTGCTGGTAACTTTTAAAGTTGTAAAATAAGATACACTCCCTGAAATCAATTAACCAGATTCAGAGTAGAAAAATAAAGCCTAGTTTTAGTGAAGCGGCAACTGTCTTCGGAACAAGTGATGCCATTTGATAACTAGAAAAATACTCACCTACAGGGTGTCTTGGATTGGTGGATGTGCAAGGTGTAGTAGAAAACAGAAAAACTGTTATAGAGAAAAAAAGACAGTAGGCCAAATTACTGAACCAACCGTTCAAAACACCTCTGACATGACCAGCACTCTTGCACAAATAAAATGAACAAACACCAGTGTATGTGAACTGTTCATTTTGATTCTTTAAACAATATATTCTACTTCCTTCTGGCTTCTTCCTGCCCCAGACATCATGGTCCCTTATGTAACTGTTTTAAAAGTTTCTTTATTAAAAAAAAAAAGTACAAACTACTTACTATGAATATTAAAGATATGAAAGAGAAAAATCAGGCCACTGAAGTTAAAAGTATCTATACAAAGAAGCACTACTTCTATAAACTGAACCTATGTTTATAAAAGCTCTTATCAGGTCAAAAGCTAAACTTTCAAGTCAGTATTTTAGCCAGCAAATTAAAGTATGTGGTGTATGAAATTTTACTGTATTTTAAAAATTATGACTCTACAGCCCATAACAAGCCATTTTCTTGAGAAACTGAAAACGCGAGTAATTTTAATCACAAATGTAAATGAAGCAGAAAGCTCATGCCAGCACAGCTTTCACTTTCCTAAAAGGGGCTTTGTAAGAAAGAGGGAAACAATTCTGTCATCAATAAACTTCCAGAATTTGTCTTGGTCATTTTATAGTACTAGGAATGTGCTAAAATTGTAAAACAGAGGTAAAAGAAATATCTTGAAGACTAAAATATTCTTGATTATTATAAAAATTAAAAAGCACTATTACTATACACTATTAAGTATTTAATTCCTTATACCATACTATCATAAATATTAATAAATAATGTATCTGCATTACTAATAACTTAATGTCATATCTATCACTTTACTCCATTTATATTCTATTTACCTAAGATTTACGGAGCATCTCTGTGAAAAGGAGGCAGTGTCTAGGTCAGGATGCAGGAAATAAAGTGCTCAATTTCTTTATAAGCATACAAAACCAGCCTATTATAAAACATAACTATACTAGACTTTCTGATCAATGATTATAATATAAAGCAACATTTTACGAAAACTGTATCACCCAAATTCTTTTTCTGTTATTTTCATTGCCTAAAAACTTCAAGAATTTCAGTAAATGTGATATGAGAAACTCTGGACCAGGATAATTTAACTTGTTTACAACTTAAGAAAAAAAAAAAGTTGTTGCTATGGTAAAACACAGAAACCCATGTGCACAAACCAAGAGTACCCAAAGTATATACAGAATGCTATGAAGAAATCCAGAAACCCTTATGCATAAACACAAGAGCATCCAAATACACATAGGTAAGTATATTAATTCCTTCATGCTACTTAACCAAAAAGGATTTTCCCTGAACATTTCCAAATACAACTTATTTCTGGGAAAAGAAAAATACTACAATTTTCCCCCCCAAAAAAAGACCTCATTGACCAAATGATTTGTAACACCATATAGTATCCAAACTCCAAAGCTTGTGACATACAATATATAAATTTATCAATTCAATCATTAATGAAAAAGATAAAACACAATACACTCATCAATCCTGATTTCCTAAATCAACAGTAGAAATAATATAAACAATCCATTTGAAGATGTCAGAAAAGGGGAATCATAGCTGTTGTTTTGGTTTTCTAGAGTGTTAATACAGATAAATCTTTTACTACAGCTACTAACATCTCCAGCTTTATTGTATGTCTCATTAACAACTTGTGGATTTAACTCAACAATCATAAATCTTCCAGGCCACACCAGGCTTTTCCATTCTCCTTCCAGAGCCTTTGGAAGACTATAAAATACTCAGTAACATAGATAGACAGATGATAGATAGATATAGACAGACAGACAGACACAGACATACAGAGACACACAAAACCACAGTATGAATTCTGGCAATTGTTTTCAGTAATAAATGTCTAATGTCCGGTTATCAGCCAAAGTACTATATCTCCAAATGTGATCTACTAAAGACCTAGAAGAGTAACACCTGGATTCAGGTTTAAAGAACAGATTCCTGGGGCTCACCCCAAATTTAAGAAATCAGAATTCTTAAATGTAGAGCCAGGGAATCAGAAATTTTAAAAAGCACCCCCAGAAGACGCTCATACTCACTAAATCTTAAGAAACTGACAAAACCCTTTAACAGACAGTAACACTTCTACCATTTTCACAAAATTTGTAATATTCATCATCAGCTGAGGTAGTATGAGGGAGAAAAGGAAGATTAACATATATATGCTTGTGTGTGGATATGTTTTAAAGAAAAAATAAAGAATTAAACATGTATAACGAAATATAAACTGGGCTCTTCCCTTTTCCATCTTATCACATATATAAATACAACCCTTTAAAAGTAATTGAAGACTTCTTTCCTTTAAGGTTACCTTTCATGTTTGTGTCACAGTTTTAAATAAAGCAATTTAATTTATATTAAGTATCTAAGAGATAGGGAAAAGAGAAAAGCACAGAAGAATAATTTGCCACAGGCAAAACCATATCTATTTAGAGAAAATCCTGCCTATAGTCAGACTAGCTCTCATGAGAAACAAGGCAAAAGAGAATAGGGAACATAGAACAGAGGAATAGAAAGAAGAGGCTTTGACTCTTCCCAGCATTTTATTTTTGTTTTTTCTTCTTCAAGTTTTATTTAAATTTTAGTTAACATACAGTGCAATATTGGTTTCAGGAGCAGAATTCAGTGGCTCATCACTTATATACAACACCCAGCGCTCATCATAAGAACTGCTCTACTTAACACCCATCACCTCTTTCCAGCATTTTAGCACCTGATGAGTATGCTCTCTTTCCTAGGACTTTTATGCCTTCTTCTACCCACTCACAGATCCACAGATTAAGAACAAATTCCAGGGGTGCCTGGGTGTCTCAGTCAAGTGTCAGACTCTGGATTTCAATTCAGATCATGATCTCACAGTTTATGGGTTCGAGCCACGCACTGGACTCTGCACTAACAGTGAGGAGTCTACTTGGGATTCTCTTTGTCCCCTCTTTCTGCCCCTCCCCAACTCGTGCATGCACTCACTCACGCTCCCACTGTCTCAAAATAAATAAACTTAAAGGAAAGAAAAAGTCCTCAGTTTTATTATATAATAATCTCCTTTTAAATAAGTTTTTAGGGGACGCCTGGGAGGCTCAGTTGGTTAAGCGTCCGACTTCAGCTCAGGTCATGATCTCACAGTTCTGGGTTCAAGACCCACATTGGGCTCTGCTGCAGCACAGAAGCCTGCTTTGGATCCTTGTTCATCTTGCTCTCTTACTCCTCCCCTGCTCCCTCCCTCTCTCTCTTTCTCTCAAAAATAAAACAACATTTGGAACACCTGGGTGGCTCAATCAGTTAAGCATCTGACTTCTGCTCTGGTCATGATCTCACTGTTCACCAGTTCGACCCCCATGTCAGGCTCTGTGGTGACAGCCTGGAGAGCTTGAAGCCTGCTTCAGATTCTGTGTCTCTTTCTCTCTCTGTCCTGCCCCCACTTGTACTCTCTCTCTCTGTCTCTCAAAAAATGAATAAATGTTAAAAAAAATTAATAAAAAATAAACATTTAATAAATAAATCTAGGGAAGAGACAGTAATATATTTACGAATTTAAAATAACTTTAAATATTTACTTAAGATACAAATAATCAGGGATTAACCAAGAGAGTTAATGTGGTCTCTGGCCAATGTTCAGAAGAAGTCTGAGCTTCAGCTACCATATCTACAAAATTCTGACTCGGTCCCTGAATAGACTGGACACCTAGGTGTGGTCACTCAAGAATAAGCATCACTCAAAACCCACAATCTTGTAGGCAAAAGCAAGGAATCGAAGACATCTTGATGTACTAAATGCAGTGAAATACAACCAAAACAATAAATCTTAAGTTTTTGTTCTTTTTCCCTCCCCAAGAACAGAATGAAAAAGTAAAAGCCAAGAAATGAGAAAGAGACCAAAACATACACAGTTAGAATTCAAATTTGGCCCAATGATGCCCAGTAGAATGCAGAAAACTCCCAGTATCCCAGTAATACCAACATATGATTTACTAAAATGGCTCCTAAGTATCTCCTCACCTAATATTCAATAATGGATTTATGAACATGTACATACACATATTAGACATAAAGAACAGCTAAACACAGAAAATCCTCTCACTCTGAAAATGTTCCTTTTTCAGAATGACTTTCTTTAGTTTGCTTCATAATGTCAAATACGCATGTCAAAAAAAAAAATCTAAACTGTGCAGCAGAGTGTAAACTAAAACGACAAAGTTTTTATTCATTCCCCAATTCTCTAAATTCCTTCCTTTGAAGCCAAAGCAATATTATTAACAGCTCTATATGAAATTTATACATTAAAGCACGAATATATATATGAATATATCTTTTCAAGGTTTTTTTTTACACAAAGATCCTATTTTGATAGACTGATTTACAACTTGCTTTTTCAACAAATATCTTCTTCATATCTCCATATCAGCCTTATGTAAATTTACCTAATTCTTGTTAATGACCTCACATTATGTAAGGATATACTGTAATTTACCACAGCCCACTGTCATTAAAAGACATTCAATTTGTTGGTTTTACTTAGTTTGGCAATTCTATACAATGCTGTAATAAATGTCCTTGAACATTCAGCAGTGACTATTTAGAGCTAATACATCTTTAGGAAAAATTTTTAGTGTAAAATTCTTGGCATATGTACTTAAAAAAAAATTTTAATCATGTCAACCTACACTCTAAAATCACCAGGCATCATCAAGCTTTTTATTTTTACAAACCAGACAGTTGCCTCAAAATAGTATTCTGTTGCTTTAATTTACATTTTCCTCATCTGTGAGGCTAAGAATTTTTTCAAACTTTTATTGGTTGTTTTTTTCTATCTTTTTCTTTCTATAAATGGCATGCTATTTTGCCAATTTTTATATTAGGTTGGCATTCTTTCTTCTTAATGAGTTTAACATTTTTGTATATTTAGGAAACTTATCCTGGGGGTGCCTGGGTGGCTTAGTCGGTTAAGCGTCTGACTTTCACTTAGGTCATGATCTCACAGTTCATGGGTTCGAGCCCCGCATCGGGCTCTGTGCTGACTGCCAGCTCAGAGCCTAGAGCCTGTTTCAGAGTCTGTATCTCCCTCTCTCTCTGACCCTTCCCTGCTCATGCTGTCTCTCTCTCTCTCCTAGAAATAAATTAAAAAAAAAAAAAAAAAAAAGGAAACTTATCCTGGACATGTGTGTTACAAACATGCTTTTTTTCCAGGTTGTGTCTATTAATTTTATTAAAATAATTATTTCTGCCATGTATAATTTAAAACTTTATAAAGTCAAATTTGTTCATATCTTTATATTTTCTGGTTTGTGTTCACTGCTTAGAAACTACTTTCTCATACTCAATATAATAAACATATTGACCTTGTGAATTCCCCTTTTACAGTTCCATTGACAATATAGAATTTATGCTGGGGCTACCAAAAGAAGATAGGAAATCCAGTTTTGTTTTTTTCTTTTTCCCCCTCATAAAATCAGTTTTCAAAGAGCATTTATTTAATAATCTATTCCATGATATCAAATATCGTTGCCGTTATCATCATCATATCCTTACCATCATCACGTGCTAATCATCATCAGATACGAATTCTCATTCTACATGGGCCCAGGGTTAATTCTCTCTTCTATTACTTTGTCTATCTATCCCTGTACACTTACATATTCTTTATTACTATGTTCACCTTTATTACTATGTTACATCTTTAAAAATCTGGTAGGGCTCCCTTTATTATACTATTTCCTCCAGAACTCTCCTTGCTATGCTCATATTTATTTTCTAGAAGAAATTCAAAGCACTTTTTTTTAACTTTTCCTCTTAAATTCTGGGAATATTATACTTGAGACTGAATTTATACACTAATTTAGAAAAGAGCTCACAGCTTTCCAATCTTGAGCCTTATCAGCCCTCAGCTGTGAATGGAAGCTGTAGTAGTAGTGATAAATATGACAATTAAGAGCTACCGGGTACTAAAAAAAAAAAAAAAAAAAAAAAAAGCTACCGGGTACTATATATGCCAGCCCCATCGGATAAGCTGATTTGTTTGTTTGTTTGTTTGTTTGTTTATTTCTAGGAGAGAGAGAGAGAGACCGTTTGAGCAGGGGAGGGTCAGAGAGAGAGGGAGTCACAGACTGAAACAGGCTCCAGGCTCTGAGCTGGCAGTCAGCACAGAGCCCGACGCGGGGCTCAAACCCACGAACCGCGAGATCATGACCTAAGCGAAAGTCGGATGCTTAACCGACTAAGTCACCCAGGCGCCCCTGGATAAGCTGATTTTAATAATCACAACTACCTTATGCAGTATCACTACCTTCATTTCATAGATGAGAAGATTAAGTCTCAAAAAGAAGTTAAGCAATTTGTCTAAGTCTACAACCAATAAGTAGCTGATATTTGAATCGATATGCAGTTTGACTTGAGTCCATACTTTGAATTATAGTCATTAAAAACAAGGTGTTGTTTTAATTTATTCAACTATACTCCTCACTAAATTTTTAGTTTTCTTTTAGACACTGCAAATTAATTATTTAATTCCTAGGTAAAATTAGTTGCTATTTTAACTAGAACCATTTTTTCCATCATACTTCTAACTTGATACTGGGTATATAAAAGAAAACTTATTTATTTTACAATATTAAATTTGAAAGTATATACAAATCTTATTGCTGTTAATAATTTTTCAGTAGATGTTAAAAAGTTTTCAAATATACAATCATGGCACAGGTAAATATTTATAAATTCAATGTGTCTGTTCCAAAATTTTTGTTTCTCAATGTCTAACTGAATCAATTTTGCATGCCTTAATAATCATATATTACTCTTTTGATGTGCTACTAGAATCCACTTGTAATATTTACTTTACCACCACTGCCCAAGTGGGATTAGTCTGTTTTTCTCTGTATTTCAGTTTAGCATCAAAATGATCTTATCCTTAAGATTAAAAGAATTCACCCATGAAACTATCTGTATTTAGTGTTTTTTGATACTCAATTTCTTCTTCCACAGTTAGTGTCTATTTAGATTCTTTCTCCACTGGATTTGCTTTTAATGGTACTGTGAAATTCTCATACTTGCATACAAACTGCATGGTTTATCTCACTGAAAAGAAAAAATATGAACAAACGTATAAATCAACATTATTGGGAAACATTCCCAGCCAGGATGAGCTAAATGTATAAAACTTGGAGCAAATTACTGGTATATAGTTTTTATTTAAGCCATGGGTTTAGGGGGAAAAAAAAACTTTTAAATAGGGCTTTGTAAGTGGTGAATGCTACTAGGATGTTGATAACCAGACAACTGTAAATAAGTAAAAAAGAGATGAAACCAATGCTGTGGACCACGAAATATATATATATATTTTTTTTTTTCTTTCTATAAAGTACAGAATGGTTTTCAATTAGGTAGTATATGTGTACGTATTAAATAGTTATAAAATGTACCCCAAAAAAACAACATAATTATGTGCAATGCTCTCAAGTGTTACTACTCTTGTCATGTAATCTCTAAAAGTAAGCTAAATATCAAAGTAGAAAGTCACATTCCCCTAACCTGCTCCAACATGATACACTTACAATAAATTCAAATATATATTAAAACAGCTGCACCAGAACTCTGCATTTCACAAACAAGCGTGTATAAAGTAATTAAAAGTCAAATATCACACACACTTGACTACTGATAGAAATATATATAATTTTTAAATTGCTCTCAATTTTCTACGTTAATTTTCCCCTTCTACATATAGAAAGTCTCTAAGTACACACAGAAGTCTAGAAAGACTGAAACCACAGCACTGAAAAGAGGGTCAGATAAAGGCAAAAGAAAATCCCTTTCTACAATGTTTAATAAAACTTTAATAAACGAACAAGATATTAAAATTTCAGAAAATAATGAAATATAGGGAAAACAATAAGCTCAGTTTTAAACATGTTATACCTCAAAAGGATCTTTGGCCTTAATATTAGAATGCTAATGAGTAACTAACAAAAAGTTAAGATTCACATTTCTGTTCTTTGAAAAGGCTTTATAATCACTACCGAGATATAAACAATTAAGAAAGTTAGAAGTACTCTGATATGGTACAAACCTACCTGTGCACATGATTCTTCAGGTGTTTTGGCACTAACTGAATAAAGTGCTGGGAGATCTAGTCTGTGCACAGAGAATTTTTCTAGGGTGTGCAAAAGTGCTGGAGCAAGGTGAGAAGTTTGACCTGAGCCTCGTTCTCCAGACAGCAGTAATCTTGGCCTGTAAGAGGTTGGCTGATGATATGGTGACCTGGAATACATATAAGACATGATAATTATTTCAAAACCATACACTCTGAAGATCAGTATGCAATACAAGGTAAAATATTGACACTAAATATATAACTCCTAATTAACAGAATTTTCTTTTTCTTTTTAAGTACAGTGAATCATCTTTTCATTAATAATCACTTTAACATGTTGACCTCCCTGACAATTTTAATAACCATAATGTAAAAGTATAAAAACACATTCTAAAACAAAGTAACAATACTTGGGTATTCATCCTATCATACCATATATATTCACTTGGAAAATGCTTCAGACACTAAGGGGATTTAGTTATTAATTATCCATGATCAAATGTTAAGAATTGCATTTCAACAAGGAAGTAGGTATATCTGAAGATTACCAAAAATGTAGGACTTTTTTCTAAAGGTTAAAATTGTAAATTTTATGTATATTTTACTATAATTTTTAAGATAGAAAATACATGTAGGACTTTTTCAGTGGCAGCAAATTTTGGTTTTAGGCCAATAAAAACTAAATGTCTACACCCTAATTCATGACATCTAAGGACCTACAATAGTAAAAAGAAATTTAGGAAAAAACATTAAACCAAGCTGAACTTGTACCCTCTCAAGATTCCACAACACAATTAAAATGATAAATGAAATAGCTTCATCTATCACAATAGTAAACATAGGAAATTTTGAGCAATGCAATTAAGAATAAACCAAATAAAAACTGGAACTAATAGAAAGAAATAAGGAAAATGTTGTTGCTTGTAAAGTATATGATTCTGCACTAAAAAATCTGAGAGAATTAACTAATAACTGTCAGAATCTACCAAAATAACAAGTCAGAAGACAGAAATAGAAAAATCAAAACATATCCTACCACCATCAATAACCAATATAAAGAAGGAAAGAAGATTCTTTTTTTTTAATGTTTATTTATTTTGAGAGAGAGATAATAAGAGCAAGCAAGTGGGAAAGGGGCAGAGAGAGGAGGAGAAAGAGAATCCCAAGCAGGCTCCATGTTATTTGGTAAAGTGCGCTAGATCCAAGAACATTTAAACCTGTTTCAGTAAGAAGTACTACACACAGTTTTAATTTCTTGGCAATTCTATGAAACACATAGTTTCCTCTTATTAAACAGAAGAAAAAAAAATTAAAAATTAAAAAAAAAAAAAGAAATCTCGGTTTCTAATTCCCTTATGGTAGGTAATATAGAGTAAGAAGGAAAACTTATTTTCCATGATAAGGGTTTTCTATCAGATTGACAGACCTTAAATATCTTGACTTTTATTTCACCTTAAATCTAAATAAAGGTTTGGGGTGCCTGGGTGACTCAGTTGTTTAAGTGTCTGACTTTGGCTCAGGTTATGATCTTACAGTTTGTGGGTTCGAGCCTCGCGTTGGGCTCTGTGCTGACAGCTCAGAGGCTGGAGCCTGCTTCAGATTCTGTCTCCCTCTCTCTCTTCCCTTGCTTGTGCTGTCTCTCAAAAATGAATAAATGTTAAAAAAAAAAAATTTTATCTAAATAAAGGTTTCAACATTGTTATAGGAAACTAGTCCTAGAAACAGAAACCCACCAGCAATGCCCAAGCTAGTGTTACTAGAGACCAGTATTAAAGTCATGCTTTCTACCTGTCTAGTATTTTTTTCTGTATTGACTGGGCATACTAACACTTGTCCAGACAGACAGACAGAAGGCCAAACCAAACCAACAATAACAAAAATGTACAACACATATCAAAAGCCTATATCCTAAAGTGTATGCTTCATGGAAAGTGTGAAAATTGTATTGTCCAACCTATCCAAAAAAAAGCAATACAATTCTCTATCTACCTTATTAAGCTCAGAAATCAATTTAGAAATCACACACAGTAAAATAGAAAAAAATATAGAGTCCTAGGAAACAAACAGTACAGAGCCTGGCTCTGCTTCCTGCTATCAGGTTAATCATGAGCAATATACTTTTTTCTCATTGTGGTTTCCTAATCTATAAAACGATGATCCCACAAATGCTATATGATTGTTAAGAGGCCTATATGAATTGCTATATATAAAGTCTCTAGCTTTATATACCTGCCACATGTTTAGTTTGTAATGAGCATCAGATGCTAACTCCTATCCCTTTATACTCAGAAGGCCAGCAAATATCACCATTTCTTCTGTCAAGCCTACCTGAACTTCCCAATGGAAGCTTCTAGTTTTGCTAACAAAGCACTTCAGCCATATCACAATGTTTGTCACCTTCAATAACAAGAACTTCTACAGAGTAAGTATAAAGTATAAACCTACTTTATATCTTATTCATGCTTATGTTTTCAGGACCTAGTACAGTGCCTGGCATAAACACATAAAAATTGGCAGAATAAAGAAATAAATGAATGGAATTTATCAAACATCTAAAACCAAAAAAAAAGCTTATTTCTAGGATATAGCTGGCTTCCTATTAAATAAAAATCACATCATGAACTAGAAAAGTTTACATAAGGGGTGCCAGGGTGGCTCCGTCAGTTAAGGGTCCGACTTCGGCTCAGGTCATGATCTCACAGTGTGCAGGTTCGAGCCCCGTGTTGGGCTCTCTGCTGACAGCTAGCTCAGAGCCTGGAGCCTGTCTTTAGATTCTATATCTCCCTCTCTCTCTGACCCTCCCCTGCTCATGCTGTATCTCTCTTTCTCTCTCTCAAAAATAAATAAAACACTTAAAAAGTTTACATAAAAGAAATTAACATTCACCCAAACCCTTCAAAAAGTTTTAAACCCGGGGCGCCTGGGTGGCTTAGTTGGTTAAGCGTCCGACTTTCGCTTAGGTCATGATCTCACGGTTCGTGGATTCGAGCCCCGCGTCAGGCTCTGTGCTGACTGCCAGCTCAGAGCCTGGAGACTGTTTCAGTCTGTGACTCCCTCTCTCTCTGACCCTCCCCTGCTCACGCTGTCTCTATCTCTTCTATAAATAAATAAAAACATTAAAAAAATTTTTTAAAAAAAGTTTTAAACCAAACAAAATAAGCCATACCAATGATATACATTAAATCAATGACAGAGAATGTTAATAAAAGGTCAACCTCAAAACTGCATATGAAGTTTTCTAATATCAAAATCTATTTCTATATCACTAACAGCAGAACTATCCCATAAAATTGGAACAAGTCTTGACAATTTCTTAGCTCCTATCATATATTTCAAATCCGGGTAAGTAAAATTGTCATAACAAATCACAATCTCATACACATACATACAGGGTAGCCAGGTGAGAGTCAGGAAAAAAATGATTATTTGGTTTCTCCTTGGCCATCAATAAAACAGACTTGTGAAATTACTGAAAAAGTCTAAGAAGACATCCCTAAGGACATAAAAGAAAAGATCTAGAACAGAAGAGAATTTTCTAATAGAAGAGCTTGCTGTTAAAGAACAAAACAAAGAGTAAATGAAAATAACTTACCCTCATTTTAAAAAATAAAAACTAAGAAAGAGTTATCAAAACAAATAATCAAATTAACATTTCACCATAATCTATATAGGAAAAACTTCAAGTTGGAAGACTTAAATTTGTTCAAAACAGATTTGAAAAAAATTACTTTAAAGTACAATCAATCAATCCAGCCTTTTCTAATGAAAGTGCTATTAGATCTGCCTGACAGAAGCAATATGGTCCTCTAAAATTCATGCTAGTTATGTAAATGAAGAAGCTGATCTCTTAATTTAAAATTACATTAGCACAACTCTTGAAACCTTTATTACACTATATGTTAACTAACTAGAATTTAGATTTTAAAAAATTGTATTAGCACTAAAATTGTTTAACAATAAAAAGCACATAACAAAAGATGCTTTAACATGGATAAAGATAAATATAAATAGAAAAATAATAAAATCGAAATCAGAGAAGTGTAAACTAGTGAGGATTTGGAGAACCAGAAAGTTACCTGTTTATCTGTTTACTGAGAGATTTCTAATTCAGAATCTCTTTAGTACTCTGAGAATCCCTAAATTACCATCTGACACTACAAATTAAAATATTCCAGATCACGGTTAATATCTCATTTGTGACCATTTTAGTTCACAATAAAAGACATTAAAATTGGGGACATAAGCTGATTTTCTAAAGATAGTCCTTCCTTCTACCCTGGTTAAGAAAGAAAGGAAAAAAAAGAACGAAAAGAAAAGAAGAGGAGGGAAGAGAAGGGAAAGGGATGGGAAAAAGAAAGAGGGAGAGAGGGAAGAGGAAGGAAGGAAGGAAGGAAGGAAGGAAGGAGAGAAGGAAGGAAGGAAAGAGAAAAAGAGAGAGAAAGAAAGCACACAATCAGCTTACAAAAAAACCATCTTTAGATGACCAATAAACCAATTTATTACCAGAGGAAAAAAGCATACACAGTAAAAATCTTCCTGAATTGTGTCCAAATGACAGAAAAAAAAAAAGTCCTCGAAGTTACAACCATAAGTAATAATGTACCATAATTCTAACCACAAAGAGTAAATATCACTCTAAATTTTTAAGAAACTGATACGTTACTTACATTGTAAAATGAAGGTAGGGTTTATGTATAGCAGCAGCTGATGACTGTTTCTTTGGTGATCCTGAGTGACAACTGGTCTCAAAAATTGATAAAGCATTCTCATCATCACTATCATCTAAAATCAGAGTATCTATATCTGTTTCAAAAAAAAAAAATTCCAAAGATTATGAGACTTGTAAAGTCATTTAATATTAATGTCCCACCAAAGCTAAGGAAAATTGGTTTAAAAATCGTGTGACATTAACAAGTTACTTATCAAATACAAATCGACCAAGCAAACTGACAAACTGTAGGATTTTTTTTTTTTTAATAATTTGTAAATAGAATCAGTGGAATTCTTTCACCTTTAGAGACTGCCTAAGTGTTATGAGATGTGATTTGGAAGACTTCGTTGACTAGCCTCAAGAAATAGAAAATAAATGGCACCCTCATAAAACACCCACATACTTAACTAAAAATCTCTAAGTTAATTGTGACCAAAACTGGTACATTTCATAGAAGACATTTGGCTTAGCTACTATGGTAAACTTGGGTTATGGCCAGTTTTTACAAAAGCAACAAGGACCAAAATGACTTTTTTTTTTTTAACATGGCACACACATATACACCTTCACAAATAAAATCTAGTCTAGTTAAGGAGTAATTCCGTGGAAACAAAGACAATCTGAAAAACGCATTCATCATTTGAGGCACCTGGGTGGCTCAAACAGTTGAGCATCCAACTCTTGACTTCAGCTCAGGACATGATCTTGGCATCCTGATCAAACACCTCGCCGGGCTCTGCGATGAGCATGGAGCCGGCTTGGGATTCTCTCCCCCCCACCCCCTACCCCTCTCCTTCTCTCTAAAATAAAAAATAATATTAAAAAAATATTTTTTAAATGCACTCATCAAGTAACATTAATCTCTATATGGGTCTGCTATATATTAACGTTCAATGGAGAAACTAGAACTATAAATATAAATCTCCCTTGAAAATGCAATACTTAAAAAATTTATCTGGGGGCACTAGGCTGGCTCAGTTAAGCGTCCAACTCTGGCTCAGGTCAGGATCTTGCAGTCAGTGGATCTGAGTCCTACACTGGGCTCTGTGCTGACAGCTCAGAGCCTGAAGCCTGCTTTAGATTCTTCGTCTCCCTCTCTCTATCCGTCCCCTGCCTCTACTCTGTCTCTGTCTCTCAAAAATAAATAAATGTTAAAATAATTTTTTTTAATTTATGTGAACTACAGCTTGAAGGACCACAATAGCTGTGCTTCACACATGCCTAACAAAAGCATCAATTCATTCAATAAAAAGTAATACTACATGTGTAAGAGATATGAGAGAAAATTAAGGTCAATAGAAATCATACCCTTCTCAAAAAAAAGAACAAAGAAATAAAAGAGGAATTTATTTTTTCTACTTTCTAAAAAGAGGTACTAAGTTGTGCTGACAGATACAGATTTCAATGGATTTTAAAAGCTAAATGTTTACGGGGCACCTGGGTGGCTCATTCAGTTGTGTCTGACTTTGGCTCAGGTCATGATCTTGTGGTCCTTGAGTTCCAGCCCCGTTGTACTGACAGCTCAGAGCCCAGAGCCTGCCTCAGATCCTGTGTGTCCCTCTTTCTCTGCCCCTCCCCTGCTCGTACTCTGTCTCTCTTTCTCTCTCAAAAATAAATAAAACATTACATAAAATTTAAGTTAAATATTTAGTACAACTAATATGAAAGTTAACCTGAAAAATAATTGAATATCTTTTGAGTAATAATTTCATACACCAGCAAAAGATACTATCTAAGAAGAACATTAAGACCAAAACAAACCAGAATAATATATCTAAATAACTAAAAAACAGTTATTAATAATCAAATAAAATTTTATTTCTCTTCTCTACTGGAACATGAAGAAAAGTTAGAACTAAAGCATGCTTTATACTTATTTAAAAATTTATAAGAAAACAGGGGGCCCAGTCAGTTAAGCGTCTGACTCTGGCTCAGGTCATGACCTCACGGTTTGTGGGTTCAAGCCCAGCATCAGGCTCTGTGCTGACAGCTCGGAGCCTAGGGACTCCTTCGGATTCTGTGTCACCCCTCTCTCTCGGCTCTTCCTCTGCTTGCGCTCTGTCTCTCTCTCTCTCTCTCTCTTTCTCTCTCAAAAATAAATAACATTAAAAATAAAAAAATAAAATTATAAGAAAACATAATAATGCCATAAAAAACTCTCAAATGAAAATAAAGGTATTATTGGGGCGCCTGGGTGGCTTAGTCGGTTAAACGTCCGACTTTCACTTGGGTCATGATCTCACGGTTCGTGGGTTCCAGCCCCGCGTCGGGCTCTGTGCTGCCAGCTCGGAGCCTGGAGCCTGTTTCAGCCTGTGATTCCCTCTCTCTCTGACCCTCCCCTGCTCACGCTGTCTCTCTCTCTCTCCTAAAAATAAATAAAACATTTAAAAAAAAAAAGGTATTATCATAAAATATTTCAAATGGAGAGATAAGATTTTTATCATTTTTTTAAAGGTAACATAAGTTTTTTTGTTTGTTTTTTGTTTTTAATTTGGGGAAAAGGGGCACTTGGGTCGCTCAGTAAGTTAAGCGTCCCATTCTCAATTTCAGCTTAGGTCATGATCTTCCAGTTCCTGAGATTGAGCCCTGCCTCAGGCTCTGAACTGATGGTGCAGAGCCTGCTTGGGATTCTCTCCCCCACTCTGCCCCTTGACTGCACATCCCCACAGATATCCATGTGTCAAATAAATAAACTTAGAGTAGTGTTAAGGATCAATCCGAGGGTAACTTACTAACCATGAGCTTTCCTTGTACTCTGAGCATCAATCAGTATATATTTCAGTAGGAAAGAAAAGCATCAACTTAGTATACACAAAGTTAGCTAAATGAAGGTAAGTGAGGGTAGCTTTTATTATATTTAAGAGTTTACTTAAAAAAGGGAGGCAAGATGGCGGAGAAGTAAGGAGCTCCGTACTTGCACTCGCGCCCATACATCACACAGAAAAGATCTGAAGCCATTGGAAACCGTACAAAACCTGAGAGACTCGGAGAAAAAGGACGCAGAATCCACTGAGAAAGCCTTCTAACCGGGCTCGGGCTCAGGCTACGCGGACCCGGCAGGCAAGCCCCCACGCATGCGTGCCAGCCCGACCCAGAGACGGAAGCAGTGATCCTGACTCCGCCCCCAGAGCTCAGCAGGGAGCCTGGAATAGCCCGAGGGGGTTGCCTGGGAAGCTGTGTCTAAGGCAACTTCAGCGGGGCGCGGACTGGGATTTGGAGATTGGAACTGGCCTGGGTTGAAGAGTGCAACCAACTTCGGCTGCGTCCCCGGAACGGGGAGTTGACACGCCAAAAAAAAAAAGCGAGCTGCAGCGCGGGGTTCAAGAAGGGACTGGAGCACCGTCACTCTCCTCCCCACAATCGCCAAGGCAGAACCCCCGCCTGAGGCATCGGATCACGCCACGCCCATCCCTGCCTGAGAGGTGCCCTCCTCCCTTTTTTTTTTTTTTTTCCCTTTTTTTTCTTCTTCTTTTTTTTTCCCCTTTCTTTTCTCTTTTTTTCTTCTTCTTTCTCTTTTCTCGCTTTTTTCCCCAAAACACTGACCTGATTAACTCTGGTTGCCAGTTTGCTTAAACAATCACAAATCCATTCTGTAAATGTAAATTCTACACCTACCGACTTTTTCAGCTATTTCTCTCAGGAGTAATTAGACTATATAGTTTCTCTGGATAATTCCAGCATCCTTCTCTCACCTATCCAACCATATTCTACCCTTTACCTCTTTGAAAAAAGCTTCTTATCCCTTCTGCCTGTTCATTCTATTTCCAAATCTGCCTTGTCTCACCCTGCCTTCTCTCTTTTTCTCTATGCTCTTCAACCAGCGCTGCATACACACGGCTATTTAACTGTAGCTGGGAACTCCAGGTATATGCTTTAAACCGTTCTTTGTCCATCGGTTTTCTTCTTTTTTCCTTTTCTTTTCCCCTTTTTGACCCTTTTATGTATTTTATGCTCCCTATTATTCGCCCTCCCTCCTCCGTCTTTTCTATTAACTTTTTCGTTTTCCCTCTCACTTTGCATGTTAGTTGAATCAGCCTGTGCGTTTGTGTGCTCCTGCTCCCTGTGTGTTTGTCTGTCTGTTTTCTTTTCCAGGGCTACCTCAAGAAACAAGCTAGAGTACACAAGGTGAAGAGTCCCAAATATCACTACGAATAGGAAAATAAAATAACTAAGGTCCCAACAAGAGTGACCGAGGGATACCATTCAAAAACAATCTCTGAAAGGATAGGCCCTGGAAAGTCAAAGAGTTTCTTGGATATAGCAGTGCTCATAGAAACAGAGAGCATAACAGGTCTTTAAAACCAACAAGAGCCGGAAAGCTAACTAAAATGACGAAACGAAAGAGCTCTCCTCCAAAGAAACTCCAAGAAGAAATGACAGCTAATGAACTGCTCAAAACAGATATCAGCAGCATAAGTGAACAAGATTTTAGAATAATAATGGTGAAATTAATAGCAGGGCTTGAAAAAAACATAGGGGACATCAAAGAAACTATGGCTACAGACAGAATGGAAAATAAAAATAGGCATGAAGAATTAAAAAATGCGATAAATGAGATCCATAATAAATTAGAGGCCTCCAATGCATGGCTTGAAGAGGCAGAAAGGAGAATAAGTGATTTAGAAGACACCATTATAGAAAAACAAGAAGCTGACAAAAAAAGAGACAAACTGATCCAGGAACAGGAAAGAAGAATTCGAGAGCTCAGCGACACAGTCAAAGCAACAATATCCATATCATAGGAATCCCAGAAGAGGAAGAGAGAGGGAAAGGTGCTGAAGGAGTCCTGGAACAAATTATAGCAGAGAACTTCCTCGACTTGGGGAAGGAAGTCAATGTGGAAATACAAGAGGCTCAGAGGACTCCTCTCAGACGTAACTTGAATCGATCTTCTGCACGACATATCATCGTAAAAATGGCAAAATACAAGGACAAAGAGAGAATTTTGAAAGCAGCTAGGGAGAAAAGGGCCCTCACATACAAAGGGAAACCCATCAGAGTGGTGACAGACCTATCTACTGAAACGTGGCAGGCCAGAAAGGAATGGCAAGAGATCTTCAATGTGATGAACAGTAGAAATATGCAGCCAAGAATCTTCTATCCAGCAAGCCTGTCATTCAAAATAAAAGGAGAGATAAAAACCTTTCCAAACAAACAGAAATTGAAAGAATTTGTCACCACGAAGCCAGCCCTACAAGAAATCCTGAGGGGGATGCTCTGAAGGAAAGGTTGCAAGGAACAAAGATTCCAGAGACACCACCACAAACATGAACCCTACAAAAGATACAAAGACTCTAAACCCACATATTTCAATAATAACACTGAATGTAAATGGGCTGAATGCTCCAATCAAAAGACATAGGGTAGCAGAATGGATTAAAAAACAAAATCCATCTATATGCTGTCTACAAGAAACTCATTTTAGACGGGAAGATACCTTCAGATTAAAAGTAAGGGGATGGAGAAATATATATCATGCTACAGGAAATCAAAAGAAAGCCGGAGTAGCGATACTTATATCAGACAAACTGGACTTTAAATTAAAGACAATCACAAGAGATGAAGAAGGGCACTACATAATAATTACAGGGTCCATCCATCAGGAAGAACTAACAATCATAAATGTCTACGCACCGAATATGGGAGCACCTAAATATCTAAAACAATTAATCACAAACAGAAACAAGCTTATAGATAAGAATGTGCTAATAGCAGGGACTTTAATACTCCGCTTACAGCAATGGATAGGTCAACCAGACAGAAAATCACTAAAGAAATAATGGACTTGAAAGATACATTGGACCAGATGGACCTGATGGATATATTTAGAACTTTACATCCTGAGGCCAGGGAATTTACTTTCTTCTCAAGTGCGCATGGCACATTCTCCAAGATAGATCACATACTGGGACATAAAGCAGCCCTCAATAAATATAAAAGAATAGAGATCATACCATGCACACTGTCAGATCACAATGCTTTGAGACTTGAAATCAATTACAGGAAGAAGTCTGGAAAACTTCCAAAAACATGGAGGTTAAAGAACACCCTACAAAGAATGAATGGGCCAATCAGGCAATTAGAGATGAAATTAAAAAATATATGGAAACAAATGAAAATGAAAACACAACAATTCAAAATCCATGGGATGCGGCAAAGGCAGTCTTAAGAGGAAAGTACATTGCTCTCCAGGCCTATTTCAAGAGATTAGAAAAAGCGCAAGTCCAAAATCTAACAGCTCACCTAAAGGAACTAGAGGCAGAGCAACAAGAACGCCCTAAACCCAGTAGAAGAAGAGAAATAGTAAAAAGTAGAGCAGAAATAAACAACATAGAGACCAAAGAAACAATTGAACAGATTCATGAAACCAAGAGTTGGTTTTTTGAAAAGGTAAACAAAATTGACAAACCTCTAGCCAGACTTATCCAAAAGAAAAGAGAGCACACAAATAGACAAAATTATGAATGAAAATGGACTTATTACAACCAACCCCTCAGAAATACAAGCAATTATCAGGGAATACTATGAAAAATTATATGCCAACAAATTGGACAACTTAGAAAATGGACAAATTTCTAAACACACACTCACTACCAAAATTCACACGGGAAGAAATAGAAAACCTGAACAGACCCATAACGAGTGAAGAAATTGAATCAGTGATCAAAAAATCTCCCAACAAATAAGAGCCCTGGACCTGATGGCTTCCCTGGGGAATTCTACCAGACATTTAAAACAGAATTAATCCCAATTCTTCTCAAGTTATTCCAAAAAATAGAAAGCGAAGGAAAACTCCCGGATTCATTTTATGAAGCCAGCATCACTCTGATTCCCAAGCCGGACAGAGATCCAGCAAAAAAGGAGAACTACAGGCCAATATCCTTGATGAATACGGATGCAAAAATTCTCAGCAAGATCCTTGCAAATCGAATCCAGCAGCATATCAAAAGAATCATCCACCAAGATCAAGTGGGATTCATTCCTGGGTTACAGGGCTGGTTCAATATTCGCAAATCAATCAATGTGATACATCACATCAATAAAAGAAAAGATAAAAACCATGATCCTGTCAATAGATGCAGAAAAAGCATTTGACAAAATGCAGCATCCCTTCTTAAAAAAGACTCTCGAGAAAGTTGGGATAGAAGGAACCTACTTAAACATCATCAAAGCCATCTATGAGAAGCCTTCAGCGAACATCATCCTCAACGGGGAAAAACAGAGCTTTCCCCTGAGATCAGGAACACGACAGGGATGTCCACTCTCACCACTGTTGTTTAACATAGTGCTGGAAGTCCTAGCATCAGCCATCAGACACCGAAAGGAAATCAAAGGCATCAGAATGGGCAAAGAGGAAGTCAAACTTTCAGTCTTCGCAGATGACATGATACTCTACATAGAAAACCCGACAGACTCCACCAGAAGCCTACTAGAACTGATCCAAGAATTCAGCCAGGTTGCAGGGTACAAAATCAACGTGCAGAAATCGGTTGCATTTTTGTACACCAACAATGAAGCAACAGAAAGAGAAATCAAGAAACTGATCCCATTCACAATTGCACAAAAAACCATAAAATACCTCGGAATAAACCTAACCAAGGATACAAGAGATCTGTATGATGAAAACTATAGAAAACTTATGAAGGAAATGGAAGAAGACACAAAGAAATGGAAAAACATTCCATGCTCATGGATAGGAAGAATAAACATAGTTAAGACGTCATTACTACCTAAGGCACTCTACACATTCAATGCAATTCCAATCAAAATTGCACCAGCATACTTCTCAAAACTAGAACAAACTATCCAAAAATTTGTATGGAACCACAAAAGACCCCGAATAGCCAAAGTAATACTGAAAAATAAAACCAAAACGGGAGGGATCACCATCCCAGACTTTAACCTCTACTACAAAGCTGTCATCATCAAGACAGTATGGTATTGGCACAAAAACAGACACATAGACCAATGGAACAGAATCGAGAACTCAGAAGTGGACCCAAAAGTATACAGCCAGCTAATCTTTGACAAAGCAGGAAAGAATATCCAATGGAAAAAAGACAGCCTTTTTAACAGATGGTGTTGTGAGAATTGGACAGCAACATGCCGAAGAATGAAACTAGATCATTTTCTCACACCATGCACAAAATAAACTCAAAATGGATAAAGGACCTGAACGTGAGACAGGAAACTATCGACACCCTAGAGGAGAAAGCAGGAAACAACCTCCTTGACCTCCACCGCAGCAACTTCTTACTTGACACATCCCCAAAAGCAAGGGAATCAAGAGCAAAAATAAACTGTTGGGACCTCATCAAGATTAAAAGCTTCTGCACAGCCAAGAAACAACCCAGAAAATTAATAGGCAACCAACGGAATGGGAAAAGATAGTTGCAAATGACATATCAGATAAAGGGTTGATATCCAGAATCTACAAAGAACTCACCAAACTACACGCCCGAAAAACAAACAACCCAGTGAAGAAATGGGCAGAAGATATGAACAGACACTTCTCCAAAGAGGACATCCAGATGGCCAACAGACACATGAGACGATGCTCAGCATCCCTCCTCATCAGGGAAATACAAATCAAAACCACACTGAGATACCACCTCACGCCAGTCAGAGTGGCTAAATGAGCAAATCAGAGAACTCTAGATGCTGGCGAGGATGTGGAGAAACGAGCACCCTCCTACACTGTTGGTGGGAATGGAAACTGGTACAGCCCCTCTGGAAAACAGTGTGGAGGTTCCTAAGGAAACTAACAACAGAACTCCCCTATGACCCAGGAATAGCACTGCTAGGAATTTACCCAAGGGATACAGAAATGTTGATGCATAGGAGCACATGTACCCCAATGTTCATAGCAGCACTCTCACAATAGCTAAAACACGGAAAGAGCCTAAGTGTCCATCAACAGATGAATGGATCAAGAAGATGTGGTTTATCTATACCATGGAATACTACATGGCAATGAGAAACAATGAAATCTGGCCATGTGTAGCAGCATGGATGGACCTTGAGGGTGTTATGCTGAGCGAAATAAGTCAGGCAGAGAAGGACAAATATCATATGTTTGCACGTATAGGAGGATTAGAAGGAACTTGACGGAGGAACAAGGGGGAGAAGGGCAGAAATGGTGGGGGAAAGGGAGAGAGGCAAACCATGAGAGACTCTTGAATGCTGACAAAAACTGAGGACTGATGGATGTGAGGGGGGAGGAGGGATGGGCATGGAGGAGGGCACTTGTGGGGATGAGCTCTGAGTGTTATGTGGAAACTAATTTGACAATAAACTATTTGTAAAAAAAAAAAAAAAACAAACAAACAAATAAATAAACTTAAAAAAAACTGGGAGAAAGATACATATCCTCAGTTATGAAAATCAGAGATAAGAAATAGATAATCCGTGGCCAAGTACCTAGTTCATGCATAATAAAATATTTAATCTCCTATTTGACAAACTTAAGAAATCAAGTAATTCATGGGATATTTCATAAGAATCTATCCCTGAAAAATACAGTTTCTGAAGAATATAATTTATAAACAAAAAAATACACTGAATGTTGATTATTTTAGTATATATAATATTTTTTATGTTTGATGATTTTAGTATATATACTATTTTTTATGTTTGATGATTTTAGTATATATAATATTTTTTATGTTAGTATTATTAATTGAACAATTTTCTGATGCAGACTACATGCTAAATAAGGTACTAAAAACTGGGAAAATTAAGATAATTAAAACATATTACTTCTGGGGCACCTGGGTGGCTCAGTTAGTTAAGCATCCAACTCTTGCCATCGGCTCAGGCCATCATCTCAGAATTCATGAGACACAGCCCTGCAATGGGCTCTGCGCTGACAGCATGGAGCCTGCTTGGGATTCTCTCTGCACCCTCCCCCCCAACCACACTTGTTCTGTCTCTCTCAAAATAAATAAATAAACATTTAAAAAATTTTTTTAAATATTACTTTCTCTTCAAAGTTCATAGGCCTTACTTTGGTTAGTATATGAACCTAGAAAGTTTCCCTGTAAATGAATGAATTTTTTTTTTTTTAAGTTTATTTATTTTGAGAGAAACAGAGACAGAACGAGTTGGGGAAGGGCAGACAGGGGGAGAGAGATGGGATCCCAGCAGGCTCCATGCTGCCAGCATGGAGCCTAATGCAGGGCATGAACCCACAAAACTGCAAGATCATGACCTGAGCTGAAACCAAGAGTCAGATGCTCAACCAACTGAGCCACCAATGCACCTCTGAATGACTTTTTAAAGGTAACTTTCTATTTTTATCTCAGGTCCAATCTTGAGGCTAGAATTCAAGACCTTCTACAACTAGGTTCTAATTTACTCCCTTACTAACGATTTACATTCCATTAGCACTGCACACTGCAATAACAACAAAAATATATTTGATGAGTTGAATCCATAGGGATATTATAAGCAACATAGTTAAGAACACAGGCTCTAGAGTTAGGTGCCCTGGGTTTGAGTAAGCCCTGGAACTTACTGAATGACCCTAAATAGTGAATATGTCCCTAAGTCTTCCAGTCTCCTCCTTTACAGTACAAAAGTACCTGCCCCACAGGACTCTTGTGGGGATTAATAACTGACAATTTATGTAAGGGCTTTATAATAAATTAAACATAGGGGTGCTCACTGGCTCAGTCAGTAGAACATGTGACTCTTGCACTTGGGGTTATAAATTTGAGCCCCATGGGGTATAGACATTATTTAAAAATAAAGTCTTGGGCTGCCTGGGTGGCTGTCGATTAAGCGTCCAACTCCAGCTATCATGATCTCACAGTTTGTGAGTTTGAGCCCCGAATCGAGCTCTGTCCTGACAGCTTAGAGCCTGGAGCCTATTTTGGATTCTGTGTCTCCCTCTCTCTCTGTCCCTCCCCCACTGCAAGTTCTCTGTTTGTCCTCTCTCAAAAATAAACAAATATTGGGGCGCCTGGGTGGCTTAGTCGGTTAAGCGTCCGACTTTCGCTTAGGTCATGATCTCGCGGTTCGTGGGTTCGAGCCCGCGTCGGGCTCTGTGCTGACTGCCAGCTCAGAGCCTGGAGCCTGTTTCAGTCTGTGACTCTCTCTATGACCCTCCCCTGCTCACGCTGTCTCTCTCTCTCTCTCTCCTAGAAATAAATAAAACATTAAAAAAAAAATTTTTTTTTTAATAAAATAAACAAATATTTTAAAAAACATTTTTAAATAAAGTAATTAATTAAATGTAACCCATCCTTATTATAATCAACTTTTCTATTCATTTTTTTTTAATGTTTTTATTTATTTCTAGGAGAGAGAGGGACAGCGTGAGCAGGGGAGGGTTAGAGAGAGAGGGAGTCACAGACTGAAACAGGCTCCAGGCTCTGAGCTGGCAGTCAGCACAGAGCCCGACGTGGGGCCCGAACCAACGAACTGCCAGATCATGACCTAAGCCAAAGTCAGACGCTTAACCGACTAAGCCACCCAGGCGCCCCTATAATCAACTTTTCTAAAGGTAGTAACACTTCTATGTTAAGACAGAATATCCCAAGCAATAATAGAACTAATATTCATTCTTTCTTTTTATAAACATTCACTAGGCAACTAATATGCGAGGCAATATACCAGGCCTGGAATATATCCTGGTGAATGAAATAGAAATATTTTCTATATTCATGGCAAATATATAAATAACCTTATGACAAAACTCAAAATTTATTTATGCCTGTACTTGTTTCATTTTAATAATATGAAGAAGTAACTTATAGTACCTTCCTTCTTGTCACTCTGGCTAATTTCAGCATGAGGAAACACTTTTTGCAAGACTGCTAGGATGTTGTTGAAGCTTCTTTCCAATAGCGGCTTTATGATGGGGGATAGTGCATGTCCTGAAGACATGACAGCACGTTGAGACGCAGGCACAATATTCTGCATTGCATGGTAAAAGTCTTGGGCATTGAGCACTATTGAGGAGACATCTAGCTGCAGTTTATGGCTGCTAGCATAGATCTGGGGATAACGCCTCCGCAGAGCAATGAGGGCGGCTTCAGTGCACAGGGCCTTGATGTCAGCTCCACAGTAGCCTAATGCACAAAAGGAAAAGAATAACAAAGGTAATAAGTTCATTCTTACAGTACTAATAATAGTTTGCAAATATAAACATCTTTATTAATGTGTATATTAGGAAATAATTAATACTAAATCAATAATTATATACAATTTTATTAGCAAACACCGACCATGTAAATCACCTAATAAAATTACTCAGTAATAAAACTATCCTGAATATTTTAATTAACAAAACATGAACTAATGATAAGCCATGTATTTTGTGCCAAAAACACTGATTATAATGTACAATTTTCTTCAGGAAAAGTGTTTAAAGAATAAGTTTCATCTCAATCTTTCATCAATATTATCAATTATTAGTTTAGTCCTCAAGACATCACACTTACCTATAAATTTTTCTGATATCACTAATTTGCAAACACATATAAGGGGGCAGTACAAAGTAGAATATATGCAGAAATTTCAAAAATAGAGCCATTCTACTACCAACTTTGAGTGCCAACCATAGCAAATTTATATGTAATTACCCCAAAAATTATACTTTAAAGTTGTCACTATCTATCATAATTTCAAAGGTAGTAAAGGGAATAAGAATCCATTAATTTTCCATATTAACTTCCTTTTAATATGTGTTTAACTTAAGATAACTGATAATCTAGTTCTAAAGTCTATACAAACACAGTGTATTACCCATTATCCCCATGTAACTGATTATTGTAGTTAACAGTCAAGCCCCCAGTGCTTTGAAATCTTTTGACTCACTTAAGCAACAAATACATACAAAAATTCACAAACTGTTAGGTCTTAACCAGAAAAAGGAAGAAAAACTCAAACCAGCTATGTTGCTTTTATATCAGCAATTAAACTTGCATTTGGTCACTTTTATCAGTTATGCCAGCAGGGGGAACTATTCGAACTAGTTTTAAAACTAAACCCTAAGCTCTTCCAAGAATGGCATCAAGCTTATTTATCTTTTTATACCAAGCAATGACATTGTAGAATATTTGAATAATGAAATACAAATGATGATTAGGAAAACTATAAGCAGAAAAGAAACAGCTCCAGACTAACTGGCAGAAAAAGAACATTAAGGCACAAAACCAGATAAATCAAACTGTAAGTAACTCACACAACCATAATGCACCTCTATTGTTAATAGGGCCATCCTGTTCATCGAGTTTCACAAATAACAAAAAAGTCCTCTTTGTTCCATTTCTTCCGTAACATGTACCACCTTGTCATTTACCTATTATGTTTACTGTCTGCCTTCCCCAACTAGAATGTGAGCTTTGTGAGTGTACGGTATTCATCAGTTTTGCCAACTGACATATCTCATTTACTGAAAATAATACCTGGCCTAGCCTTCAGTAGATATCCAGTAAATATTTCTTGAGTAGAAGAATGAATAAAAAAAGAAAGCAATTCCAGGGTTATAGTCTGGGAAAGTAAAACTGTTACATTACCATGTACTATCATAAAAAGTGGAGGAATTATATCTACTAGATTTTTCATCTTTTTTGAAGATATCTAAATTCTTTACTCATTAATGAAGAGTAAAAGTTTCATAATGAAAATTATGAAAAACATGGAAAATTTTTGCACTGTTCAAGAAATATTTATTCAGTTAAAGGAAAACTTAGTATGACTGTAAGAATCTAATTTAGAAAACTATAAGCAGACTAAGCATGAACACTGTCCCATGACAGCAATCAATCTACGAAATTTACCATTAGTCTTTCATTTTATATTCTATTTCTCAACAAATAGCCCTGGGGAAAAAAGTATCTTTTCCCATGCCATACATATCCTAATTATACTAGTTCAACAAAATAACTGTAAAATGCCAGCTCAGTTATAAACAGTTAAATAATCCACTTCAGAACAAGTAAAAAATAAACTACCATCTTTAAACAACATAAACAACCACATTTCTTTTTCTTCTTGAAAAGAACATACACACCTGGTGAATGTATTATATGAACCTATTTCTAAGAGCAAAAGCCTAAATTAAAAAAAACTCAGAAACAATGCAAAACAGAAAAGGCCACTAAAAGATATTTTATCTAAGTGGTGCTCATAACATTCATGTTTGACATAATGTCAGTAAAATACATAATAGCAATGGACTGGTCATTTTTTCTTAATCTATTAAAGATAATTTAAGAGTTTACCAACAACAGATCCCATTTAAAGAAATTAATTTTCACTCAGATTATCATAATCAATAGACAAAAAGAATGAAATTATCTTCATTACATTTGCCTGTGAATGAGAATTACTGGTTTATATCTGGGGTTCTCAGTCTTGGCTACTCAACAATGAAACTGCCAACAATGGATTTCCAACAAACCTAGTGAATCAGAATCTCTGGCAGTTTAATATCATAAATGTTTATTCTGAGAAAACTTTACAAGTGATTCTGACATATGAAAGGAAAAAACTGAGACTACTTGATTTAATAATATACTTCCTTTACTAGACTCTAAAACAATTAAAAATTACATGATAACCATGGCTAAAGAGTTATATTTAGTATCACGTGTCCTGGTTTAGGCCTCTTGTCTTGTCAGAATTAAAAGTGTATTTTTTCACTCTCTAAAGGATTCTGATTTAAAAACTAGATGCAGGTAATATGATCACCCTAGATACACAGAAAACACACTACAGTCTTTTGAAAGTTAAAAGCTGATGTTAAAAAAAAATCAACATCCCTTTCATAAGAATTCCATAATCATATTAATTCTACCACTATTATTCTAATACTGATGAACACAAATATCTAGATATCAAAGAAAAAGCAAATTTTTTTTTCTTTTTAAGTAAGTTCTATGCCCAATGCGGGGCTTGAACTTACGATCCGAAATCAAGAGTCTCATGCTCTAACAACTGAGCCAGCAAGGCACCCCAAGAAAAAGCATTCTTAAATATTACCACTGAAATGGAAACTTGTCTGCAAAACTGAAAATATGAGCTACTAAAAAGGTTACAGACTAGACAAGGATAATAATAAAGTTTTAGGAAGTTACCATTTACGTAAAACATCAAACATAAGGTCCACAAGAAAGACCTCTCACTGGGACACTTTCATTGTTTTGGCCCTCTCAGTGAAAATAAATAGACAAATATGATTAGGTTTGAGGTACTCATAACCTTAAGCTCCTACTATTCATACATGTGATCTGGACGCCAAAATTCTGTAAGGACTGCTTTTAGAAAAAAAATCACACCTATAATGCATGCAAACACCTCCAAGTACTTGGGAATTTATTTTAAGGTAAAAGTTACCAAATCCATAACCTCTAACAAGGGGTCAGTTGTCTTTGCAGTTTTCATCAAGTCTACATACCCTTTATTAGGCATAAATTTTAATGAACTGAACCCATACATGTTAAAACATGTTTGGGATACAGAAAGTGATAAGTTCATAATGAATTTAAAACTTATTACTATTCTGTTTCTGTCTGAAGATCTGCATTTTTTATGTGAAACTGGCAACTTAAATGGAATACATGTCAAAATCAAAAACAGAAGTCATTTAATTATAATAGATTTTTATGTCACTCTCCAGGAAGAAAACGATGTATACTGTAAGCAGATTCTAAACCACCATCACCACCACCACCAACCCCCGACAAAAGGCAAGAGGAACTTTTTAGTCCTATAAGAAATTATGTCTCAAAAATGTTTAAACTTAAGAAACTGACTTTTAAAGCTAAAATAAATCACTTAGAATAATGAGAAGTTGTGGCCTTTGGAAATGAAAAAAGGAAACTGAGATTCTAATATTTAGGATGAAAAATTAGTGTGTAATCTTTCAGATGGTAGATAGGGTAATAGTAAGTAATTTTAAAACACCTATCTTTTAGGGAATTTCCAAAATTATTTGAAGACTACTGCTTATTTTAGCTAAGGATCATTCTGTGGCAAATTCACAAAAATCTACAAAGATTTCCCAGTCTGATCCATACTCTAGTAAAATATCATAAAAGTAGCAGGAAATAAAAGGGGTCAAATTTCAAAAAGGGAAAAGACTGGATTTTGTACCAAATACCACCCTCTCCCATAAAGCAGCACAAGGCTTTGCAGAGGTCAAGCCAAATTTACATGAAATGGGTTTGGCGCATGCTCTCTTATACCAGGCAAAGCTTAAACTGGAGTAGTGCTAGAGAGATTTACGTTTTCTCCTCACCAGAAGATGTCGAGGTCTTTGTGGTTCAAAAGCTGAGGTATGCTGCTTCGGAGATGGAGGTCCCTGTGGATGAAGAGGATAATTCGGATGTAGCTAACTGAATGGACTAATGTTCTATTTAAGTTTTAATATTTGATGGTGGATCACAATGATTTTTTAACTAAGTTATTCTTTCTGGTTTTGGTAACTTTAAAGTTTTCCCAAGTAGACTGCTGATTGTTAGTGAGCTTATTTGGGGATTTTTTCATAATGCTTAAAAAGTTCATGGAGAAAGATTTTTAATTTTTATTTGTGAGAGAATAAGAGGAAAATAGACAGAAGATAGATAAAGAATGAAGGGAAAATACCAGTGTATATATTCAGTTGCTTAATACACTATTCACTTTTATTTCAGACCTAATTAGAGCCAAAACCCTGAATTCCATCTCCTATGTATGATCACGTATGTACATAAAATACTATATCCTTTTAGGACAGTAGTAGTCATTCACTCTGTGGGGAGGATCTTCCACTCTATGAATAATTTAACATTAAATTGGACAGTTTTGTATTTGGGGAAATACTAGCAGATGCCAGTATTTTCTTTAAGACTCCTCTCACTCAACTTCTTTCTAGACCACAGAAATGAAGATGAGCCCATCGATCTGCAAAGTAAAAGACTGCAGTCCTGCCTTTGATGTGGACCTTTATCTCTAAAGGTTAGCTTATTTTTCTCAGCAAAATTTCTAAAAGAGAACAATTCCTAAAATGATACAATGCACTAATATTATGGAAATCCAGCACTCAATGAAAGCATATTACTACTAGCTTTATTAATAATCAAACACCTACTGGCAGCTAAAATTGTAATTTAGAAGTATTCAAACTTCAAGTGAAATGTTCAAAATAAGTGTTACATTTAAAGGCAAAGCCAGCCATCGATTGCACAGAGACATAACTATATTCATTCACATTCCAAACATAAGGGGAAAGGGCCGGCAGCACAAACAATAACAATGAAAGAATTCAAATAATAGCACTCACCAACACATTTTTCGGCCAATTCACCTAAAAAAGCATCTGACAATTTTGGATTCCAATCCCTGGTATGGATCTGTAAAATGTGTTTTCTTGCCTAAGAAAAACAGTACAAATAAATAAAATATCATCAACCTCTCAAATGTATTCGCTGGAACAAATTTATGCGCTAACCATACCCCAGAAAAGCAACTGCTTATTTTTTTTAGTTCAATTTTTTTTTAGTTTATTTATTTGAGGGAGAGACAGCACGTGGGGGGTGGGAGGGGTTGAGAGGGACAGAGGGAGAGAGGGAGAGGAAGGAGGGAGAGAGAGAGAGAGAGAGAAAGAGAGAGAGAGACAGAGAGAGGGAGAGAGAAGAGAGAGAGAGAATATCCCAGGCAGGCTCTGCACGGACAGCCCAGAGGCTGAGCCAGAGCTCAATCCCATGAAACATGAGATCACTGTAGAGATCACTACCTGAGTTGGTATCAAGAGTCTGGACATTCAACCAACTGAACCACCCAGGCGCCCCAGCAACTGTTTATTTTAAAAGAAATTTAAACACCATGGCATCCACATCAACTCTAATTTCCCATAATAACAATATAGTAATACGTAGTAGAGACCATGTCTCTGTTTATCAAACTAACATATTTAATATTCTGAGAGGTGAAGGAGTTAACTAGTGGCACATATGACTTAAGTGACTGATCTTGACTCATCTAGGACTAGATTAAAAACTAAGTGGGCACCTGGGTGGCTCAGTCGGTTAAGCGTCCGACTTCACTCAGGTCATGATCTCATGGTGCGTGGGTTCGAGCCCCACGTCGGGCTCTGTGCTGGCAGCTCAGAGCCTGGAGCCTGTTTCAGATTCTGTGTTTCCTTCTCTCTCTGACCCTCCCCTACTCACACTGTCTCAGAAATAAATTTTAAAAAAATATTAAGGGGCATCTGGGTGGCTCAGTCGGTTAAGCATCCAACACTGGCTCAGGGTATGATCTCACTGTTCATGGGTTCAAGCCCCACGTTGGGCTCTGTGCTGACAGCTCAGAACCTTGAGCCTGCTTCAGATTATATGTCTCCCTCTCTCTCTGACCCTCCCCTGCTCACACTGTCTCTCTATCTCTCTCAGAAATAAAACATTAAAATTTTTTTTAATCTTAAAACTAATTTTTTATTTTTAATTAAAAAATTAAAAACTAAGTTTCAATATTTTACCACATGAGATCATTTTTACCATCTAAATACATATAAAAATATAGCTTAATGTATATAGCATTTATAATCTTTTATTGAAATATAATTAATTATAATTGTACAGTGTTAAATAGTTTGAAATGTATAACATAATGATTCAACAATTCCATACTCAGTGCTAACTTCTTTTTGTTTTTAAGTAGGCTCTACACCCAACGTGGGGCTTGAACTCATGACTCTGAGTTCAAGAGTCACATGCTCTACTGACTGAGCCAGCTAGGCACCCCACTCAGTGCTAACCTTTAAACTACAGATTCAGATTTCACAGAACTTTTGGTTCTATCACATGCATGAGGTATTATGACTGCCAATGAGCTAAACAAGTAATTTAAAACTTGAAAAAAGTTTTAAAATTGAAAACATTTTCAATCAAGTAAAGAAATATAATGCATATCATTATCTTATAAGTTAGTTGATACTTTAATATATAACATGGTAGTATTTCAGTGAATATTAATCCAATTCATTTTAAAAAGTCAAATGTTTGAGCAATTCTACCTTGATTTTTTTTTCAAAATAGCATTTTCTACCTTTAATCTGACTACATAGCACAATCAAAATTTTAACACCTTGGTTTCAGATTAAATGAAATTTCTTCTTCTTCCACAGTTTAAAAGAAACTGAAGTGGTAAGAATCCATAATCAGCTGATAATACCAACATGAAGAGGTATATCAGAATTTTACCTTCACATTTGCCTTCTTTCAAGGAAATTTGAATACACTTGTTCCCTCAACACTGATAGTTGAGATTCTCAAGACTATGAAAAAGCAACTTATAACAAAGAGGATAATTTTATTGGGTTGATGAGGAATTTGGGGTCCAGCAAAAAGAACTTCAAAGTCATCAAGATAAACTGACGTGTACCTGGGTGGCTCAGTCAGTTACGCATCCAACTCTTGGTTTCAGCTCAGGTCATGAGCTCACAGTTTGTGGGATTGAGCCACACATAGGGCTCTTGGCTGATTGAACAGAACCTGTTTAGAATTCTCTCTCTACCCCTCCTCCTGCGCTCTCTCTCTCTCTCTCTCTCTCTTTCTCAAAATAAATAAATAAATATTAAAAAAATTTTTTGAAGTTGATAAAATTTGATTATCAATAGCTATTGCTCTTATTCCAAGTTCTAAGTTAGAAGTTCAGCTACCCAAAATAAAGCAATGATGTGACATTTATTTTCTTCAAACTCGAAGTATCTGCCTGAATATGTACCAAAAAAGTAGAACATCAAGGTCCAAAAAGATATCATCCTGAGAGTTTATATTCTCCAGAAGATGACATTAAGAGATCTATTTGGCCTCATTCGCAGCACAGGCACCACTTAGTGAAGACCCTCATAGAATCAGAAGCACATTAAAAAAAATTTTAAGCTAGAAGATACCACAAAAAATACCTATTCTTACCCTGTCATTTTACAAAATAAGTAAAGGTTTAGAGAAATGAAATTACCTATATTCAAAAGTTATTGTCCGGTCTCTAAGACATTTAGTGCCTTGCTCTTTCTCTATAGAATCAATCAGAGTCTCCTTTCTCTATCATAAAAACAAGAAATAGAAGAATTTAACTAAATCAGAAATGCTTCATTATGCACTTTAACACACACTCTCTCTCTACGTGTGTGTGTGTGTGTGTGTGTGTGTATAAAAGTTACATGGCTTTCCCTACTAGAAAGTAGCTTCCTCTACTATTAATAGTTAAAGGGGCACCTGTCAAGTGAGCATCCAACTCTTGATTTTGGCTCAAGTCGTGATCCCAGGGTCATGGGATTGAGCCCCATGTTGGGCTCTGCTCTGGGCATGGAGCCTGCTTGGGATTTTCAATCTCCTTCTCTCTCTCTCTTCTCTCTCTCCCTCTGTCCCTCTCCTGCTTGCACACATATATGTGCTCCATCTCTCTCTCTCTCTCAAACAAAAAAAAAGTCAAAGGCATATTCAAGCTCTCATTTTTCAGAATTCAGAAATACAAAGAACACTTGTAACAATCATGAGTGTTGATGATAATAAAGAAAAAAAAATTAAAAAGCATCGCTGCCTCAAGAAGGTATGTGCTATTTTATGCTAATAAAGGGTTAACAAAATTACTAAAAGTTTTAAGAACCAGAGCTTCCTTTTCCTTTTTTTTTTTTTTAACTTTTATTTGGTCAAACAACAGGAGTCATGATATTCCACTGCCCAAACTACAGGACTAACATGAGACATGGACAGACTATTGCTTTAAATGAATGCCCAAATGGATCCTTAATGCTCCCCTCACTCTTTCCCTAAACCATTCAGTAAGGCTATCTCCTAGCAAACTAGTTCAGTTTCTCTGTCTTCACACTTAGCTTCTCATTCAGATCTTGCTTCCTAAGTCACTAAGAAAACTGAAGCAGTCAAGAGAGAAGATCAAAAGACTTTGCACATCAATTCTGTCCGCCTGTTAGCATATGTACCCATAATACTCTGTCTTCTCCCTAGTATCACAGAAGAACTATCCAATTCCTATCTAAAATCATTCTCACCACTCATATAGTAAATACTGTCCCCCCTCTTGCCTATTAAGGACACGTTGTGGTAATTCTTGTTTCTCAATTTCATCACCAAAATTTCCTTCTCTAGTGGATAACTGTCCCAGCTTTTTTAAGAACACGGGTTCTCTTGCCTCCAATTCCCTCAACATTTATTACCTCACCTCAACCCTTTGCACCCTTTTGGAGCAAAACTCTTTGAAAAACCTACCTTCATTCTCTATCTCCAGTTCATCCCCTCCTATTCTCTTAAGATAACCATACTCCAGACAAGCTTTTTTGCACCCATCACTAAATCAACTTGCTCCCATCAGGTTCACCAATGACCAGCATAATGATCAATACAATGGTCAATTTTCTGTCCTCATCGGAGTTAATTTAGCAACATCTGACAAATTAGTCATACGCTTCTCATTGTTTTACTTTCTTCACTTGGCTTCCAGAATCTACTCGTGTAGTTTTCCTCTTACTTTACTGACTATGCCCTAGAACAGAGGATTTGATAATCTCATCTAATCTTGATAATCCATGACTTTAAACATTATCTAAGCAAAAATAGCTAGTTCAGGCCTTTTCCATAGACACAGACAAAGAAAAATGACTTTAGGTTTAGGTCTCAAAGTAGTTTCCTTGAAATGTAGAAAGTTAAAATTAACATGGAAAACTATGTTGAGATCCATGCCATATAATATGGTAAGCCACTAACTACATATGGTTATTGTATTTAAATTTTTAAAGAAAATTTAAAACCCAGTTCCTTAGTCATACTAGTGACATTTCAAGAGCTCAAACGCCACATGTGACTAGTGGCTACCATACTGGACATTGCTTAGTGGACAATGGAAATACAGAACATTTCCATCATTACAGAAAATTCAATTGGACAGTGCTGTTCTAGTCCTGGTTTATTGTTAAATCTCTGATTTGTGTAGATTGTACCTGAAGTGTGAGTATCGTGACTGGCATACATGACTGAGATCCACATGACTAGGGCAAACTGAAGATACTTGGTTAATTTGGATAATGGCTTTCCTGTGCCGAAATGAACATGGGCTATGTCTCAGAACTAAACACATTCCCCACCTATGCTAGAGCCTAAAAGATGTTCTTGGACTATAAGATGTTCCAAAGATAGCTGGTGCTTCCCTGTGCTGAAACAGACTTGTTCCCACTTCTACCCTCGTCCCTATACCTAAGCACACCTCTACACATTGATACAGTCCTGGAGGCTGCACTTGGGTGATGAAACTGAGGCTGTATACGCTATGTTTCCTATCCTGATAAAGTTAGGTAAATTCAGTAACAAAGTAAAGCCTCTAAGTTAGACAGTCCAAAACAGAGACAACTACTAGTGGATGTGCAGACTGATTTCAAACTGAAGTATTAATTGTTCTACACAGTAGCACCATTGACTTCATTTCCCCATAGTCTTCTACACCATCCTACTAATCACAGCATTTCACATCTGTGTATGTAAACCAGGCATTTTATATGGAGATCTAAATCAAAGCTATGCAACAATTACAAATGTGCATGTGTGTATATTATATATTCATAAATAGTATCTTCTTTCTTTAGGTTCTATTTGTATGGGTATGTGTTATGTTTTAATTAGGCTTATTTAAAATGTTAAATTACATAGAAATTTAATTACATGTAATTATTTTATTATATGTATAAATGTAATTACAATTACATTGTCAAATATAGTATCTTCTCTATATATATCTCTCCCTCTCAAACTTGAGATCCTCGTGAAGAGACAAGTCAGTGAATAAACTGGACAAAACAAAATAATAAAAAATTCAAGCAGAATTAGGGAAAAAAACTGTATATTAATTAACATTTTACACAATGTCAATACGTTGTGTAATTATACACTCTCTTAAAAAAATACACTATAATGAATAACTTTTGCTGCTCATTAATTAAATATGATGTTATGGTCATTTCTATGAAAATTTGCACATTGGGTTCTTACTCATAAGCTCACTAATATTCTGAAAACACTATTTTTATGAGAACAAAGCTAGTTTGGCTAACTGGAGACATATAACCTGCCATCCAAGATAATTACTACAATCTGGAGAACTAAAGTAAGCATTTTAGTAACCTAATCAAGAGTTTTCCTGAAAGCCATACGTGTTCTAATAATTGTTAATAGAAATAGACTAAATTATTCAATAACCACAAGCTTTTTCTGAGAATTAACTAAGATATTCCATAAGCACAAAATTTTTGAAATGAAAATTCATAAAATATCACCATCCAAGTGCGTTAATGCTTGATAATGGGATCACAAATAAATCCTAACACGTTGAAAACAGAAACTTACTTTTTGATCAGGCAGGTTGAAAAGGAATTCTCTGTCAAAACGACCCGGTCTCCTGAGAGCAGGATCTATAGAATCAAGTCTGTTTGTAGCACCAATAACAACAATTTCACCCCTGTTATCTAATCCATCCATAAGAGCAAGGAGAGTTGATACTATAGAGCTGTAACAAAAGTTCGGACAAAATTATAAATTAAAAACAGGAAAGAAAAAAATGTAAAAACTGCTGCTTCCACTAAACTTTATCAGTCTTAAATGTTAATAAAACGATAACATGACTAAAACTTAATGCAAAATAATGTACAGAAATCATTTTTTAATGTATTCAAAGAATACATTAGTAGACACCTAAAGCACAGAAAACAGCAACAAAAGAGATAAGGATTTCATCAAAATTAACAATTTTTCGGGGCGCCTGGGTGGCTTAGTCGGTTAAGCGTCCGACTTTCGCTTAGGTCATGATCTCGCGGTTCGTGGGTTCGAGCCCCGCGTCGGGCTCTGTGCTGACTGCCAGCTCAGAGCCTGGAGCCTGTTTCAGTCTGTGACTCCCTCTCTCTCTGACCCTCCCCTGCTCACGCTGTCTCTCTCTCTCTAAATAAAACATTAAAAAAAAAAAAAATTAAAAAAAAAAAAAATTAACAATTTTTCTGCTTCAAGGGGCACAATCAAGAAAAGTAAACAGGCAACCTAAAGCAGAAAATTTTTGCAAATTATATACTTGATAAGGGTTGAAGCTCCATAATATACAAAAAACAATTACAACCCAACAATAAAAAGAAAATTAACCCAACTTAAAAATAGCCAAAAGAGAGACACCTGTGTGGCACAGTCAGTTAAGCATCTGACTCTTGATCTCGGCTCAGGTCACAATCTCACAGTTTGGGAGATCAGGCTCTGCATCAGGCTCTGCACTGATGTTACAGAGCCTGCTATGGATTCTGTCTCTACTTCTCTCTGACCTTCCCCCACATGTGCTCTCTTGCTCTCTCTCTCTCTCAAAATAAATAAACTCAAGAAAAAAAGTTTTTAAGTCAAAAGATTTGCATAAACATTTCTTCACATAAGATATAAAAGGGCCCATCATTAGGGACTGCAAATCAAACCAAATGAGGTACCACTTTGAACCCCCTAGCGTGATTATAATAAAAAAGACAGATAATAGTATATGTTGGCAAGGATGTGGAGAAACTGGAACATTCACACAGTACTTGATGGGAATGTAAAATGGTGTGCCTCCTTTCAAAAGTTTGACAATTTCCTAAGCTATTAAACATAGAGTGATCATATGATCCAGCAATGTCTAAAAAAAACTTGTACAAAAATGTTCACTGCAGCTTTATTCATAATAGCCAAGAGGTAGAAACAACTCAAGTGTCCATTAACTCATGAATGGATAAATAAAATGTGGCATATCAATACAATAAAATAGAGCTTGTCAATAAAAACAAATGAAGTACTAATAGATGTTATGATATGGATGAACCTTGACAACATTGTGCTAATTGAAAAAAGCCAGTCACAAAAGTCCCCATATAAAATGATTCCATTTATATGAAATATCCAATAGACAAATCTATAGAAATACAAAGTGTATTAGTGGTTGCCTACGGTTTAAGGGGGATGAAGAGGAGACTGGAGAGTTATGGCTAAAGGTTAAAAGGTTTCTTTCCTTCTGGGAAGATAAAAATGTTCTAAAATTGATTATGGTGACAGTTATACAACTCTGGAAATATACTGAAAGCCACTGAACATGTGGTTTAAATGAACTGTATGATATATGAACAGTTATCTCAATAAAGTTGTTTTTAAGAAGAAATACAAGGACGCCTGGCTGGCTCAGTTAGTAGAGCATCACAAGTTTGAGCCCTACATTGGGTGTAGAGATTACTAAAAATTAATTAAAATAAATATAAAAACTTTTTAAAGAAATATAAAAATCTGTTTCAATATATAGGATTATATATGATGTTTAGAATTCCTATAGAATTATATGTGCATTAGGGGAGTTGGGTGGCTCAGTTCGTTAAGTGTCTGACTTCAGGTCATGATCTGACCTGAGTTCATGGGTTCAAGCCTCGGGCTGGGCTCTGCACTGACAGCTCAGAGCAGACAGCTTGCATTCTGTGTCTCCCTCCCTCTCCCTCTGCCCCTCCCCTGCTTGTGCTTTCTCTCTCTCAAAAATAAATGAACAATTAAAAAAAAAAAGAATTACATGTGCATTACTGTTAACCTTTCAGACAATTTCTTTATAATGCCGACTATTTTAAGTTCAACTCAAAATCATCTTGTGCATATTTTAGTTTTTGAAACTATGACTTAAGGGGCGCGTGGGTGGCTTAGTCGGTTAAGGGTCCGACTTTCGCTTGGGTCATGATCTCGCGGTTCGTGGGTTCGAGCCCTGCGTTGGGCTCTGTGCTGGCTGCCAGCTCAGAGCCTGGAGCCTGTTTCAGAGTCTGTATCTCCCTCTCTCTCTGACCCTCCCCTGCTCACGCTGTCTCTCTCTCTCTCCTAGAAATAAATAAAAATATTAAAAAAAAAAAGAAACTATGACTTAAACGTTTCTGAATAAAATTGTTACATGTCCAATTATAACAAAAACCACAGTTCTAGTAACAAAAGTCTTCCTAGTGTTTTCCAACTGTTCTCGCTTACATCCCTTTATTCTACTACTAACACCTGCCAGAAATAACTTCTCCAATATGCTCAACATGTTAAAGAAATCATTCTCACTTCCAAATAAACTGTTCTAAATGTTTCTCAAAACTATAAATGGAATCAAAATGCTACATATCCAGTGTACATGTATATAAAGGATTTGTGCTTGTTCTTTTTAAATTTTTTTTTAATGCTTACTTATTTTTGAGGTAAAGACAGAGCATAAGCAGGGGAGGGGTAGAGAGGGAGGGAGACATAGAATCCGAAGCAGGCTCCAGGCTCTGAGCTGTCAGCACAGAGATCAATGTGGGCCTCAAACTCACAAACCCAGAGATCATGACCTGAGCTGAAGTTGGCCGCTTAACTTACTGAGCCACCCAGGTGCCCCTGGACTAGATAATTCATTATTCTCGAAGACTAGATAATATTGCATTATGCAATATTTAACAGCATCCCTGGTCTCCAACCACTATCCAGTCATGTCAATAAGACCCATCCAGGTATCACATGCTTGTTCTTTTCTAATTAAATAAGAGAAAATTAATGACCTAAGTGTCTTACTTCAGATATAAAGAATGCAATAAGCACCCTGAAATGTAAGTTCATATTTATTACCTCAAATTTTTCCTTAGCACATTCCAATCACAGATAGGCATTTCAAGTGTTTAAGACTTACCAACATTTTAAAGTGTTTTCTACAAGGATTTTCAGAAGACAAAGTCTCAAACATGGCCAGAAACAGAATTATAACCTAGCTTAGATTCTACCAATAGTTGTATTCTTTTAAAAAATCAAATGACCAGCCTTTGGATCAAAATCCTTTAGTAACTCCTATGATGTTCAAAATAAAGTCCAAACTACTTTACACTATATTTGAGGGCTGCTTGCCTACCCTAACCCTTTCTCCTACACTATCTTCTAAAAGCATTTATATAATTTAAATATGGATCTAAATAAAACTAACTGGAATTATTTTGTATGGTGTGAAGAGGGGTCCAATTTTTTCACCAGATACCCAATTCTCCCAGCATTCTTTACTGAAAAGGTCATCCTTTCCCAATAGTATTGCACAGTGTCTTTTATTATAAATCAAGCATCTATATATGTGTAGATTTATATATGGCTCTGGCTCTGTTCCATCAGTCTATCTGTCTAGACTTCTACCAACATCAAATTATCTTAATCCTAAGAGGCCTTAATAACCAGAAGAGCAAATACTCCCACCTTGTTCGTCCACAAAAGTCTTCACTATTCTTAGTCCTTTTTATTTCCATATAAAGTTCCAGAATCATTTTGTCAAATTCCGCCCCCCAAAAAAACTGATCCTGATATACTGAATCTATTGATAAATATGGAAGAACAAACAACTTTTAAATATGCAGTCTTCCAACTTATGTACATGGTATTTCTCCCCATTTATTTTATCTTCCTTTAATGTTTCCAAATCGAGTTTTGCTCTTCCCTCCAACAATGTACATGGAACTTAATTTATTCCTAGTTTCTTCTATTCTGAATGAGATTATAAATAGTAATTCTGCATTTTTATACAGGAAACTGGTACAGAGAGAAATAAAATTCTCTATAATGATTGGTTTACCCTTGCAAGATACTCATTAGTATAAAAAATTATCTAGAGACAGCTATGGAATTTCTACACACATAATTATATCACCTACAAATGACAACAGTATTGTTTATTCCTCTTCAATACACACACCTTGTATTGTTTTATCTTGCCAGACTACACTAACTGGGATCTATGTAGTGTTGATCAGAACTGTTCACTGCAGCCACACTTATAACTCCTCATATTAAAAGCTTTCATCTTAAAAAAAAAAAGGTTTTCATCTTTCAACATTAAGTATGTTTGTTATAGGTTTTTATAGATACCTGATTTTCTTCATTCTCTAAGATGAATGATCTTATCAAAATATTAAATTTCATCCAACATTTCTTACACATCTATTGAGATGATCATATGATTTTTCACTAATATGACAATGTGACAAATTTACGTGATTTCTCTCATGTTAAACAAACCTTGTATATGCGAAATACAATCAACTTGGTCATGACGTAATATCCTTCTTAAAGCTTTCTAGAAGTCACATGTTACTATTTTGTTTAGGAGTTTTATATCAATGTTCATGAATGAAACTGGGTTCCAATTAACTTTCTTAATAGTGTTCTACATAAATTTTTCTTTTTAATTAAGTCTTTTGAAGATATATTTGACATACAATACACTGAACATGCTTAAAGTATATAATTGGGTAAGATTTGAAATGTATACACACCTGTGAAACTACCATCACTCTCTAAGTAATTTATCCATCCTGCTCTTCTTCATGTCCCATTGTAATCTATCCCTACTGCTCCTCCTTGACCTCTATCCAATCCTCAGGAACCACTGATCTGTGCTCTTACTTACAGATTAGCCTGCATTCTCTAATATTTTATATGTATGGGATCATACAAGAAATACTCTTTTTTTTTTTTTCTGGATTCTTTCACTGAGAATAATTATTTTGAGATTCACCACACTAATGGTTTACTAATAGTGTGTTCCTTTTTATGGGTAAGCAATACTCCATTATATGGATATACCAAAATTTGTTTACTGATTCACATGTTGATAGCCATGCAGATTGTTCCTAATCTGGGACTATTACCAAAACAGCTATGAACATTCATATATAAATCATGAAGATTTTCACGTAGATTTTTTTCCTAAAAGTTTAATACATTTACCTCGTAAGTTCAGGCCTTTATCCTCTTAACCTTTAATACTTAAAGAATTTGACACATCACATTTTGCATTCCTAATAGTGCATATCAATGTCTCCTTTTTGTCATGACCAATCATGCCAGAGGTTTGTTAATTTTATTAGTTTTTTCAAAGAAGCAACCCTTGATATCTGTATGTCTTTGTTTCAAGTTCATATTGTTTGCTATTTTTTTGCTTACTAATAACGGCGAATTAGAATAACAGTTCTTAACAGCAAACAAAATTTTCTGCTTAGATCTTTTTGTTATTTGTTTCTTGTATTTTGTATATTACTAAACTTTGGAAATTAGTTATGACTTAAGGCACAATATATGATTTATTTTTATAAATCCTGTGTATGTTTGAAAACAGTGTTCATTCTGTATTTGTCTCTGATAAGCATACCAACTAGAATATAAAATAAGGTTGTTCAAATAATCTATAGGGCATTAACTTTTTTGTTTTGTTTTTATTGTTTGTTTTTTTTGATCATTTGTTCTTTTCGCTACTGAGAGGCACATATCTCTCACATTGATTATCAATCTGACTCTGCAGATCTGTCAATTTTTGTTTTATATCATTAGAAACACAGTCATTAGGGAATTATAAATTCTGAATTGTTACATCTTCTAATAAACTGAAGCTTTTATTCATTATAAGTTGATCCTCTTTATATATATAAATGTATTATATACAAATATATATTATATATTTTATATTTTATATATATATATATAAAATAAAGCTTTCTGCCTTACAGTCTATCTTCTCTAATACTAATATAGCTGTGGCAGCTTCCTGATAGTATTCACTTGCCATATTTTCATGCCATTTTATGAATGACTATTTTGGACATTTTATATCAATAGAACCACATAACATGTGATCTTTTATGTATGAATTACTCCACTCAGCATTAAGTCTTTGAGGTTCATTCATGTTACATGTACCTGTAGAAGGTACACCCATGTAGCATGTGTCACAATTTCATTCCTCTTCAAAGTTGAATAATATTCCATTGTATGGATATAACACATTTTATATATCCATTCAGCAGTTGATAGACATATGGGTTATTTCCATGATTTGGCTATTATGAATAACATTGCTATGAATATTCGTGATTAACGTTTTCCATGCCTTTCCCCACCATTTTACTTAGAATCTTTCTATATCTTTGGGGCACCTGGGTGGCTTAGTCGGTTGAGCGGCCGACTTTCGCTTGGGTCATGATCTCGCGGTTCGTGGGTTCGAGACCCGTGTCGGGCTCTGTGCTGACTGCCAGCTCAGAGCCTGGAGCCTGTTTCAGAGTCTGTCACTCCCTCTCTCTCTGACCCTCCCCTGCTCACGCTGTCTCTCTCTGTCTCCTAGAAATAAATAAAATATTAAAAAAAAAAAAAAGAATCTTTCTATATCTTTACACGTAGATATGTCTCTTATAAACAAAATGTCATCGAATTTTGGTTTTCCTGAGTCTGACAATCTTTGTCTTTTATAAAAAACATTTAGAGGGGACGTCTAGGTGGCTCAGTTGGTTAAGCGTCCAACTTCAGCTCAGGTCATGATCTCAAAATTTGTGAGTTCAAGCCCCATATTGGGCTCTGTGCTGACAGCTCAGAGCCTGAAGCCTGCTTCGGATTCTGTGTCTCTCTCTTCTCTCTGCCCCTTCCCTGCTCATGCTGCTTCTCTCTCTCTCTCTCAAAAATAAACATTAAAAGAAAAAAATTTTAAATAATAAAAACAACATTTATTCCCTTTACATTTCATGTCATTTTTATATGACTGGGTTTAAACCTACAATTATATGTTGTGCTGTTTCTCAGACTAGTTCTATGATTCCCCTCCCCTTGTTCATTGCATTTGGATTGATTTTTTATTATTCTATTGCCTCCTTACTAACAGTTTAGAAATTATAATATGTTTCTGTTAGTAATTACTCTAGAAATTAAAACCTGCACACTTGGTTCTCAAAGGTTCCCCTTCCAGGTTTGATGGATGAAGACTCTGCCAGAAGATCCCTTATTCTACTTCAGAAAATAACTATAAAACCTGTACATAATAATACATAGACATATACTTGAAGGAACTGGTGGGTAAACAGAGATACACAGACTCTGTTGGAAGTCCATGGTCACGTGGAGAAAAGGAGAACATATAGAAAGCAAGCTCCCCTCTCTGGCTTTCAGCATGGGGCTAAGTACAGAGAGACAGGAGAGGAAGATGATGTAGGGAAATTCCTTAACCTTCCACCTCGAGTTCAGAAAAGAGAAGGTTGACCATTAAAGAATGTGGGGGATTCTTGTGTGCTCACAAGGGCAAGAGCCAGTGAAGACATCTCTAAACTTTACCTACCCACATCTCTAAATGACCCCTAAAACAAAGAACAGCACAGGGTAAAAAGAGCAGCTACAGATAAAAGATTTGAAAGGAGACCAAAGCTGCCAGCCATGAAACAGTCCTTAGTTCAAGCCTAAAACAGAAAATTATCTATAAAACAAAGGAAACACTACTCTTAAAAGGAAAATAATAAAATCCAAAGCCTTCATAAACTAACATTAACAATATCCAGGATATAATCCAATCACCCAACAAATGAAGAACCAAAACAATGCAACATGTTTTCAGGAGAAAAGAAAATTAAGCAGACCTAACAGTGAGATGAAACCAGATGTTGAAGCCAACACAAAAGGATTTTAAAGCAACTGTCACTAACTTCAGTGAAGTAAAAACAAAATATATTTAAATGCATGAAAATCATACTAGAAAATATAATGAAAAACATTCTACAAATGAAAAATAATTTCTGAAATTAAAAAATGTGCTGGCTGGACAAAACAGCAAAACGGACATGACAAAGGAAAAGGTAATGACTGAAGATGAATAAAAATTACCCAAGATGAAGAAATACAAAGATTGAAAACAAAAAAAGACAAATTAGCAGATACATGATAAAAACACAAATAAGAAAATCCATACTACTGCATATCACTGCTAAACTGTTAAAAACCAAAGCTACAGAGCAAATATTCAAAGCAGCAAGAGAAAAACCACATATTATAAAGCACGGAAACAATGACCCAATTAATGGCTTTCTACTTCTAGGCTGTAATGTAGGGGACATGGAATCCTGGTGGGAATCAGCTGACTCAGTAAGTGGAAGAGACAAAGCTCAGATTCCAAGGTCCCCAAGAGGACTTATAGTTCACCAAAAAGAGTAACAGAGAAGAAACTACTGAATGAAAGAAAACGTAGGAAATAGGCACAGGGCCTCTCCAGACTTCAGCTAAATACTGCATGCAGGTGAGGAAATCACTCACAGCTTAGGGGAAAAACACCCAAAAGGACTAGAAGTTACAGTATTTTATATTCACAAGGAACCAGGAATAGTGCCAGTTACCACAAGCCAGACTGGTAAACCTCAGGATTCACAGGTCACTTTGTATAATACACATAAGGACCCTCCTTCATTAGTGGGGAATAATTAGCTACACTGAAGACTACATCAGATCCACATAACAACTCTTAAAAGCAAGATTCAAAAGACTCAAACTGTTTTCAAGTTAACAGTGTCCCCTCAAAGAACTCAAGAATATCCTACCTAGGACTCAACAAGGCAAAACTTATAATGTATGGCATCCAAAAAACTGCCAGAAGCAGGAAAATACAGTGTATAATTAAAATTAATCAAATATAATCAACCCCAAACTAAGATGTTAGGACTGGCAGATAAGGACATTAAAGAAGTCATTAAAACAAGATTCCAAATGTTGAAAAGTTTCTTATATTTTTCTACAGAAGAGACAAATCAGACCCACACAGAAGCTATAGAGATCAAAATAAAATCATGTAAGACGAAAAATATAATGAAGCAGACAAAGAACAGATTAGACACTTAAAATTAGTTGACTAAAAGGGCAAAGCAACTTCCCAAAATGATATATTAAAGAGACCGTTTAAAGCAAAATTAGGGGCACCTGATCAGCTTAGTGGCTAGAACATGTAACTCTTGATCTTGGGGTTGTTGAGCTCAAGCTCCATGTTGGGTGTGGAGACTACTTATAAAAATAATTTTAAAAAAAATCATAATTAACTTATCATCAGTGAACTGTGAGACAAGATCAAGCAACTTATAAGTGTAACTGGAGGACACAGGACTGGAGAGACAAAAACAAGGGAGAGAGACAAATATTTTAAGAAATAATGGCCAAAAATATTAAAACTATGATGAAAACTAGAAGCTCACATATGTCAGGAGATCAATCCAAGAATGAGAAAAAAACAAATGGAGAAAACTCTAACAAGGAATATCATTAAACAAACTGCACAAAACCATCAATAAAGCAGAAAACAACAATTAAAAGCAGAGGAAAAAGATATGCAGCCCAGCAATTCCACTCCAAGAGATGAAAACATATGTGTAAACAAAGACATACATATGAATGTTCACAGCAGCATTATTCCTAATAGCCCAAATTGGAAACCATCTAAATACCTATCCAATGGAAATAGCTACAAAATAAGGAACATCAGAACGGGTAACTACATCAAATAAATCTTTAAGGATGACGATGGTTATTAGGATTATTATTTAACTCTCTTCGAAAGATTGTATGATGTAAAAAATGTATGACAGCAATAGCACAAATCCCAGGAAAGCAGAAATGCAAGCATACTATTTTAAGGTTTTCTACCATATGTAAAATGGCATGTTGTCACTTGAAGGTAGATGATGACAAAGGAAAGCAATATACTATAAATCTTAAAGGTACCATGAAAATAATAAACAGTAACAAGCTAACAAAAGAAATAAAAAGGAAAGACAAACATTCAGGGGCTCCTTGGTGACTGAGTTGGTTAAGCATCCAACTCTACATTTCGACTCAGGTCATTATCTCACAGTTTATGAGACTGAGCCCCATGTCTGGCTCTGAGCTGACAGCACAGAGCATGCTTGGGATTCTCTCTCTCCTTGATCTCTGCCCCTCAACTGCTCACAACCACATGTTAACACTCTCTCAAAATAAATAAACGTTTAAAAAAATTCATTGACTTGAAGGAAGAAAGAACAAAAGGAAAAAAATGGAACAAAGAACAGATGGACAAATAGCTAACAATCAAGATGATAAATTTAACTTTATCAACAATCATATGGGCATGCCTGGGTGGCTCAGTCTGTAAGCATCCAACTTCGGCTCAGGTCATGATCCCACAGTTCATGGGTTCAAGCCCCACTTTAGACTCTGTGCTAACAGCTTAGAGCCCGGAGTCTGCTTCAGATTCTGTGTCTAATCTCTCTGCCCCTTCCCCCACTCATGCTCTGTGTCTCAAAAATAAACAAATGTTAAAAAAAATTTTTTTAAATAGTCACATGAAATATAAATGCCCATTTTGGGAGGAAATGGGTATATTCAATATCTGGATTATTGTTACTGTTTCATAGGTATATACATGTTAAAATATGTCAAATGTACTCTTTAAGTTCAATACTGCATAAACATTGTGTATTTTGTGTATCAATTATATCTCAATAAAGCAGCTTTTAAAAAATCAACAGTGGCGGCTCCTAAGCAGCTGAGTTGGTTAAGCATCCAACTCTTGGTTTTGGCTCAGGTCATGATCTCATGGTTTGATATTAAATAAATATCAAACATGGAGTTTGGGCCCCATATTGGGCTCTGTGCTGATGGTGTGGAGCCTGCTTGGGATTCTCCCTCTCCCTCTCTCTCTGCCCCTCCCCTCTTTACACTGTCTCTGTCTCTCTCAAACTTTAAAAAAATTAAAATAATAATAAATAAAAAATCAACAGTAAAAAGGAAGAGTCTAAAACACTTGAAAATTTCTTTTTTAAAAAGTCAATAAAGGAGGGGCGGGGCGACTGGGTGGCTTAGTTACTTAAGTGTTGGACTTCGGCTCATGTCATGATCTCACAATTCATGGGTCTAAAACCCATACCAGGCTCTGTGCTGACAGCTCAGAGCCTGAAGCCTGCTTCAGATTCTGTGTCTCCATTTCTCTCTGTCCCTCCACGACTTGCACACGTGCATGTGCGTGCTCTCTCTCTCAAATATAAACATTAAAAAAATTTAAGGCAAGAAAGGAGAAACAGACAAGAAAAACAACTCACACAAACAGAAAATCTGGTTGTCTTCCAGTCAAAACATGTCAGTAATTACAGACACGTTTACAGAATACATAGTCAAATTAAATGTGTCAGATTATAGGGGCATCTGGGTGGTTCAGTCCATTAAGCGTCTGACTTCAGCTCAGGTCATGATCTCACGTTCATGGGTTCAAGCTCCGCATCAGGATCTGTGCTGACAGCTATCAGAGCCTGGAGCCTGTTTCAGATTCTGTATCTCCCTCTCTTTCTGACCCTCCCCTGCTCATGCTGTCTCTCTCTCAGAAATAAATACATTAAAAAAAAATAAAATAAATGAGTCAGATTACAAAAACACCCAACTATACATTATCTATTTAAAAAACACCCTAAATATAAAGACACAGAAATTATTATAATAAATTAATAAAAGAAATGTCCGAAACAAAATGCATGAGAAGTCTACACTGCAAAAAAGATGAAAATGTATTTAAAAATGAAAAGCTGGGGCAACTGGGTGGCTCAATCAGTAAAGCATCTGACTCTTGATTTCAGCTCAGGTCATGATCTCATGGTTTGTGGGTTCAAGCCCTGTCAGGCTCTGCACTGATAGCACGGAGCCTGCTTGGGATTCTCTCTCTCTCTCCCTCTCTCTGCCCCTCATGCGCACGTGCATGCTCTTTCTCTCTCTCTCTCTCAAAAATAAATAAAACAACAAAAAAGAATGACTAGATGCCACAAAATTCAGTAAAAAAAATTTATCATCATAATAAATTAGAAGGAAATAATAAGATAATCAGAAAAAAAAACCCCACAACTTGTAAACTAAACAAACAACACACTACTAAATAATCATTATGTATGGGGTGCCTGGGTGGCTCAGTTAAGCATCCATCCGACTTTGGCTCAGGTAATGATCTCGCGGTCCGTGAGTTTGAGCCCCATGCCAGGCTCTGTGTTCACAGCTCAGAGCCTGGAGCCTGCTTTGGATTCTGTGTCTCCCTCTCTCTCTTCCTCTCCCCTACACGTGCACTGTCTCTCTCTCAAAAATAAATAAACATTAAAAAAATATTTTCTAAATAGTCATTCTGTCAAAAAAATGACAAGAGAGATTAGATATTATTTTGAAGATATATGACAATAAATATACAATAGATCAAAAAATGTGGGATGCAGCTAAAACAGTATTTAAAAGAAAATCTACAACTTTCAATGCCTATATTAGAAAATAATTAGTTTCAATCAAAAAATCTAAGCTTCCATTATAATTATCTGAGGGAGAAAATGAAATTAAACCCAAAGCAAGCAAACAAAAGCCAAGAAAAGTAATGGAGGGGGGCGCCTGGGTGGCTTAGTCGGTTAAGCGTCCGACTTTCGCTTGGGTCATGATCTCGCAGTTCGTGGGTTCGAGCCCCGCGTCGGGCTCTGTGCTGACTGCCAGCTCAGAGCCTGGAGCCTGTTTCAGTCTGTGACTCCCTCTCTCTCTGACCCTCCCCGCTCACGCTGTCTCTCTCTATCCTAGAAAAAAAAAAAAAAAAAAAGTAATGGAGGGAGCTTAAGTGCATACTGCTAAGTGAAAGAAGTCAATCAGGTAAAGATTATGTACTATATGATTCCTACTATATAGCATTCTGGAAAAGGCAAAACTATGAAGCAAAACCTGTGTTACTAAGGGCAGGGGGAAGTGAGTGGATAGAGCACATAGGATTTTTAGGCCTGTGACAATACTCTGTATGATATGATAATGATGTACGCATGTCACTATGCTTTTGTCTAAATTCATAAAATGTCCAACACCAACAGTGAACCCTAAGGTAAAACTATGGACTTTGTGTGATTATGATGTGTTACTATGTGTTCTTCAACTGTAACAAATGTACCCACCTGTGAAAGATGTTAATAATAAGGGAAGCTAAAAATAAAAAAATATATTAGTAATCATAATAAGGGAAGCTATGGGGTGCCTGGGTGGCTCAGTCAGTTACGTGTCCGACTCTAGATTTCACCTCAGGACATGAGCTCACTGTTTGGGAGATCAAGCCACAGGTGAGGATGCTTAAGGTTCTCTCTTTCCCTCGCTCTCTGCCCCTCCCCCACTCCCTTGCACACCTGTTAGTTCTCTCTCTCTCTCTCTCTCTCTCAAAATTAATCCACTAGAATGGCTAAAGTTAATAAGAACAGCAATACCAAATGTTGGCAAGGATGAGGAGCAACCGAAGTTCTCATATATTATAGGTAAGAACATAAAATGTTACAAACTTGGAAAACAATGCCAATTTTAACATACATTTACCATAGGATCTAGCCATTCCTCTCTTAAGTATTTACTCAACAGAAATGAAAACAAATGTGCAGACGAAACTGTGTATGCAAGTGTTCATAGTAGTAGTATCATAACAGCCAAAAACAGAAGTGAACTAAATCTCCATCAGCTGGATTAACAAATAAATAAATTGTGGTACATATACATACTCTCCCTCCCTCTCTCACTCTTTGTCCCTCCCTCCCTTCCCAAGGGCAACTACTCAGAAATGGGAAAGAGCAAAATATTAGTATACATGACACAGATAAATTTCAAAAATATGCTAAGTTGAGATCAGGCAACTTTTTCTGTAAAGGGCCTGAAAGTAAATGTATGTAAACTTTGCAAGCCATACAATCTTTCTCTCACAACTACTCCTTCAATTCTTCTCTTGTAGCACAGAAGTAGCCATGCAAAAGATACAAACATGGATATGTTCCAATAAAACTTGACAGAAACAGGTAAAATGCTAGAAATGGTCCACAGGTTATAGTTTGCTCACCCTTGAGCTCAGTCAAAGGAGTCTTCCTCAAGGACACAGTTCACATTTTATAAGCCTCCTAGCACTTATGCAAAGGCTAAGGCTAACTACTGTGTCAATGAGTGAAAAGAATCCAACATAATCAGATTAAGAAAAATCACCTGTGGATCTGATCTTGTCTGCTGGAGCGAACTGGAGCTAATCCATCTATTTCATCAAAAAATATTATAGAAGGTCTCATCAAATATGCCTAGTATAAAAAGAAAACAAATGTTACTTATCGTGGTTTTCATTTTTTACACTTAAGTATTGTATTTTCTTAATACATAATATAAGCAAATGCTACAATATACAGCAACTAAGAAATATACAATGAAAATGAAAACTCCTTACCACCCAGTCTCCAACCACAAGGCCTCTCCCAGTAGACAACTACGGTTCCCACTTTGTTTACTCTTCCATGTGCCATTTATATATGTACACAAAAATGTACTTTTAAACATAGTATTTTACTTAATGCATTTTAAACACATTCACATTGCTTTTACAAAATAACAGTCTATTTAATGTAAATATATATATATATTTTAATTTTAGAGAGAGGTAAAGAGCATGGGCATGCAGGAGAGGGAAGGAGGGAGGAAGAAAGGGGTGGGGGAGAGGGAGAGAGAATCTCAACCAAGCTTCATACTCCTCATAGAGCTCAACTCAGGGCTCGATCCCAAGATCCTGGGATCACAACCTGAGACAAAATCAAGAGTTGGATGCTCAACAGACTAAGCCGCCCAGATGCCCCTGAAAATTATGTTTTAATTAGCTTCCATACAAGCACACAATGATCTGCCTCATTCTTTATTAACAGCTACAAATGCCCTACTGTAAGGATGTGCCATAATTAAACTAGTCTCTTATGTGTGGACATGTAGGCTACTTTTTTAAAGTTTTTATTTATTTATTTTTGAAAGAGAGAGAGAGAGAGCAAAAGCAGGGAAGAGGCAACGAGAGACAGAGAGAAACAGGGAGAGGGAGAGAGAATCCCAAGCAGACTCTGCACTGACACATATGGGGCTGATGCAGGACTCAAATTCATAACCATGAGAGCATGACCAAAATCAAGAGTTGGATGCTTAACCTACTGAGCCACCCAGATGGCCCTACGCTCTTTTTAGTAAAAAAACAAACAAACAAACAAAAAAAAACGAAATTCTAAAAGTGGTTCAAAAAGCAAACGTCATTTCTAATTAAGTTAGAGATTTTCAAATTGCCTTCCACCGATCTACCAATTTACCCTCTAACCACCAATATTTAAGAAACCTCACCAACAATTTATCATCAAACTTCTCGATATTTTAGGATAAAAAACATCTCAGTTCATTTTCATTTTTACTTCTATTATCAATAAAAATGAGCACTTTTCATATCTGTAAGTCATTTATACTGTTTTTTAAATGAAGTTCTGTTCAGATCTTTACCAATTTTTGTATTGGATCATTGGTCTTTTGCTTACTGATTTCTAGGAGCCATTCATTTTAAAAATTAGACTTCTCTCTGTGAAAGGAAATGCAAATATTTTTCTGCAAGGGGTGTCATTTATCTTTTGGTTTTGCTTATATTTTGTTTCAATGCAGATTCTAAAAGTAAAATTTATGTAGGGGATCTGTTCTTTGATAGTTAAAACTCTCCCTACTCTGGTATTAAAAACAAAACTCTCATGAGCTCTTTTCCATTACTTTCACAGTTGTTGATTTTTCACTGACATCTTAAATGTAGCAGGAACTTCATTTGATTTAATAAATATTAGATTACAAATGAAAAGTCTTTATGTTATACAATTTACTCGAATATATACAGTTTACTTATGTTTCAAAATTACTTATAGCAAATTCTTAGTTCATAGGAAGGACAACTTTCTAAAAACAAGATACAAATTTCGCATTTCTCCAACTGATATGATATGCATTAAACATCCAGTGTTTTCTAATAATTTAAAATAAAGGGCATTTCAACCATAAAACTTAGGTTTGGGGGGAAAAAGTTACTAAGACTAGAATTATATATTAAGAGAAAGAATAGGAGAACCTGCTGGCTCAGTCAGTAGAGCATGCGACTCCTCGGTCTCTGGGTTGTGAGTTCAAGCCCCACACTGGGTAGATATATCAATTACTTAAATAAATAAATAAATATTTTGAAGAAAGTAAAAAAACAGAGATTTGATCAGCAGTTTAAATACATGAACTACAGCCTCACAGAATTACAATATCAAAGTATAGTATATCTTGTGCCCTTTACTATCACAAGCACTTTATATACTTTTTCTGTGAAATCTCACAGTAATCCAGTGAGATTAGTATTATTTCCTGTTTTATAAAAGAGGCAACTAAAATCAGATGTTTTCATTTATTTCAAGTTATATACTTAATAATAAAGTCAGATGTTAAACATTTTGCTAATACCTAAGACCAAGCTCTTAGCCAATATATAATACCTCCTTCATTTTATTTAGTGCATAGATCGCATAGATCATGTCAACTTAGTATAATGTGGACTCTTTCATTTAAAAAGACAATAATCAGGGCTCCTGGGTGGCTCAGTTGGTTGGGCATCCAACTTCAGCTCAGGTCATGATCTCACGGCTCATGGGTTGGAGCCCCGCGTCAGGCTCTGTGCGGACAGTTCAGAGCCTGGCGCCTGCTTCAGATTCTGTGTCTCCCCCTCTATGCCCCTCCCTTACTCATGCTCTGTCTCTCTCAAACATTTAAAATAAAATTTTTTTTATTTTAAACAGCTTTGTTGCAGTATAGTGCAGGTGACATAAAAATTTTTAATACATACATACATACATACACACATACTCTTAAAGCAGACTGACTACAGGTTTCACTTCCCAATAGACACTGAATGCCTTGAAGGCAAAATTTTACCCCATACCTCTTTCTACTCACACTATCTAGAACATGGCAGTTTTTCATACTAACTAAAAATAATATTTGAAGTGCTTTACCAATTACAAAAGACTTTGAAACACATCAACTTAAGTACTGGTAGCTTAAAACCTGCTTTTGAAAGCTTTCTTCTAATTTCATGTAACTTCCTTAGATGGTACAAAATAGAAGCTGCGTTGTCAAACATGAATGACTTCCTTCACTAGTTCAAATAACCAAAAGTGAATTTATATCAGGACTAAGTTTTTTTTTTTTAACATTTATTTATTATTAAGAAACAGATAGAACAGAGCATGAGCATAGGAGGGACAGAGACAGGGAGAGACACAGAAACAGAAGCAGGCTCCAGGCTCTGAGGTATCAACACAAAGACCAATGTGGGGCTTGAACCTACAAGCAGTGAGATCATGACCTGAGCCAAAATTGGCCCCTAAACCAACTGAGCCACCCAGGCACCCCAGGACTAAGTTTTATTAAGTATTAGGAAATAATGCTTTTAAAGTAATAGTGATTTTAAAAAAAAGATTGCCTACATGATATTCAGTCACCTAATCCTGCCTTCTTAAAGCATTTATTATTGAATTCTTCCAGTACCATATTTTATAGTTCATGAAAATAATGCACTGCTCTGTGAGATTTCTATGCTTGTTCTATTTCCTCAATTAGACTATAGCTTCATGATATTATGTTATACCCAGGATTCTCAAAAGCACCTAAAATGGTACTATATGCTTAGCAGCCACCTTAATAAATGTTTTGCGAAACACCCTAAATTAGTAGTAGTAAAACTGCTGTTAAATGTATCTAAACCTTAGAAATTCAGATTATTGGGGCGCCTGGGTGGCTTAGTCAGTTAAGCTTCTGACTTTCGCTTAGGTCATGATCTCGCGGTTGTGGGTTCGAGCCCCGCGTCGGGCTCTGTGCTGACTGCCAGCTCAGAGCCTGGAGCCTCTTTCGGTCTGTGACTCCCTCTCTCTCTGACCCTCCCCTGCTCACGCTGTCTCTCTCTCTCTCCTAGAAATAAATAAAAAACATAAAAAAAATTAAAAAAAAAAAAAAGAAATTCAGATTATTGAACCTAAACTAAAATACTGATTGGAAATATGCCTCCTTGTGAACAACTTATTTTTACAGACTAAATGTACTAAGTATTCTATTTAAAAATTTTTTAATGTTTGTTTATACCAGAGAGAGAGAGAGAGAGAGAGAGAGAGAGTTAGACACTGCGCAAGCAAGGGAGGGGCAGAGAAAGACAGAATCTAAAGCAGGCTCCAGGCTCCAGGCTGTCAGAGCTGTCAGCACAGAGCCCGACATAGAGCTCGAGCTCAAGAGCCATGATGTCATGACCTGAGCTGAAGTCAGACGCTTAACCCACTGAGCCACCCAGGTACCCCCTAAATATTCTATTTTAAAGAAATTATTCTCATATTAGCTGATTTCACTTACCTGATCAAAAAGAAGCCTAAGTTGCCGTTCAGATTCACCAACCCACTTGCTCAGACAGTCTGCTCCTTTTCGCATAAAAAAAGCCACCTTTTTGTCTCCCTGACTGCATTCATTAGCTAATGCTCTGGCAACCAAGGTTTTACCTGTACCAGGAGGGCCATAAAACAAACAGCCCCTAGAGGAAAAAAGAATCAATAGAATTAAGGTAATGTTATCATCACCACCAATAACCAATACACAAGGATGCATCTCCCATAGAATTTTTTATTAATGCATATATGATAATTCTTAGATACTGAGAAAGCTTTTTGTAGTATATAGACAAGTTTCACTTTGCTGACAGGATTCAAGGATGTTCTCAACAACAAAACTTTGGTAGGAAAAATCAAAGAGAGCCATTTAGGAAGATAAACCAAAATTTTAAATGTGTCTTCCCAATGACCCAGAAATCTCACATCTTAGAATGAATTATACAGAAAAACTCAAAATACTATGAATACAGATTTTGAATGAATGTTCAAAAGAGGATCAATTCTAATTTGTGAAAAAACTAAAAAAACCTAAATGCTATTAATAAGGCACAGATAGGGCACCTAGCTGGCTCAGCTGGAGAAACACATAACTCTTGACCTTGAGCTCATGAGTTCAAGCCCTATATTGGGTGTAGAGAATAGTTAAATAAATAAAATTTTAAAAAACAGTAAAGTACAAATAAATATACTGTTACATCTATAAAACAAAATGCTAGTAAAATGTCAAAAAGAATAATACATTATTGATACGGGAAGGTGTCTAGAATACACTGCAGAGTGAAAAAAGTTATATAAAAGCATTACTAAATAAATTTATTTATATTAAATGCTTATATGTGCTTAATACAGGCAAAGTTTAAACTTAATATACACATATACGTATAAAACAAGCCCTATAAAGAATAAACAAAATTGTTCATCCCTAAGAAGTAAGATTACTCTCTACTTGTAACACTTTCTGACTCTCTCTCCATTTTATTTCAGTTTCTCCCACAGCCATACTATTTTAATGACTTTGGAAAAAGTAATAATTACTTTTAAAATTCAACTTGTATCTTACAAAAAGTAAATTGCTTTTGATTTTAAAAAGCCACTGTAGAATTATAAGCCATATTTTTAATCCACTCAAATAAAAGATGACTTTTTAATAGATTTTCTACATTCTGAAAGAGATGGAGAATGTAACAGTCTATATGTATATCTTGAATATTTTATTCTGCCCAACTTCCTTTAACATAAGTTCTTAGCTTTTCTAATAGCTACCTAGCTAACTATCTAATGATCAATTAATCTGATCATAAAAATGGATATCAAAAAAAAAGCTTCCAATTCAAAACTCCCAGCATCATCAAGTCACATAAACACTTAACTGAAATTGTGTTTCCAAAAACTAAACAACCTACAGCATCAAACTCAATGCTATCTGGAGGCCAAATTAAGGAAAACTCATTTGGGCAATCTACTTGTATATTCAAGGCCTTTGCAGAGATTTAGATCTTGTGCCCAACTGTTAAGTGCTGAAATGTAAACTTCAAGAATATACTTACTACCACAGCCTTTGAACCCTAAATAAGAAAATTTCATTCTTAAGTCTCATTGCTAGAACACATCAAATCAATATATATGAAATATTTATATTTATAATCATTTACTAACTAAAATTTGATAGATTAACAGTAGTAACAATAATAAATAACCAGGACATTACCTACCTTGGAGGCTGAATCTTAAATTTCTCAAAAATTTCTGGATATAGAAGTGGGAATACTACCATTTCTTTCAGTGCATGAATATGATGGCTCAATCCACCTATGCTATCAAACCGCACCTTGGAAAGAAGGGAAAAAGTTTAATATGAAACTTTTAACTATTTAAGTTTTTTTTTTAATTAAGAGTGTCTTATGATTCAGAAATACATGCTTTCAGCAGGAACTGATGAACATAAAGCTCAAAAAATTACACTTTGGAGTGTAGAAAAACAAAGTCAGCAGTAAAATTCAAGTTTACATTTCAGTTCAACTAAATAAAACTACCATTCTTTAATCTCCCAGTAACTAAGAACAAGATTAATGTCCAATCTAACACTTTAATGGTTATCTATAAGAGATGATAATTTGTATTTACACTCTAATAATTTAAGTGCCTTTCAAAATACCATCTATCTCATGCATTGTCAGAAAAGGCAATATTGTCCCCAAGGACAGTATTTAGAAATAGGGTGAAAACTCTTAGCTACTAAAATGGTTTGTGACCCTCCAAAGTTCAAATTTATAAAACCAAATCCTATTTCTTTCTTTTTTTTTTTTTAAAGAGAGAAAGAGCACATATGTGAGTGGGGGAGAGGGGCAGTAGGAGAGGGGAAGAGAGACAGAGACAGAGAATATCTAAGCAGGCTCCACACTCAGCACAGATCCCAAAGTGGGCTCGATCCCATGAGCCTGGGATCATGACCTGAGCCAAAATCAAGAGTCGGACGCTCAACCAACTGAGCCACCCAGGTGCCCCCAAGTCTTATTCCTTCTTTTTTTCTTATTTTTTTAAAATTTAAGTTTATTTATTTGAGAGAGAGCAAGCAGGGAAGGGATAGAGAGAGGAGAGAGAATCCCAAGGGCTGTATGTGGAGCCCAATGCGGGACTCAAACTCACAAACCATGAGTTCATGACCTGAGCCAAAACCAGGAGTTGGATGTTTAAACCAACTGAGCCACCCAGGCACCCCAAGTCTCATTCTTTAATACTAATTTATCTAAATAGTAATTTAACTTTTCTCCTCAGGAGACAACAATGAAAAAACGATTTAAGAAACACTGATCTACCGTAAGAAACAACAAAGATTATTCCTCCCATCCATAACAGTTTAAATACTCAAAAGATTTTGCAGAGTAAGATACTGTACAGAAAAAAGTGCTTGAAGGAAATACTGCCACAATGTTAACAGTAACCACCTCTGACTGCTATATTATGGCCGATTTCTTCCCTTGTATTTTTATTCTGTTGAGGTACTTGAAAATGTTTCACAATGAAAATGTTACTATGATAGAAAAACAAGTAACCTAGAAAATAAATGACTTTAAATAAGAAAAATTGTATTTTCTTGTATATGACATCAAATTAAAAAAATACTACTCTAAATAAATGGCAGAGACATTTAAGGTTAACTAATTCAAGAGAGTAAGGTAGTGGGAAACAAAATAAGCAAAGATCATTAAGATCCTCTGAGAATATGCACTAGTAGATACGAGATTGTGAATTCAATACTCTAAATAAAGTCCTCATTAAAATAAATACTTTGCCCTATGACTTCAGATTGGAGATAGCTAACATCTCATTTTCAAATATATATATACAACTCCACTGATAACATATATGGGGGATAACCCATATGATATTTCTCATATGAAAATCAGTTAAATTATGTCATACAGAAAGGCTTATGGGAACAAAGAAAAAAAATCAAATATAATCTTAATTGTGCAGTCACCTATTCCAACATATACTCCACACACAAATATTCTATTAACAGTAAGTATCTACCATGTCCTCTAAATCTTGCTTTCTTTTCCCACTTTCCCTGGGTACTATAACCCATTCCCCATAGTGATCTCAATTATCTTTATATTTGAGACCCACATCTGAATTTCTGGCTCATATAGTTCTCCGTAATGCCAAACCTAAATAAGTAATTTCCTACAAGTTACTTCCATTTGTGATGTGCCATGGACACCTAAACCTGTCTACAACTAACTAAATCATCGTGACCCCTCAAAACATATTCTCTCTCTGTTCCTCTAACCAATGTAGATTAGACAGAAGATCCCACCCAGTCACTTAAGCCAGAAACCTAGGTCATACAGGGGCGCCTGGGTGGCTTAGTCGGTTGAGCGTCCGACTTTTGCTTAGGTCATGATCTCGCGGTTTATGGGTTCAAGTCCCGCGTCGGGCTCTGTGCTGACTGCCAGCTCAGAGCCTGGAGCCTGTTTCAGTCTGTGACTCCCTCTCTCTCTGACCCTCCCCTGCTCACGCTGTCTCTCTCTCCTAGAAATAAATAAAACATTAAAAAAAAATTAAAAAAAAAAAAAAGAAACCTAGGTCATACAATCAACTTGTTTCTCCCCTTCATTCCCCAAAGGCAATAAATTCACCCAATTCCATCAAACCAAATTCTCTCCTGAATTCTATCAAATCCACCTACTTCTTTCCATTGTTACCCTTCAACGGCCATTACTCCAGATCACTATGTTACAAGTATGTCCAAACTAGTCTCCCTAATACCAGACTTGCTTCCCTCAAATTCATCAACTACATCAGAGACAGAGGGCTCCATCTAAAATGTAAATCTGATCATGAAATCTAAGCAGCTTCCACAATACTCTACTACATATCATGGTTTATGGGCCTTGACATATGTGTCAGCCTCACTTCCTACCCATTTTTTTATTATATATACCAGTATTACTGAAATGGGGGAGGGGGCTTAATTATCACCTATGACCAGAATGCTAAGCTCCAAAACACTAATAATGATGATATCTGGGTTTTTATTTTTATTGTGTGTTGCTTTAGAAAAAGGAACAACCTTTATTTAAAAAAAAAAAAAGTTACTTCTGGAAAAACATTTACAAAACTTACTGATTTATCAATGTTCATTGGATCAACATCAGCCAAGCTTGCACCCACTTTGACACGTTCTCGGAGAATACCACTAGCTAAATCTTCTGCTCTGAAGTTCATAGGCAAACATCTGAAATCCATAAAAATTCAAGAGGAGACCATTAAAAGTTTCACATTTTTAAGGTCAAAATAAGTGTAAATTTCATCTTTTTCCTTTTTCAATTTTCTAAAAACCCAGAAAATAACAAAATATAAAATAACAAAGGATTTCATATTTTTAAAGTACTTTTCCTAAGTTCCTTTCAAGAGACCAAAACTAAATTTATTCACTAGACAAAGCAAACAAGATTATTAAACTACTTATTTGTCCAAAGAACCCAACCTATTCCAACTTAGAAAACAACACACCTGGTATTTAATATCAAACAAACATGAAATACAGATCTACTATATGGATATAATATACAGCATTAAATAAACTCAAACTTTATTATAGTATTTCAAGTTCTCCTCAGGTATTATGTGGGTATGTCTACTCAGTTTACATGATTAAAGAAATTTCCTTTCCTTTAATTCAAAGGTAACCAATTCTAGATCACATCTTTAGAGCTAACCTTTATGTTCTGTTTAATTCCCTTAAGACAGATCTTTAGCCACCTAAAATTCTATACTGTATTATTTAATTTTATTACCCTTAAGAAAATAATCTACTTCCTCTTTAAACCTTGGATAGTTACCAAAAGATGACATAAATAGCCTCAAAAAAGTAGAACTTCTAAAATGAATCCACTTTTCACAGACATTTCTGAATCTTAACTTACCTTAAAAATATATTTCCAAATCAAGTATCAGAATAGTTCAGATCAAGTAGACATTACATTATCTTATTTAAACTTAGATTTTTGGGGTGCCTGGGGGTGTTTAAGCATCCAACTCTTGGTTACAGCTCAGGTCATGATCTCACAATTTGTGAGTTTAAGTCCCATATCGGGCTCCATACTGACAATGCGCAGCCTGCCTGGGATTCTCTCTCCCTCTCTCTCTCTCTGCCTCTCCCCACTTGTTCTGTCTCTCTCTTGAAATAAATAAATAAACATTAATAAACAAATAAAATAAACTTTTTTTCTCTTACATTTTCTTTCCATCATCCACATGTGGAATTCTTTTCAGCATATAATCTATAATAATCGAAACTTGTTTCCAAGAACCAGTAACTGAGGGGCACCTGGGTGCTCAGTCAGTTAAGTGCCCGACTTCGGCTCAGGTCACGATCTCGTGGTTCGTGGGATCAAGCCCTGCATCGGGTTCTGTGCTGGCAGCTCAGAGCCTGGAGCCTATTTCAGATTCTGTGTCTCCCTCTCTCTCTGCCCCTCCCCCACTCATTCTCTCTCTCTCTCTCTCTCTCTCTCTCTCTCTCTCTGTCTCAAAAATAAATAAAAACTATTTTAAAATTTTTTTTCAAAAAAGAACTACTAACTGAAATTTTGGTACTTCTACAATAGGTATGTAATACCAAATTACAGAAATATTTTGCTAAATGTACATAACTTATCTCTAGTAGTATAAGCTAGAAATAACTCAAATTTTAAAGAATAAATTATAATTTGATATTCTAATTACTTACTAGACAAAACACTGGTTTTCACTCAGTGAAAATTCTTTTTTTTTTTAATTTTCTTAATGTTATTTATTTATTTTTGAGAGAGAGAGAGAAAGAGCACAAGCAGGAGAAAGGCAGAGAGAGAGGGAAACACAGAATCTGAAGCAGGCTCCAAACGACTAAGCCACCCAGGCACCCCAGCAGCGAAAATTCTTGAAGTTTTAGTGAACCATATAGTAATCAGTCATTGACCCTAGTTAGGGAAAGACCACCAGATGGCACTCACTGAGCCAAAATAAAACAAATTTTGCAATAAAATCCCAGGGCTCTTGAGATGACTCTATTAGAAACCAAATCTTCCTGAGTGCCATAATCACTGTAAGTCTCTAAAATCAACTTCATTAGGGGCACTTGGGTGGCTCAGACAGTTAAGCATCTGACTTCAGCTCAGGTCATGATCTCCCAGTTCATGGGTTTGAGCCCTGCACTGGGCTCTGTGCTGACAGCTCAGACCCTGAAGCCTAGAGCCTGCTTTGGATTCTGTCTCCCTCTCTACCCCTCCCCTACTTGTGTTCTCTCTCTTTCTCTCTCAAAAAATTAATAAACATTTAAAAATATACATAAAATCAGCCTCATTAAATGAATTTGGATTACAGGAGAAGAAAGGTACCAAAGAAAAGACTACAATAGGGGCTGGCTGCTTCCCTTTGGGTCTTACTCCTGTACCTTCCTGCACATTCATTGAGTACTTACATAGTAAATAATTTATGAGAAGTTTCCCAAGGTTAGATCTCTATTTTAAGAATTACTAGGTAGGGGCGCCTGGGTGGCTCAGTCACTTAAGCACCTAAGTTTGTGAATTAGAGCCCTGCATCAGGCTAAGTGCTGACAGCTCAGACCCTTGAGCCTGCCTGAGACTCTGTGTCGCCTCCCCCGCCCCTCCCCCACTTACATGCCCACACACATACACACATGCGCGCGCACACTCTCTCTCTCAAAAACAGATAAAAATTTTTTAAAAATTTTAAGAAAAATTAGCAAGTCGGGGCGCCTGGGTGGCTTAGTCGGTTAAGCGTCCGACTTTCGCTTGGGTCATGATCTCGTGGTTCGTGGGTTCGAGCCCCGCTCAGGCTCTGTGCTGACTGCCAGCTCAGAGCCTGGAGCCTGTTTCAGTCTGTGACTCCCTCTCTCTCTGACCCTCCCCTGTTCACGCTATCTCTCTCTCTCTCTCCTAGAAATAAATAAAACATTAAAAAAAATTTAAAAAAAAAAATAGCAAGTAAAAACCAAATCAGCACTTTACTCTGGTCTAAAATATGTACTAGGGTGCCTGGGTGGCACAGTTAAGTGTCTGATTCTTGATCTTGGCTCAGGTCATAACCTCACAGTTTGTGAGTCTGAGCCCTGCATGAGACTGCCCTAATGGCACAGAGCCTGCTTGGGATTGTTTCTCCTTCTTTCTGCCCCTCTCCATTTGTTTTCTTTCTCTCTCTCTCTCTCTCTCTCTCTCTCTCTCTCTCTTCAGGATAAATTTAAAATATTAAAATTAAATAAACAAAATATGTACTGACAACAGTGTTAGCAAAATACCGGTATACATAAGAATCCCATTCAAAAAACAACTGTTCGGGGCACCCGGGTGGCTCAGTCAGTTGAGCATCCGACTTCAGCTCAGGTCATGATATCGGAGTTCATGGATCTGAGCCCTATGTTGGGCTCTGCTGACCACTCAAGAGCCTGAAGCCTGCTTCGGATTCTATGTCTCTCTGTCTCTCTCCATTCCTCTCTCATTCTCTCTCTCTCAAAACTAAATAACATTAAAAAATTTTTTTGCTAAATAAAATAACTGTTCTTGGGGCATCTGGCTGGCTCAGTCAATAGACCATAAGACTCTTATTCCTAAGGTGGTAAGTTCAAATCCCACAATGGGCATGGAACCTACTTAAAAAAATAAATAAATAAAAATAACTGTTCTTCCTTTTGTCTACCATGGATATAACAATAAAAAATTTACTAACCTGTTTCTTGCTCTTGCCATGCTCTTTGATTTCCTTCTTTCAAAGCGTTCTTCATCAGAAGAAGTTGTGTCACTACTATGAATGGCATGCTTCTTTCTCCTATTTAAAGACAGTAAAATCCTTAACATCATTATATAGCAGCAAATAGTTTCTAAAAACACATTGTATGAGTGCCTGGGTGGCTCAGTGAGTTAGGTGTTCAACTCAAATTTCACTCAAGTCATAATCTCACAGTTTATGAGTTCAAGCCCCAAGTCAGGCTTTGTAATGACAGCACCAAGCCTGCTTGGAATTCTGTCTTTCCCTCTCTGGTTCTCCCTCTCTCTCTCTGTGGTTCTGTCTCTCTCTCTCTCTCTCTCTCAAAAATAAACTTAAAAGAAAAAAAAAACACATTGTAGAAGGGCACATGGGTGACTCGGTTAAGCGTCTGACTACTGATTTCAGTTCGGGCCATAATATCACAGCTGTGCAATCAATCCCCTTGTGGGGTTGGTGCTAGGCACAGGCCCTGCTTAAGATTCTCTCTCTCCTTCCCTCTCCGACCCTCTTCCATTAACATGTGCCCACATGCACACACTCTCTGTCTCTCAAAAAATAAAAAACACACTGTAGAGACTGTTAGCTATAGAGAACAAAGTGAGGGTTGCTAGAGGGGAGATGGGGGGAATGGATTAAATGGGTGATGGATATTAAGGAGGGCACTTGTGATGAGCACCAAGTGTTATCTGTAAGTGATGAATCACTACTAAATTCTACTCCTGAAACCAATATTACACTATATGTTAACTAACTAAAATTCAAATAAAGTTGAAACAACAATAAAAAAATAATAAATAAATCATACTGTAAGCATCATATCTATAATTAATTAATCAGTAGATTTACTTATAGATTTATAGTAATTTGTTCAGCAAAATTACTAAGATCCTTTGGCTTATCTAGTTTATATCTAATGATGTATAAACATGGTACCTTCTGAGAGGAAAAAAAGGAGAGGAGGAGTCTATAATTATTCAAATAGGGTTGTGCAGGAATGGAGTCAAGCAACAAATTTAATTTGCATCCCTATTAAGTGAATATGTATCAATGATTTAAAAATTTCACTGGAGGGGCGCCCAGGTGGCTTAGTCAGTTGAGCGTCCGACTTTCGCTCAGGTCATGATCTCGCAGTTCGTGGGTTCGAGCCCCGCATTGGGCTCTGTGCTGACTGCCAGCTCAGAGCCTGGAGCCTGTTTCAGAGTCTGTGACTCCCTCTCTCTCTGACCCTCCCCTGCTCACGCTGTCTCTCTCTCTCTCTCCTAGAAATAAATAAAACATTAAAAAAAATTTTTTTTTTAATTTCACTGGAAAAGAAAGTGTGTCTTTTTCTCTTATTTTCCTTTTCCCAAAGAATCAGAAATAATCCAGACACTAAAGAAAACAATACAATGGCTGACAGAGAGAGATTAAGATCTTCCCAATTAAGATACATCTTATCTGAGTTTCTTATAAAAGGTATAAAGAATTTTTGAAGAAAAAAAGAAATGGCTTATAATCAGAACTACTATGGAAGGATTAAAAAATGTATCAAGCTAAATTCATCCTCAACAGAAATAATATTTAATGAATGCTATATCATTAAAATAGGTGATGACATCTCTAGGATACCTAAAAAGATATACATACATATTTATGTGCATCTACAAACAACAAATTAAACCAGACTGGCTTCTCATCAGCAAGAATAAATCAAAGAAGATATATATATATACATATATATATATATATGTATATATATATATCTTCAATCTATCAGTGAAGCAAGAACTTCAAAGGTTTGAGGGACATCTATTGGATTTAAAATTGTCTTTATATATATATAATATATATATATGAATATTATTCATCCATTAAAAAAAGAACAAAATCTTGCCATTTGCAATGACATGGATGGAGCTAGAGAATATAATACTAAGTGAGATAAGTCAGTGAGAGACAAATACCATATGATTTCACCAAATGTGAAATTTAAGAAACAAAACAAACAAGCAAAGGGGAAAAAATAAGAGAAAGAGAGATAAACAGTAAGAAAAAGACTCTTAACTATAAAGAACAAACTAATGGTTACCAGAGGGGAGGTGTTTTAGGGGATGGGTTAAATAGGTGATGGGTATTAAGGATTGCACCTGCTATGATGAGCACAAGGTGATGTATGAAGTGCTGAATCACTATACTGTACACCTGAAACTAATATAACACTGTATGTTAGCTAACAATTAAAATAAAAACCTAAAAATTTTTAAATGTTTATGTAAAAGGGCAATGGTAAACACTTAAAAGAAAAAGAAAAATTGAAAAATGGGCAGTAGAAAAGATAAGGGAATAGAAAGAAAAGAATGCTCAGGGTAAGACGATGCTCAGAATAAGAAACAAATTAATACTAACAAAAAACATGAAGCCATTATAAAAATTTTAAGTAAAAACCACTATAAAAATGCATGCCTTCCTAAATAAAACCAGACTAACTAGGTACAAATATAAGTACAAAACACAACAAAAAGAACCACATAGTGAAATTCTATTTGAATTACCAAAAACCTCTCCACAAGGCAAGATTCACTAAAACTAATGGATGAGGGGCGCCTGGGTGCCTCAGTTGGTTAAGCGTCCGACTTCAGCTCAGGTCATGATCTCACGGTTCATGGGTTCAAGCCCTGTGTCAGGCTCTGTGCTGACAGCCAGCTCAGAGCTTGAAGCCTGTTTCAGATTCTATGTCTCCCTCTCTCTCTGACCATCCCTGCTCATGCTCTCTCTAAGAAATAAATAAAACATTAAAAAAAAAAAAAAACCTAATGGATGAACAGCGAGAAAGATATACACAAAATCTCAAAGAATCTTCCCAAATCTTCCCAAAGATACTTCCCCAGTGCTGAACTCTATCAGACATTTAAGGAGAAGTAGCACCAATCTTACATAAACCCTTTCAGAAAACAAAAGAGAGAAATACCTCCCAACTCCATTAATGATACTAGCATAACTAACACCAAAACCCCCACAGACACAAAAAGAGAACATTACAAACCAATAACTTTCACAAAGAGAGACACCAAAAAAACAAAAAAAAATCTTAAGAGAACATTAACAAATTATATCTAGCAAACAATAAAAGCATATACATCATTGCAAAAAAAAAAAAGGTTTATCCAGAGAATATAATTCACATTAACAATAAAAGAGAAATACTATGATCAATTTGAAAAACATAAATCATTTACCAAAATTCAACATCCTATTATGATAAAAGCTCACAATAAAACAGAAATAGAGGGAAACTTATTCAATTAGAAAAAGGCATCAAAAACAAAACAAACAAAAAACAACCTTCAGCTAATACTCTTATTGGAGAAATAGTGAACGTTTCCCTAAAAATCAAGTATAACACATACCCACTCTCAACTTCTATTCACCACTTTACCAAGAATCCTAGCAAAATGATAAGGAAAGGAATAAAACTCACAGAGATGAAACTGTCTCAGTTTCCAGATGATATCGTTTATACAGAAAATGCCCAGTAATCTACAAAACTACTACTAGAACTAATAACAAAACCTGGCAAGATCACAGGATAAAAAGTTACTAGACAAAACAATTCTGTTTTTAAATCTTAGTAGCAAACAATCAGAAAGTAGTGCTTTTAGGGAGTATTTTTTAATGTTTGTTTATTTATTTTTGAGAGAGAGAGAGAGGGGAAGAGAGAGAATCCCAAGCAGGCTCCACACTGTCAACACAGAGCCCCACCATGGGGCTCAAATTCATAACCTGTGAGATCATGACCTGAACTGGAATCAAAAGTCAATTACTTAACTGACTTAACCTGAGCCACCCAGGCATCCCCAGAATATTTTTCTTAAGTTTTTATTTATTCTTAAGCAATTTCTATACCCAACACAGAGCTTGAACTCATGACCCCAAGATTGAGTCACATACACTCCTGGGGCACCTGGGTAGCTCAGTTGGTTGGGAGTCTGATCTCAGCTCAGGTCATGATCTCACTCTTCAGAGTTTGAGCCCCACATTGGGCTCTGTGCTGATAGCTCAGAGCCTGGAGCCTATTTCAGATTCTGGGTGGGTGGGTGGGTGGGTGGGTGGGTGGGTGTGTGTGTGTGTCTGCCTGTCCCCTGCTCTCGAGCACACAAGTGCTCTCTCTCAAAAAAAAAAAAAAAAAATTAAAAAAAAAAAGTCGCATGCTCTTCTTACTGAGCCAGCCAAGTGCCCCTAGAAAGTAGTTTTTAAAAGTAATTCCAATGAAGCCTTGAACATAAAGCATTTAAAAATAAATTTAAGATACAGGAAAAACCTCTGCACTGTAAACTACAAATCACTGCTAAGAGAAATTTCAAAAGATTTAAATAAATGAAATGATATATACCATGTTCATGGACTGACTAAATTATTATTACAATACTGATTCCATATTGACCTACAGCTTCAATATAGTCCAAACAAAATCCCAGGAGCCTTTTACGATAGAAACTAACAAAGGGTGCCTGGGTAGCTCAGTCAGTTAAGCTTCCAACTTCAGCTCACGTCATGATCTCATGGCTCGGCTGGTGAGTTCAAGCCCTGAGTTGGGCTCTCTGCTGTCAGCAGAGCCCACTTCTGATCCTCTGTCCCCTTCTCTCTCTGCCCCTCCCCAGTTCATTCTCTCTAAATAAACTTTAAAATGAAAGAAAGAAAGAAAGAAAGAAAGAAAGAAAGAAAGAAAGAAAGAAAGAAAGAAAGAAAAAGAAAAGAGAAGAAAAGAAAAGAAGACGGAAGGGAAGGGAGGGAGGAAGGAAGGAAGGATGGACGGAAGGAAGAGAAAGAAAGAAAGAAAGAAAAGAAAAGAAAAGAAAAGAAAAGAAAAGAAAAGAAAAGAAAAGAAAGGAAGGAAGGAAGGAAGGAAGGAAGGAAGGAAGGAAGGAAGGAAGGAAGAAAGGTCACTAACAGGGGCGGGAACCTGGGTGGCTCACATGTTTAAGCATTTAGACATGCAACTCTTCTTTTTTTTTTTTTAGGAGAGAGAGAGAGAGACAGCGTGAGCAGGGGAGGGTCAGAGAGAGAGGGAGTCACAGACTGAAACAGGCTCCAGGCTCTGAGCTGGCAGTCAGCACAGAGCCCGACGCGGGGCTCGAACCCACGAACCGCGAGATCATGACCCAAGTGAAAGTCGGACGCTCAACCGACGAAGCCACCCAGGCGCCCCAGACATGCAACTCTTGATTTCAGCTCAGAACACTTCATTCCTGGTTCATGAGATCCAGCCCCACATCAGGCTCTGTGCTGACAGTGCAGAGTCTGCCTGGGATTCTCTCTTTCTCCTCTCTCTCTCTGCCCCTCCCCAACTCATGCACAAGCACACGCACTCTCTCAAAATAAATAAACTTTAAAAAGAAAGAGAGAGAGAGAGAGAAAGAAAAAGAAAAAGAAGAAAAAAGAAAAGAAAGAAAAGAAAAGAAAAGAAAAGAAAAGAAAAGAAAAGAAAAGAAAAGAAAAGAAATTAACACGGGAGCCTGGCTAGCTAAGACAGAAGAATGTGTAACTCTTTTTCCCGGGGTCATGAGCTTGAGCCCCAAATTGCATATAGAAACTACTTAAAAGAAAGAAACTAACAAGCTGATTATAACATTTAAATGAAAATGCAAAGGTCCTAGGATATACAAAGTAATTTTTAAAAAGAAGACTAAAGTTGAAGGACTTACAGTATCTGATTTCAAGATGTACTATAAAGCAACAATAATCAAGACAATGTGGTGATGCTTGATAAGTAGGACAAAATCCAGAACCAGACCTACATGTATACAGGAAATAAGTTTTTGACAGGAGTACCCAGTCAATTCAGCGAGGCATCTTTTTCATTAAGTAATGCTGAGATACTGGATATTTGTGTACAAAAAATGAACCATGTTTACCTCCTATAACACACAAAGCTAAAACTATAAAACTTCTAGTAAAACACATGGGATAAAACTTTTGTAATCCTATGGTAGAAGAAAGTTTCAAAAAGCACAGACTATAAAAGAAAAATGGATATTCTGATCTTCATAAAAATTTGAAACCAATAAAAGATGGACAGTAGATAGTGGGAGTCAGGTTTCTCAATGTCTGAAAGTTACAAGATACACAAGAAAGATTAGATACTTTCTAATCCATTGTGATACTGGATTAGAGTAACAGGCTTCAGTACAAACTAATCTTCAGCTTAACACAGATACAGATAGATACAGAAACAACTGTAACTGTGCCTGCATCCATAGGTTAGGGTATATACATACATTATGGCTATCTGTGAGGCCTTGCAGCAACAAATACACACAGTGTCTAGATGCTGGCTTCTAAATATTATTCTCCAATAACCGGAAACAGGGCTCCTTAGTGAGATGCCTTATCCTAAAGCTGGGGCATGGAATATACACAATGAACCTAGCACATGTTGTAATGCCAGAAAAAAGGAAGTACTCAAAAACCAAAAGGAGGGAGGCATGTGAAAAGGACACAGGAGACAACCTGAAAATGTTTCCAATGGCTAAAGTAGGTACAATTTGAACAACAAAATAATACAGGACTGCATTAGAACCCAAAACATAAAACAAATATGCATGTATCCATACTGATAGAAATGACTGAATAATATATTTAATATATTTTCTATATTTAATATAATTATATTTTATGTTTGCTAATATAAATGTATACACTTTATATATTAATATAATTTTATAATTTAATATATCTTATATATTTAATAATATAAATGGTTGAATAAATATTTTTTAGTGGAAGGATGCCAATGTCTTATAAAATAATTTCAAGTAATACAGGTAGATAATTCCCCCTCTGGAGATGGAGCTTTATTTCTCAAACCATTACCTTCCCTTGAAGGTGTGTTAGACTTACTTGTTTCTGTAAAGAACAGACTATGGAAATGGAAAAATCGTACCTTTACAGTGGAGAAATGTGGCAAGCATGACTCTAACCAAGTGATAAAGGTTAACTTAACATTATCAGTGATGTCATGTGGCTATGTTTCCCCTTGATGTGATACAAGAAGGATCCTTTTCTATCTTTCCAAAAATCCCTAACCCCAGTCTAATAAAGAGGAAAACATGATTAGACAAAACGGGGGATGTTCCATAAGACAGAGACAGGATTCCTCAAGATTATAAACTGTTTTACTAGTGTTTTTATTTATTTCTGAAAAAGAGAGAGACAGCATGAGCAGGGGAGGGTCAGAGAGAGGGAGACAAAGAATGTGAAACAGGCTCCAGGCTCTGAGCCAGCTGTAAGCACAGAGCTCAAAGCAGGGTTCGAACCCACAAACCATGAGATCATGACCTGAGCCGAAGTTGGACATTTAACTGACTTGAGCCACCCAGGGGCCCCAGGATTCCTCAAGATTATAAAGATCATAAAAAACAAGGAAAGGAAAACAGAAGAACTGTCACAGACCAGACACTATGGAGACACAACAACTAAATGTAGTATGGTATCCTGAATTCAATTCGGCAGCAGAAAAAGAACATAACTGGGGTGCCTGGGTGGCTAAGTTGGTTAAAAGTCCAACTCTTGATTCCAGCTCAGGTCATGACCTCACAGTTCATAGGATAAAGCCTCACATCAGGCTCAGCCCTGACAGCACAGAGCCTGCTTGGGATTCTCTTGCTCTTTCTGCCCCTCTTCTGATTGGCACATGCACACGCACTCTCTCAAAATAGACGTTTAAATAAATTTAAAGAAAGGAAACAAAAAGAACATTAATGGAAAAAATTAAAATCCAAATAAATTGTGGAAGTTGGCAAGTAGTTACATACCAATGTCAGTTCTTAGTTTTAACAGCCATGCCACAACAACATGTTAACAATGACAAAAATTGGCTAAGTGGTATAAGGGAACCTCTATACTACCTTCACAACTTTTCTGCAAAGCTAAAATTGTCCCAAAATTAAAAATCCATTTAATAAATATTTTGTTTTAAACATCTACCCTTTAAAACACATCATTATGAGAACAAACGGCCAAGTCAAAGGATGGAGGAAACACTTGCAAAACATACATGAAACAAAAGATTTATGTCTAGAATATATTTTAACAACTCTTTAAACTCAGTAAGAAGGCAAACAACTTGATTCTAAGATGGCGAAAGAAAACAGAAACTTTATAAGGAAGATACAAAAAAGGCCAATAAGTAAATAAAATGATCCTTAACATGGTTAAAAACTCAGGAACAGCAAAGTAAAAACTAAAATAAGATACTAGTATATATTCATCAGAATGGCTACCACTGGGGCACCTGGGTGGCTGAACTGGTTGAGCAACCAACTCTTGGTTTCAGTACAGGTCATGATCTTACGGTTCATGGCTTCAAGCCATCCCAGGGCAGAGACTGGGATTCTCTGTCTCCCTCTCTCATCTCCTCCCCCATTCGCTGTCTCTCTTTCAAAACAAGTAAATAGACTTAAAAAAAAAAAGGTTACAATTAACAAGACTCAACATACTAAGTGCTGATGAGGATATGAGCAAGTAAAACTCAAACACACTGCTAGCGAAATTGTAAAATGGTTACAAAAATTTTGAGGATTGGTAATTTCTTAAAAAGTTAAATATTACCGATCATTAAGACTTACACATTCCACTCATAGCTATTTACCCGAGAATTAAAACCTATTTCCACACAACGATTTACACACAAATATTCACAGCTGCCTTCTTTACAACAATCAAAAACAAGAAACAACCCAAATTTCCATCAAGAGATGACACATTTGGTATGTCCACACAGTATTTCTCAGCAATAAAAAGGAATACTTTACTGACATACATAACAACATAAATGAAACTCAAAAATCATTATGCTGAGTGAAGGCAGAAGAGTATATACTTTATGACAAAACTCTAGAAAACGGAAACAAATATACAGTGACAAAATGAAGATCAGTGGTGGTCTAGGGCCACACTAAAAAGGGGCACAAGAAAACTTTTGAGGATAATGTAAATATTCCTGATAGCAACAGTGAAATCACAACAACATGCATGTCTAAACTAATCTAATTAATTACTTTAAATGGGCAAGGGGCAGGGTTAGGTGAAGTTAGGTGGCTCAGTCAGTTGAATGTCTGATTCCTGATTTCTGCCCAGGTCTTAAGGCTCATAGGTTTTTTTTTTTTTTTAATGTTTTATTTAATTCTAGGAGAGAGAGAGAGATAGTATGAGTAGGGGAGGGTCAGAGAGAGAGGGAGTCACAGACTCCGAAACAGGCTCCAGGCTCTGAGCTGGCAGTCAGCACAGAGCCCGATGCGGGGCTCAAACCCACGAACGCGAGATCATGACCTAAGCGAAAGTCGGACGCTTAACCGACTAAGCCACCCAGGCGCCCCAAGGCTCATAGGTTTGAGCCCTGTGTCGGGCTCTGAGCTGCCAGCACATGGCCTGCTTGGAATTCTCTCTCCCTCTTTCTCTGGCCCTCCCTCTCTTTCTGTCTCCCTCTCTCTGTATCTGAGAAATAAACTTTGTTTATTTTCTATTATTTTATTTTATTTTTGAGAGAGAGAGAGAGAGAAAGAGAGCGTGCAAGCAGGGATGGGCAGAGAAAGAGGGAGACAGAATATGAAGCAGGCTCCAAACTCAGAGCTGTTGGCACAGAGCCTGACGTAGGGCTAAACTCATGGACTGTGAGATCATGACCGGATCTGAAGTCAGACACTTAACCAACTGAGCCACCCAGGTACCCTCCAGAAACAACCTTTTAAAAAAAATTTAATACTTAAAATGGGTACAGTTTATATAAATTATGCCTCAATGAAGTTGAGTTAAAAAACACAATAGGAGCCTAACAAGACATGACTACTAAATGTATGTGGTATTCTAGATAGAATCCTGGGACAGAGAAAGGGCATTAGCTAACAACTAAGCAAATCTGAATAAAGTATGGACTTTAGTACATAATGTCATATCACTATTAATTCAATATTTACAGCAAAAGCACCAAACTAGTCATAAACGTTAATGATAAAGGAAACTGGATATAGACTGTACAGAGACTCACTGCAGTAGGTCCAAAACTTTTCTGTGAATCTAAACCTATTCTACAATAAAAAGTTAACTTTTTTAAAAATAGCAAAGGCAAACAGGATCTGTGCATTTCTTTGCATGTAAATTTTACCTAAAAGAAAAAATAAACACTGAACTTTACTTATTTGATATCACACTGAAGAATTTAATAGAGAAGTATACTGAAGGCTGCCGCATACTTAAAAATGCATCTAAAAACTAAGATGGACTGGGGCACCTCAGTGGGTGCCCCAGTTAAGCATCCAACTTCAGCTCAGGTCATGATCTCAGGGTTCATGGGTTGGAGCCCCACACTGGACTCTGTGTTAACAGCTCAGAGCCTGGAGCCTGCTTCAGATTCTGTGTCTCCCTCTCTCTCTGCCCCTCCACCACTCGCACCCTGTCTCTCTCAAAAATAAACATTAAAAAATGTTTAAAAACTTAAGATGGGTTTACATATGGGTAGAGATATATATTTGATTTTTTTTTTTAAGTATAATAAAAGGGGCGCCTGGATGGCTCAGTCGGTTAAGTGGCTGACTTCAGCTCACGTCATGATCTCACGGTTCGTGGGTTTGAGCCCCACATCAGGCTCTGTGGTAACAGCTAGCTCAGAGCCGGGAGCCTGTCTTCGGATTCTGTGTCTCCCTCTCTCTCTGGCCCTCCCCTGCTCATGCTGTCTCTCTCTCTCTTAAAAATAAACATTTAAAAAATTATTTTTTAAAAAGAAAGCATTCGGTTACTATTCTTGTTTTGTTTTGTTTTGTTTTAAAGAAAATTCAATGATTTGGGGCACCTGGCTGGCTCGGTCATTTAAGTGTCTGACTTTGGCTTGGGTCATGATCTAGCGGTTTGTGGGTTCGAGCCCCATGATGGGCTCTGTGCTGACAGCTCAGAGCCTGGAGCCTGTCTTCGGATTCTGTGTCTCCCTCTCTCTCTGCCCCTCCCCCGCTCAAGCTCCATCTCTCTTCTGTCTCTCAAAACATAAACATTAAAAAAAATTTTTTTTTAAAAGAGAAAATTCAATGATTTAAAAAGCACATAAATCTTTGGGGCACGTGGGTGGCCTTACTCTCGATTTCGGCTCAGGTCATGTTCTCACGGTTCATGAGTTTGTGAGTTCCAGCTCCGGCACTGATAGCACAGAGCCTGCTTGGGATTCAATCACTCTCTCTGTGTCTCTCTCGCCCCTCCCCGGCTCATGCATGCTCTCTCTCTCAAAATAAATAAACATTTTTAAAATAAATAAAATAAAAAATAAATCTTTAATATGACAAAATTACATCTTTCTTAAGCATCAATCATACCATGGACATGCTAGGAGAATCCCCAATGAAGAAGAGGGGTACATGAAATTAATATGCTGAAATTAACTGTATTTAAATACAAATCAGAGAGAAAATATAATGGGAAAATGAAAAAAAGGACAAGGGAATCTTTCACAAAAGCAATAGGAAAGGTAAGTTACATAAGAAAAAAATTAACAATAAATTTCCAAGAACCACAGTTAACACTTTAAGACATAACTAAATAACATTAAAAACAAAAATAACACAAATAATGGAAAATCACATTCAAAGGAAAATTTAAGGGAGTAGCAATTATAAAGATTACAACATATTAAAAAGCCTCAACAACTTAAACAGTACTCAATATGAATGGAACAAATATTCAGAAACAGACCAAAACATATAATTTGATATATGATAAATTTGACAAAAAAATCATGAAGAAATCATGAACTGATTCAATAATAGAGTTTGGGAAAATTCACTTTTCCATTGGTGAAAAAAAGTTGGATCTGTACTACAAATCTTACACCAGGTTAAAATTCAAATGGATCAAAATTTGAAAATAAAAAAATGATACCATAAAAATAAACAAAGATGACCTTGAAAACTTTGGATTTGGGTAGGTTTTTTGAACTATGATTTAGAATCTCAGGGCGTCGGGTAGCTCAGCAAGTTGAGCATCTGACTCTTGATTTTAGCTCAGGTCATGATCTCACAGCTCATGAGTTTGAGCCCTGGGTCAGAGTCCACTGACAGTACGCAGCCTGCTTGGGGTTCTCTATCTTCCTCTCTCTGCCTCTTCCCTGCTCTTGTGTGTCCACTCTTTTCTCTTTCAAAAATATTTTTTAAAAAATCAAATCAAATCTAAAAACCCTAAAAAAAATAGACTGATAAGTTTGACAACATAAAAATAAAAACCTTCTGGTAAAGACAACTAAAAACAAGGTAAAAAAAAAAAAGGACAAAGTTTGAACCAAGGAGAAAGACTGGCAATTTATGACAAAGGACTAATCTCTTCAGTATATAAAAAACTACTTAAAGTATATAAAAGAGTAACAATCTATTAGAAAAATAGGCAAACTTTGCACATGTTTCAGAAAAAAGAAAAAACAAATGGCTTTAAACATATGAAAAAATACTCTGATAAGAGATACAGAAATTTAAAATAAACCAAGATCTCCTTTTCAACTCTCAGACTGACAAAAATGCTAAAGCTTGAGAATACATTTTGTTTGCAGGAACGTGGGAAAATAGGCCCTCTCATACACTGCTAGGTGGTTTGCAAACTAATCAGTTACAATCTTAAATTCCCTTTAACTCTGTCCTACTTGTGTGAATTTATCCTACAAATACATTTGTAAACATGTAAAATGAAGATTGTGAAGGCTACTCATTATATCACATTTTGTAATAGTAATGACTGAAAATCTCTCAATAAAGGACTAATTTAAAAATGATAGATATGTATAAATAGGTTAACTATAAACATAAGTGTGAAATTTCACTGTATAGAAATAAGACAGTTAAAATGAATTAAGTGAGAAAACAAGGTATAGGACAATGTGCACAGTATATCTTGTGTAAAAAGAAGAGCTAACAATGGATGTGTATGTACACATACATATATATGAACATATTCTCTAAGAATATACTCATGTTACTATGAGAGAGTAAGAGATTACTAAAACTAGAAAAAAAAGGTTTTCGTGTCTATTTTAAAATTTTTATTAATTGTACATTCATACTGAATATACTACCTTTTCGGAAAATGTAATACACAAGACAGTTTCAAAACCAGTGTCTTTTGTAACTATGTATAAAAGAAAGGGCAAAAGTGGGGGAAAGGTAGGAAAGACTAACTGAACCAGTATTTCAAATGAAAGTAATGTGAGTGGTTTAGATTCAACTCTACCAAGAGAGCAGAGAGCTATGTAGCACTGGGAAACATAACTGTTAAAAGAGTAACTATTCCAAGCAAAATGAACCAGAAAGAGAATAGTCACATGTAAGATAGTTACTGCTAGTCACTAATTAAAAAAGAAAGATACCACTTAGTCCCTCATTGGCATTGTGTTAACAATGGTATTAACATCAATAGGTATTAACATCAATACCTATATTCTAATTATAAGGCATTTTGTTATGTATTATTTAAAGGATATATCTAAATGACAGATTATAATTATTTCCTCCCTTTGAAAACCAACAAAACATACCTGATATGGCTTCTTCTTGCTGGAGATCTGTGAATATCAAACAGCGTGTTTTCTCTCTTTTTTTGATGAGCTGGGACTTAAAGAAAAAAAAGGGATAACACAGAAATAACTAATAAATTGATATATTGATGTATCAAAAGAGTAGAAATTACTTCTGTTAACTTTCTGAAAGCTAGTCACAGGTGTTCAAGTTTCAAATAATATCTAGAAGGAGCACAACAAAAATAAAAACTTTGTGGTAATAACTTAAGTTGCAAATACACACTCTAAAAAGATGTTAAATTAAGTATTTGTGACTTTTGGTTAAACAAAGATTTTTCAGTTATCACACCAAAAGCATGTCCCATAAAAAAATTAATAAACTGGAGTTCATCAAAATTACAAATTCTACTCTTTGAAAGACACTTTAAGAAAATAAAAGAAATAAGCTACAGGCTGAGAAAATATATGCAAATCACACCGCTGATAAAGGACTGATATCTAGAATACATAATGAACTCTCAAAAAACTCAATATTAAAATAAACAACTCAATTGGAAAAAATGGGCAAGAGACTTGAAAAGACACTTCACCAGAGATAACACTGGCAAATCAGCACATAAAGATCCTCAACATCACTGAGGAAATGTAAATTAAAACTACAATAGCTATGTATTAAAATTAATTTCAAAAAACTGATTGTACCAAGTGTTGGCAAGAGAATGGTGTGACTGGACTCTCATACACTTAGGGAGAATCAGGTGGTACAATCACTTAGGAAAACAGTTTGTACACCTAATCATAAAACCCAGCCATTCCACTCCTGAGTGTTACAAGAAAAATGAAAAAATATGCCCAAAGTTTTGCACATGAATTCATAACAACTTTATTTATAATAGAAAACACTAAAAATGTCAACAATCCAAACATCTACCCACAAATGAATGTATAAACAAATTATGGTATACCCATACAATGGAATGCTACTAAGTACAAGAAGAAACACATTACTGTTATATTCAACAACATGGATGAGTCTCAGAATTATGGTGAGTGAAAGACAATACTGAGCATATATTGTACATAAAATTCAAAAAAAGTATAAACTAATCTATGGTTAGAGACAGCAGATCAGATCAGTGGCTGCCTCAAGATTGGGATACAGATGGCACAGGAAGGTTAGGAGGAGATTACAAACAGGCAGGAAGGTATTTTGGGGGCTGATAAACATGTTCATTACCTTGATGGTAATGACAGTTTCATAGGTATATATCTAGGGTATTTCCAACTTGCCAAACTACATGTTAAATATGTACAACTGCAGCAGACTGTATTTCAATCATACCTCAATATTTTTTTAATCTAAAAAAAATGATTCACAATCCTTTTTCTATCTTTACACATCTTCCCCATTATTAACAGGGCTATCTGTGATAATGACTCCTCACTGGAATAAGGTCTGCATACCTAGGCTGCATATACTAGGGTGCCTGCCATAGTAACTCTGATTCACCCCTTCCAGAGAATCAAAAATCATTTTTGAACACAGGAGTTTGAGTATTAATATCTCATACAAATATCTTGGTCCTTCCTTAAATACACTACACTAAGTGAAAGAAGCTACACACAAAAGTCCACATAGAGGCAAACCTACAGACAGAAGGCACATTAGTGGTTGCCAAGGGCCAGGGGGATGAAAGTGTAGAAGTAAAAAATGTTCTGGAATTAAACAGTGGTGATGTCTGCATAACCCCTGTAAATATACTAAAAACTAGTAAACTGGGGCGCCTAGGTGGCTCAGTCACTTAAGCATCCAACGTCGGCCTGGGTCACAATCTCATGGTTCCTGAGTTCAAGCCCTGCATCAAGCCCCACATCAAGCCCCATGCTGAGCTCCACACTGGAAGTGTGGACCCTATTTGGGATCTTTCTCTCTGCCTCTCCCCTACTTGCACTTTCTCTCTCTCAAAATAAATAAATGAACTTAAAAAAAATAAAGAGTAATAAATACATAAATAAAATCTTTAAACTCCACAACACTAATATTTTTAAAGGGGTGGAATAGAATAAGCTACTCAACTACAAAAAGAAATTATTCAGCATTTCTTACCTATCGGAGGTGCTTGATATCTATCCACTGTTTTTCTTTGTCTCAAATTGTAAGGTCTATCATTTTCTTCTCCTTCTGCCTCCTCAACTTCTATATCTCCATCCTCCTCTTGAGATTCTAGTTTCCCCCACACAAAAGAAAAAGAGAACTGTTTTAATCCACAAGGATTGGTTCACTCTAGAACTGAATATTTACATTTTATCTTTTACTCTTTCTGCACAAGTAACATTTAAAAGTGTCAACATTTTATGATATAGTATATACCAACACAATTAAAAACCAACCGAGACAGATTTAAAAGAAAAAATAAAAAACCTTTCCTACAAATAATATAGTTCTATGCTAAATAACAGGTATACTTATGATCTTTCAATCTCTTTGGTCATACAAAGGTATAACAGAAGACAAATCAAATTTTTACTACAGCAAACTTCATTTTAATGCCCAGTTATCCACCAGTGAATAAGGTTAGTATTCAAATACCACTTGGTAGTTCAAAAAAAAAATATGCTTACAAGATAATTACTAATGTTAAAGCAAGAGCAATTTTTGTTGGCAATACAACGGTTTGTTAGGCCTGCTGACAATAGATAAGCACAAATTAGTTCTATTTTGGTAGGAAAATGCAGGTAGGAATTGGGAGGGAGCATGAGTCAGATTTCCAGGGTGTTAATATGTTTATTTCTTGACATAAGTGATCACTTTATAATTCACCTAACTACACACTTGAAAATAAAAATGTACATAAATCCTAAAGCTTATTTAAAAATAAATTATAATGTACATCAATCTAAAAGCTTATTTTTAAAAAGTGGTTTGGTTATAGCTACAATATGACAACATTTACAGTTTAAAATAAAAGTCTGAGGCACCTAGCTGGCTCAGACAGTACAGTATATGACTCTTGATCTCAGGTTTGTGAGTTCAAGCCCCACACTGGGTGTACAGATTACTTAAAAATAAAAACTTTTTAAAAATTAATTAAATAAGTCTGATGAAAATTTATTGATTTATGGTACCCAAATGCAATATACTTTGTGATTAACTTTTTAACCACAGTAATTATCAACATAACAAAACCATATTAAAGCACAGGAAAAAATGTAAAACCACTAGTGACACTGAGTGAAATAGGAAACTAAAAATGCAAATGACTTTATATTTTAGTCCTGACATCTGAAAGTTTATTCTAAGTTTGTAAGTATCTTTATTAAGTTCTAGAGAAAAATCACCAAATATATTATCTAAGTTACTCTTACCCAGATAAATCTGTTTAAACCTTCAAAAAATAGTGCTTTTTGAAAAACATCTGCACAATAACACACTATTTATTATGGGAAGAAATTCTAAACATGGCAAATCTACTCTGAAAACTCTACAAAGGTGTTCAGTTAATGAAAAGGCAAAAATCACATTATAAATCTGTCTCACCTATACTGATTTTCTCCAAAGGAAGCAATATAGAGGCTCTAGCTGTAACAACAATAATATTTGCTCAATAAAGCACCTTCATTAGAAATATCAGCTCTTCAAAACTTGCTAATAATATATTAATTAGAAAATTTGAGAAATAAACCCATTCATCTCCATCCAAGTTATACACATAGTACGAACTAGTAAGATTTCCTTGTAAAATAAACCTATCCTTCATTTACAATACACCAAATCTGAAAATCCACTTCAATAAAGATTAACACCTACAGAATCAAATCCTATAGATGTACTAGTCACTGATTTATAATCTTTGGGGCAAATGTACTTTCATCATGTTCCTAGATGCAGCCCTACAAATTCAGCTGGGCTCTTTGAGTTCAGAACCCAGACAAGTCTTGGCAAAGATCAGTACCACCCCCTCCACTAGAATTAGCAGTCCCTCTTTCTCTAAACTTTACCACTTACTCCTCAGTTGGTAACTAGATTTGGGATCCAAATAAGCAGAGATTCAGAGATTATGGGTAGAAGATGACTGTGGATAGAGACTTCCAATTAGAAACACAAAAGAGGCCTCACCTAACAACCAATCAGCTCATGACAAATGTCACACCAGATTAGGTCACAGGACCAATTGCTACTAATGAGATAAATTACATAATAAAGTATAGTGAAAGGCATTTTTCCAAATGAAGGTACAAACTCAGAATTCCAATCAAATAAAAATTATTCCAAATTACATAATAAAGACCCTAAAGCCAAAAATCAGCCACTCAGCAATCTTACACATGTATTACTTGTATATAATTTTCTTCCCTCCCCACTGAACTTTGTAGTATTTACTTCATAAAGTGCTTTACAAACCTTCTTCTTCACCCTCAGTAGATACTTCATGATGATTTTGTATCCCATAACTATTTCTTCTCAATGACTTTCTTCGCCTTTTCACTCTTGAATACATATCCATGTTTTCCTTTTAAAGAGAAAACTCTGTCAAATATTAACATGGAATTTATTCCTGACTATAAATATCATTAACCTAATGGGACAGGACCACTCTTGAAATTTACTGACCACCTATTTCCAAGACACAGATTTATGAAAAACGGTCAAGAGGAAAAATAAAACAAACTTACAAAATACTTGAAAATTTAAAACTACAGTGCCATGAACACACTTTCTCCCTCAAGCAAATTACAGTCTAGTAGAATGGAATAAGGTAAGTCACAGGTAACTATAAAACAAAGTAAAACGGGGGCACTGGGTGGCTCAGTCAGTTGAGCGTCCGACTTCGGCTCAGGTCATGATCTCACGGTTCATGGGTTCAAGCCCCACGTCAGGCTCTGTGCTGACAGCCAGCTTAGAGCCTGGAGCCTGTCTTCAGATTCTGTGTCTCCTTCTCTCCCTGACCCTCCCCTGCTCATGCTGTCTCTCTCTCTCTCTCAAAAATAAATAATATGCTTTAAAAAAAAAAAGTAAAACAAGTTAAATGCCATAAAGAAAGGTACAATGTAAGTAAGGGCGGCTGGGTGGTTCAGTCAGTTAAGTGTCCAACTCTTGATTTCAGCTCAGGTCATGATCTCACGGTTCACAGGTCTGAGCCCTGTATCAGGCTCTGCACTAACAGCTCAGGTTCAATCTCTTGGGATTCAATCTCTCCCTGTCTCTCTGCCCCTCCCTTGGGTGCACTCTCTCTCTCAAAAAAAAAAAAATAAATAAACATTAAAAAAACGCTTAAAAAAAAAAGAAAGGTAGAATGTATTCTAGAATTCAGAGAGATGATCCTCTTGTTGCTAAGGACGGGAAGGCAGGCAACATTTGAGACGAACCATGAAACAAAGTTAGGACTGCAACAGTCCCTAACCAAAAATATTATCAGAAGTAAATGATAAAGGAACAAGGATGATTTATTTATACTTGGGCAATAGTGTGTGAGAGGATAAAGTTGAATCCCGATTATGAAGGTCAAGGTGTTTTTAATTAATTCAGTACACAATAAAAAGAACATTAAAGGTTCAGATTAAAAAAGTAACAGAATCAGTAAACTGTTCTGACAAAAGTGTAGGGAATCTTTGGGGAAAGGTTGTGGAAAATAGAGTAAAGACAGAAGAAAAAAACATAAAATCCCAAACTAAAGTGGAAACAAAGGAACAATTCTGTTAATTCGAGAAAATCCAATGCTGCTGCTCACTCTCCCTCTGAAGCTCTCAACCAAAATAAAAAATATTTGCAAAGGTTGTTAAAGTAAATATACTCACAAATTCTGTATCTGTCCACATTCTAAGTCGTTCTACTTCTCCTGACCGACGATTCCGTCTGATGTTAATGTTGTCCATTTCCTGCAGTACAGCTTCAGCAGTACTACAATCACATAACAAAACTAGGATTCAGACAATTGTGAGACCACGTGTGTCATACACATGAAAGAGCACTCTTCATCAAAGCATAATTAAATTATGTGATATGTAACTGTAGATAGCATTCTAAGTAAATATCTTTCTGAATCAGCGCCATCAGAAGATAACGCCCCCCAAAAAATCCAGAACATCTTCTACCTGAATATATCTAAAACTTACAAAATAGGGGGAGAAGGAAAGGGGGTGATGGGCATGGAGGAGGGCACTTGTGGGGATGAGCACTGGGTGTTAGATGGAAACCAACTTGACAATAAACTATTAAAAATTTTTTTTAATTAAAAACTTTTTTAAATTACAAAATAGAACTTTTGCTCATAACTCCAAATATTTAAATCCACAATGCCACTATAAATAACTGACTACTAGATCCAAGGCAATGAAAACAAAATAGTAATTCAATCTTTTTATTTGAAGATGGTGTTAAGAAAATTTCTAGGATAAAGAATCAGTAAAAGTTTTAAAGCCAACATAAGGTTAACTGAACAGATAGTTTTAAAAATTAGAGAACACTGACCTCCATGAAATGCAGGCTAGCATTACCATATTTTACCTTTTAAACACATTCATATAGTACTTATTCTGTGTCCAGATAATGATCTAGGTACTTAACAAATAACAACTAATACTCAAATTTGACATTACCACTATAGAATATAATTTCTTCTCTTGTAAAATGGGATTGTACTGACCTCCCCTCTCAAGGCCACTGCAAGGTGTAAGCAGGATAATTTATCATCTGAGAAGAAAAATTTCATTGCATGTAGAAACTGAGCAATCTGCGAGGCTCATTCACTAGCTATATCCCATATACCCAGTCTCAGAAAACCTTTAATTCAAAATCTTGACTAAGCAAAACTATACTTACTACATATTAATAATGGAACTTAATGTTGCTTGAAAATTGTCAAAAACAAATTAACGAATAATAAAGGAACAAAAAATAAGGAACAATTAAAACAGAAAAAAATATTTTTTATATTATTTACAAACAAGAGCTTAAAAAGGAAGAGAAAATTTAGCTATTTACATAAACTATTAAAACTAATAAAATGACTAGAAACTGATAATCATTGCTAACGACTGTTAATTCAAATTAAGCTTTAAAATAATGGCATTTATTGCTAACTCAGTGCTTATTTTTTAAAACATAACAAGCTTAGGGGCGCCTGGGTGGCTCAGTGGTTAAGCCTCCAACTTTGGCTCAGGTCATGATCTCATGTTCGTGGGTTCAAGCCCTGTGTCGGGCTCTCTGATGACAGCCTGCTTCGGATTCTGTGTCTCCCTGTCTCTCTGCCCCTCCCCATCTCATGCTCTGTCTCTGTCTCAAAAATAAATTTTTAAAAACATTAAAAATAAATAAATGAAACAAAACAAGCTTAAAAATAAATGATTTTTTCAAATCTAAAATCTGATTTTGAAATATTGAAATCTGAAAAATCAAGTGAATAAATTAATTAAATGAAACTGCTTACAGCATAAGCATTCATACCTATTTACTAGTTGATCAAATAACAAACTCTGGTTCACGCTTTCAAATCTGTTTTTCCTGGAACGACAACTTTTTCTGACTTCCATGTCACCATTTATACAAGAAAGGTCCCCATCTCCCTTCTTCTCCCCTCGAAGGGGATGGCTTCGAAGGGCTACAAGAAGAGAGAGATTTATATTTCAAAGTATAGAGTATAAAAAGAAAAAAAGAAAAAATAATCAAAAATTCTTTTAAAAGACTACAAAAAATTTAATATAACCTCTTAAACAGTTTTTATCTCCAATAATCTAAAATTTTGATAACTGTTTATAATCCATCATAATAATTTTAATTATTTACTTTGTACTGATTTCTCAATGTTTAACAATTATGTAAGTATTCGCTATGACTGAAATCCAGTCATTTCCAACGGTATGCTGAACTTACTAGTAAATCACTGTTTTACCCCACTTTAACACTTACTCTAACAACATTAGTAAGAATTTCAATACTAACCAGTTTCATAACAGAATACTCACATAAGCTACTATGTCCGTTTGGTAATGTAGCACCAGGCTGAGAAGTTAACCTAGAACACAATTATATTTAATATGCAAACACATCAACATTCATTTAAAGAAGCAAGAAACGCAATACTGGTGGAGTCACTTTAATCTTTAAAATATCAACAATACTACTTTTTTTAATAGTAAAGACAACATTTATTTTACTCTAAGATTGGTAATGCACCAATTAATAAAATATACTAGTTAAGAGTCATTTTATTACTTCAAGAAAAGGTTTAATAACAGATTACAAACTGAACTTACTCGGTCTTCAACTCCATAAAGTCCAAAGGAGAGAGTTAAACTTAAGTTTAACATGTAGTATAAAGTTAACTGATATTATAATTTATTACAAGCAGCAATGACTACAGACATTTATTACTGGTTTTGGTTAACAAAATAAAATTCAAAACGTTGACAAATTTATTCAAACAATAATCTGTAAGAAGAAAAAAGTCTTTGAACACCAAAACTATTTAAGAATTTCTCAAATATATTAATTTCACATTCTAACCCAACAAATGAAAACTTAGCTAATTTCTCAAAATGGTCACTGTACAATTTTCCCCTTTGGGTGGAGGAAAAGAAATGTTAATTCAGTAGGAAGATACCTAAATGATTATCAAAACATCAAGACTTAAAAAACTCACAGTATACTTTGTGAAAACAAAAACTAAGTTGCTACATAATAAAAGAAGTGTCGATGTAAACTCACTAAGGTATTTCTAAAATGCCCAACAATTATTACTTTCAAAAATTAAGAAAAAGGTAAAGGACATTCAGAAAAAAGTAAATAGATAATTATCTTCTGTATGGTTTGCACAAAATTTTCTTTAAATGGAAGTATACTTTACACACAATATTATATTAGTTTCAGGGGCATAACATTGTGTTTGGACAAGTTTATATGTTATGCTGTGCTCATTACTAGTGTAGCAACCATTGGTGACCACACAACACTACTACAACACCACTGACTATATTCTCTATACTGTACCTTTTATCCCCATGACTTATTCATTCCATAAGTGGATGACTATATCTCCCACTCCTGTTTGCACAAATTTTCTTAACAAAAATATTATGTTTTTGATTACTCCAGTACTCTTTGTGTTAAATTTTAAATGTTAAATATTAAATGTTAATTATATATGCTCCTGCCTAATAAGGGTCATGGCTCGGATGATTAAAGGATATGCACAAAAACTCAAGCTGTTACATGTACACATACTGTCAAAAACACAAAAACAAAAAAACTCCAGCCCTCCTTTTTTCCCAGAAAACAACAAAACTAATACACTACTCCTCTTGGAAAGTACTTCATTTTTAGCATCTCTATATACAAAGTACATTATAAAGTAACAAAATTGGTATGTTACCAAGTCTTTTCTTGGAAGATTATACGTGTGAAATTCTTGAGAACCCACTTAAAATGACAGAGAAAAGTCAATTTTACTACTTCATAAATCTACTCTGACTCTGAACCCAACATAATACTAACTCAGTATGATGAATTTACTTATTTATAAGTCTTGGCTCCAAATGAACTTTAGCATATGCAAAAACCAAATGACTGAAATTTTACATATTTAAATTATTCAAAAAAATAAGATGCTAACCCTGGAATCATTCTACAAAAGAAATCTAAAACTTTCTGAACAACAGCAACATCACTGGAGAAAAAGCACAATATAAGCCTTTGTCCCTCTGAAGAAGACAATGCTTACTTGGCTTTTACTTCATTGCTAATGAAAGATAGTTTTCTTTTTTAAATTTTTTAATGTTTTATTTATTTCTGAGAGAGAGAGACAGCATGAGCAGGGGAGGGTCAGAGAGAGAGGGAGATACAGAATCTGAAACAGGCTCCAGGCTCTGAGCTGGCTGTCAGCACTGAGCCCGATGCGGGGCTCGAACCCACGAATCGTGAAATCATGACCTGAGCCGAAGTCAGGCGCTTAACCGACTAAGCCACCCAGGTGCCCCTGAAAGATGTTTTAAAAGGTAAAAATAAAAATTTATTCTTCAATCAATCCAATTATCTTACAATCACAGGTGTAGAGCATGTGACTGCAATTATCTTACAATCATAGATTATTGTCATTTTTCCATTACCATTTCTCTTTATAAAGATGAAAATGAACAAAAAGGATACAGAATATTAAATATCTGGATATGGAAAGAGAAAATACTAGTACTTTAAGAGTTGGCCTGCCTAGATAATAATACATAAGCCTAAAAACTCTCTTGAATCAAAGTTTCCAAAAGTTAATCACTTGAAATGTAACTAGGTAAGTTCACTGTTTAAATGAAAGCTCCTGAAAGCACCTGGGTAGCTCAGTCAGTGAAGCATCTGACTTTTAATTTTGGCTCAGGTCAAGATCTCACAGTTTATGGGATCGAGTCATGTATCTGACTCTGTGCTGTCAGGAGAGTCTATTTAGGATTCTCTCTCTCCCTCTCTTTCTACCTCTCCTCCTCTCCCTCTCTGTCTCTCAAAATAAATAAATAAACATTTTAAATAAATAAATAAATAAATAAATAGATAAATGTTGTTTCACCAATCAACAGTAATTTCTTTAAAAAATTTAGTAGTCATTACAAAGTCCCTTGGGATTCATTATTTTTCATAGTTAATACTAATTCTTATCTATATTCACTCTTCCCCCAAATGAATTATATTTGTAGCACAGTATTTTTGTGAAAGAACTTTAATAATTTTACTTTAGATGCTCATAAGACCATAGATTATCAAAATAAAGGAATCAGGATTCTTAGGCTCAGGACATAAAAACAAACACAAACCTTCAAATAAATCCTGATTTTCCTTTTTACACTATTTCAAAATCTAAAGTATTTACAAGGTTTCCTTAAAATTCAATTCTATTGAATAGAATATAGAGACACCTGGGTGGCTCAGTCGATTGTCTGACTTCAGCTCAGGTCATGATCTCACAGCTCATGAGTTTGAGCCCTGCATCAGGCTCTGTGCTGACAGCCCAGAGCCTGGAACCTGCTTCAGATTCTGTGTCTCCCTCTTTCTCTGCCTGTCTCCCACTCACACTCTGTCTCTTTCTATCAAAAAAATAATAATAATAATAAACATTGAAAAAAAAATTTTTAAACCACCAAAATATTCAAACACTGTAGCACTTACATTTCTAGATGAAAATTTGACTGAAAAAAACTTTTTATATTGCTTTTCTGCCAAAATATGAATAATAAATTCTGTTGGTATTCATTATTTCTCAAGATTTTTATTCAAGATCTACTTAGTATTTTTTTTAAAAAAAGGAGTATCACACCGAGGTACCTAAATGGAAGTAAAATTCTCTCCCCAAAACAATTTTTGAGAACTTTTTTTTTAACAAAAGACATGATCGAGATCAATTTACATAAAGGCCTTTGGAGTGGCTAAGAATTAGAAAATCTAGTCTGCTATACACACAAACTTAAAATTATCTTACAGTTAAAGGTCAAACTTGAACACTAAAAGAACATTTTAAAGAAACATTTATCTAGAAAAAGAAGCCTGATTCACTCATTTAATAAATATAGGATACAGATTACAACAGGTAGATCAAGTCTATAAGTGTAATTAAAGGGCAGTACTCATTTTAGTAATACCTGGATCTGTTTTATCTCACAGATGATGAATGAGTATGGGAAAAGGAAAAGAAAAAAAAAAAATCAACAGGCTATGATTCAAGATTTTCCTACTTATCTCCCAGACAATGCAAATTAAAAAAGTGGTTCATCTTCTGGAACATATTGAAATACAGACTCTTTAGACAATAGTAAATATATAATGCCTATGAAAGTCTATAAAACACCAAAGATTTTTTTCATTAAAGAGTAACAGTATCCAGAATTTACCTACACATATAAAATCAAATAATTTTTTGGTACTTGACGGAGGAAAGAAACCAAAGGATTTCCCTTTTACTTTTGTTTGTAGTCCGCACATCATCAACACTTCTACATCAAAGACTGGAGAAAAGAGAAGCTAAAAATTATGAGTTCAAAGTTTAAATCTTTTCTGTGTGTGTGCCTATCCTATCTTCAAGTTATTACTACATGATGGTAAGTGTGTAAAAATAAGTTTTCCTGATACATACTGAACAGACACAAAGTAAATTTAAATTGAAAACAGCCAAATGAAAGGTTTCCTTAAAAATTAGTTTTTATTTTACTTCATTTTGGTGTATCAATTCAAATGTAATATTTAATAATTTTAGAAAGGGGAGATTTTACTTTCAAATAAAATATAATTCTAATCAAATGTCTTTAAAGTTTCAGTATAAATATGTATACATATTCAAGATCTATCCAAATTCTTATTATTTTAAAAATAATGCCTTCTATGAAATACTATATATTTTTATAAAACGAATATATTTTATGTCATATTTAGAGAAAATTAAAACATAACAAAAATTATAAGTTTAAACAATTTACAAGTATTTCTAGACACTAGTGGCTTTATAATTTAAGAAAATTAGCACTGATATGAGCCCTGAATTATATCAAATAATTCATGAAAAAACAATGGGTGAGTTCTCACTTCTCACCTGGCCTGTCCGGTTGATATATTCCATTCCTCTCTCTGACCAGTACTTCGTGATTTTGATTTGTCTTTGCAAACAGAATCAGGTTGTTTCAAAGTGCGTTTGGCTGGAGGAGACACGTGGCTATCACTTAAACTACCATCAACTTCAGCTTTCTGAAAGACAAAGTTAAAAATGTATTTATTATCCCTATTAAAAATATAGAATTCTTAAATTCTTAATAAAGTATTCAACCAATAAATATTTACTAAATGAATCTCTCTACAAGTATAGCAAATGTAGTAATCTGTAAATAGAGAAACAAGGGAGTTAGATTAAATTTATAATCAGAAAAGCATATAGTTTCTTGTTTTTGTTTTAAAATAGTTCCCCTAGGAATAAACATAACCAAAGGGGTGAAAAATCTATACACTTAGTTTTTACACTGTAGAGGTGAAAAAACTACAGAAAGCTTATGAAAGAAATTGAAGACACAAAAAAATGGAAAAGTATTCCATGCTCCTGGATTGGAAGAACAAACATTGTTAAAACGTCGACAACTACCCAAAGCCATCTATGCAATATCTATCAAAATAACACCAGCATTCCTCACAGAGCTAGAACAAATAATTCTAAAATCTGTATGGAAATAGAAAAGACCCCGCATCATCAAAGCAATCTTGAAAATGAAAACCGAAGCTGGAGTCATCACACTCCCGGAGTTCAAGACCTATTACAAACCTGTAATCATCAAGACACTGATACAATGCAAAGCCAATCCACAAACACATTCAAACTTGAACCAGATACAGGATCCTATCCACGAACATATACTGCATTTAGTTCTCAGATCTCCTAAGTCTCCCTCAATCTGGAATCGTTCGCTAGGCCTTCCCCCGTCTTTCATGCCCTTTACTATAAAGAGTACAGGCCTTTAGTTCTCCAGAATGACCCTCAATCTGGATCTGATGCTCCTAATACTCACATTCTTGGAAAAAATATATACAAATGATACTGTGCATACTTTACTTACCCATCATTATGTGTAACTTTCATCACTTGGTCAATTTGGTATTTGCCAGGTTTCTCCACAATAAACTCACTACTTTTCCCTTTGTGTTTGATTAGACTCAATGTGGAATTATTCTGATAATTCACCAATATTCTGTTCTTCATCAAACTTTCACCATTCACCAGCATTAGTATCCATTGACAATTTTTGCTTTGATCTAATACCATTGTGATGGTGATTACCTAATCCCATCATTCCTTCTACATTTTTTAGTTGGCATTCTACTTTAAAGAGCTTTCCTTCCATCCCCTTGTCAGAATTCATTTACTCATTAACTTTATCAGTGTAGACTCATGGAGTCTTACTTTATACTATAGATTAGGGGCGCCTGGGTGGCTTAGTTGGTTAAGCGTCCGACTTTCGCTTGGGTCATGACCTCGCGGTTCGTGGGTTCGAGCCCCGCGTCGGGCTCTGTGCTGACTACCAGCTCAGACCCTGGAGCCTGTTTCAGTCTGTGACTCCCTCTCTCTCTGACCCTCCCCTGCTCACGCTGTCTCTCTCTCTCCTAAAAATAAATAAAACAAAACAAACAAACAAAAAAATTTATACTCTAGATTAAAATCCATTATCCTATTTTGTTGCTCAAATTACACAAGATTTTGGCAATCAAGGGCCCTTTGAAAGTGGTTCTTGTACCTTTTTGACATGTCCCCATCATTTGAATACTTCCTTGCTTTCTGACACAAAATACATCTCTAAATTCATCTTACACTTCCCTCCCTGACTCTAAAATTAGCCATTCTCCAAGAGGCCCTGACTCCTTTTAGTCATGGACAGAATTTAGAAACCAAGATCTGGACATTAGGTGTGCTCATTGTTACTAGGGTTTCATAGCTACTGAGTCCTCTCAGCAAAGAGTAGGAAATATATGAATATATATATATACACACACACACACATACATATAAATACACACATCTATACCTTTTTCTTCATCTGTGCATAAATAATAATATATGCATATACACCAAGGCTTCAAACTCTAAGTTCACATCTTAAGTTTCTTTCTAGACTTTCCCCTTTTACATTTGTAAGCTCTTCTCAGGGAGAAACCTGGCTTCCATTATCTTCAATACTTTTGCTTCAATACTTTGCTCTTTCAATTAATTTGCTTAATATAATTAATTTCTCAACCAGAGATGTCCACCTATCGCACTTCCATTATTCCCTCCCTAGCCACATATCCTCTGACTACAGGAAGGTCAATATCTGCACAGTAGCTCTCTTCTTCACCACTCAACTCCCAGGATACTGGGCAAATGGATTAAGGGTGGAGGGAAGATTAACCTTCCCTTTAGAGAAGATTTAATTCGTATGCTAATACTTTATTAGTTGACATTATAGATCTGTATTTCAAAGGTATATATTACCATTTTCAATATGCTACCATATACATTATTTCCTTTTATGCCATAAATTTAAGAAAAAACTATAAGAACTATTTATTTCATAAATGCATTTTTAAATATTTTCCCAAAGCAAGACAACTACATTACACAAATAACAAGTCAAAATGTCACCTAACAAACAAACTTAAGAAATGTAGTGCATGCTAGGAATTTACCCAAGGGATACAGAAATGCTGAGGCATAGGAGCACATGGACCCCAATGTTCATAGCAGCACTCTCCACAACAGCTAAAACATGGAAAGAGCCTAAGTGTCCATCAACAGATGAATGGATCAAGAAGATGTGGTTTATCTATACCATGGAATACTACATGGCAATGAGAAACAATGAAATCTGGCCATGTGTAGCCACATGGATGGACCTTGAGGGTGTTATGCTGAGCGAAATAAGTCAGGCAGAGAAGGACAAATATCATATGTGTGCGTATAGGAGGATTAGGAGGAACTTAACAGAGGACCAAGGGGGAGAAGAAGGGCGGAAATTGTGGGGGAAAGGGAGAGAGGCAAACCATGAGAGACTCTTGAATGCTGACAAAAACTGAGGACTGATGGATGTTGGGGGGGAGGAGGGATGGGTATGGAGGAGGACACTTGTGGGGATGAGCACTGGGTGTTATGTGGAAACTAATTTGACAATAAACTATTTGTAAAAAAAAAAAAAAAAAAAGAAATGTAGTGCAAAGCCTGCTTAGGATTCTCTTTTCCTCCCTTACCCTCAAAATAAATAAATAAAAGCTCAAACAAAGAAAGAAAAAAGAAAAAGAGAAAGAAATATTTGTAATAGGGGCACCAGAAATGTAGTGCAAAGCCTGCTTAGGATTCTCTTTTCCTCCCTTACCCTCAAAATAAATAAATAAAAGCTCAAACAAAGAAAGAAAAAAGAAAAAGAGAAAGAAATATTTGTAATAGGGGCACCCGGGCGGCTCAGCCAATAGAGCATGTGATTCTTTTTTTTTTTTTTTAATATTTTTTTTTTAATTTATTTGTAGGAGAGAGAGAGAGACAGCGTGAGCAGGGGAGGGTCAGAGAGAGAGGGAGTCACAGACTGAAACAGGCTCCAGGCTCTGAGCTGGCAGTCAGCACAGAGCCCGACGCGGGGCTCGAACCCACGAACCGCGAGATCATGACCTAAGCGAAAGTCGGAGGCTTAACCAACTAAGCCACCCAGGCACCCCTAGAGCATGTGATTCTTGATCTTAGGGTCATAAATTCAAGCCCCATGTTGTGCACCGAGACTACTTTACTAAAAATTTGTTCACAGAAAGAACAGTTTCTAATTTTGTGCTGTACTACAATTTAACATGAGCTAGTTTTAAAGCCACAAGACCAGGGGCACCTGGGTGGCTCAGTCAATTGAGCATCCAACTCCTGATTTCAGCTCAGATCATGAACCCAGAGTAATGGGATTGAGCCCCCACTTCCAGCTCCATGCAGAGTATGGAGTCTGCTTAAGATTCCCTCTCTCTCTCTGCCTCTCTTCCCAACTTGTGTTCTTGCTCCAAAAACAAACAAACAAACAAACAAACAATAAATAAATAAATAAATAAATAAGCAAGCCACAAGGCTACACTCATACTAAAAGACACAAAGGGAAAAGCAACCAGATATTCAATCAGAGTGTCTATCATTAAGGAAAATAAATATATTAGTTGTGTAACATCCAATACCACTTATTAAAATTACCAAGAAAACCTGTTCAGCTACTTCCAAACTACCCTTAGTAAAGGGGGGAAAACGATTTAAAATGCAATTCAATCATGTAATAGTACCTTATCAATAAACATGCTTACTGTACTTAACAAATGAGTGCTTTTTAAAATGTACTATTTCACTTCCTCAGGCTCTTGCCATCTCCAATCCCATCCTTTCCAGAGTAAATTAACTAACTAGCCCAAAGTCACATGACTAAAAAAAGACAGAAGAAAAAAAAAATTAGGTCCTGCCATTCCTAAAATACAACTCTTACTACTATCTCAAATACTCTACCCTTAGATATTTAGAAAAATACTAAGGTTAAAGCATGTCTTAAAGGTCATCTAACTCAACTACTCATTCAAGACCTAATTAGTGTCTACATTTCTCACGACAAATATGCTCCACCCCAGACCTAAACAATCAGAAACCTTTTTTTTTTTTTTTTTACAAGATTCCCCAGGTGATGGGGCACCTGGGTGGCTCAGTCAGTTGAGTGTCCGACTTTGGTTCAGGTCATGATCTCATGGTTCGTGGGTTCGAGCTCTGCATTGGGCTCTGTGCTGACAGCTAGCTCAGAGTCTGGAGCCTGTTTCAGATTCTGTGCCTCCCTCTTTCTGACCCTACCCTGCTCATGCTGTCTCTCTCTCAGAGATAAATAAAACATTTAAAAAGAAATTTTTTTAAAGACCCCCAAGTGATTCTTGTGCACATTAGTGTCTGAAAAGCATTATTATATAACACACTCATCTAGTACTCACTGAGAAAGCCACGTCATGTGTTCTAACCTAAGGCATGTCTGTGAATACAGAAACGGAACAGATGCCTGTGAACTACTTCATCAATTTAGATAGTCCAAGCCAGCATTATTCCTCCTAATCAAATCCCATCACTCACCCAACTTTTCCTGGGCGCCTAGCTGGCTCAGTTGGTATGCAACCCTTGACCTCAGAATTCTCAGTTCAAGCCCCACAGTGAGCAGCACTAACTTTAAAAAAAAAAAACTTTTCCTGAAAATCTTACCTGAAGGACCCAATATAAATTGACCTTTTCCCTCTACAGGCTGCAACTCTATTATATATTTTGGCATTTGGTTATATTCAACTTAATATGTTTACCATCTTTAAAATGTCATATTATAAGTCTTGAGATTCTAGCAAGATTTTAAGTTCTCACTTACAAAAAAAATACTTCATTTCTTTTTAATTGCACACCATACCAAGAGGGGGGAAAAGCTCAAGATTACCCAAAGTTCATTCAGTAAATTATTAATAGGAATTATTAGGAGAAAAAAGGAAGGTTCAGAGTCAAATAAGTTTGGAAACAATGAGGTTCAAGGTCCTTCGCTGTAGGACTTCTAAGAGCCTTATTTAATATGTTAATATGCACCATAAACCTCTAAGTATGGAGGACAGTATATAACATTTCACAAACTTACCTGATGGAACTCTTTTTTCATGGAGTATCTATAGGTCCTGAAGTTTTACAAACGTACTCTGAGAATAAGTACTACACACTTATTGAATTAAAGACAACATAGTAAAATATTTGAAGTCTAGTCATTTTTTTTAAGTAATTTGGGTTACTACATAACTCTTTGAGTATCAATTTAAATGAGTTTGTAGGTTTATTTATTGGCCATTCTCTCATATTCTACGAGTTTTTTCAGCTCCATTCAGGAAAGTCTCTCAAAGCATTATGCACACACTAACTGAATCAGAAATCACCTGATTTCTCATTAAAGAAATATAACCTGCTAAACTAGAATCTCTGGAGTTGGAATATTTTTAATGAGGGCCTCCAAATGATTCTTAGTATCCAAAAGTTTAAGGATTTCACCCATATAATACAGTTTAAGTATATGAGGCAAATAATTCTAACTGCTGCACTATTCTACTGTATTTTTCTTATCGTGGCAGGGTTTCAATCTTGACTTCTCTCTAACTAACATTACAAAAAGCTCCTTCCCTCCCAAAAAAATCTAGGGATTTAAGCAAAGCAAATAACCAAGATGCAAATACATACAAAATAATTACTTCACCATTTAATTGACTTCAAGCTCTGGGAAAGCTTTTACCTGTAAACCTGATGATACTAACAGTTCACCTTTAATAAGATGATCATAATGCTCAACTTTAACTTTTTCATCTTCAAAGCATTTTACTAGTTAATTATAATCTAACCCTTTGAGGGAAGGCGTTGCCAGTTTCGGGACAAAGATACTTAAGAGAGATTATGCAACCTACCCACAGTCATTTAGCAATGTGTGTCAGAGTGATTACAATCCATGAGTAAGAAAGGCATCTTTCAGACTAAGAGAATAATTTCATTTAACAAACATTTATGGAGGACTCTACTGCGTACATAAGACTTGGAGGACAATAGTAAAAAGAAGATTAAGACATATTTGAACTCAATACAAAACCTACTGGGTTGACAGTCACAATGATGATATATGGCATACTATAGTGAGTTCTACAATGGAAGTATACAATTCTCTGAAAGCAAAAACAAAAAATGGTAACTGCCAGTAGATATGAACAAAGATATAAAATTTTTTTTAATGTTTTATTTATTTCTAGGAGAGAGAGAGAGACAGCATGAGCAGGGGAGGGTCAGAGAGAGGGAGTGACAGACTCTGAAACAGGCTCCAGGCTCTGAGCTGGCAGTCAGCACAGAGCCCGACGCGGGGCTCGAACCCACGAACCGCGAGATCATGACCTAAGCGAAAGTCAGATGCTTAACCGACTAAGCCACCCAGGCACCCCAGATATGAACAAAGATATAAATGATGTGAACCTTGTTTTGTAAAAACATAGTAACATGCAATGGTCAGGGGAATATGATTCAAAGATGAGATAACTTCCAAGAGAAGTATAATAGTAAGTTCCAGAAAATAAAAGAATTAAAAGATAAAGTCATTCCCACCTAAGTGGGAATTCTAACCCTAAAAAGAGTTAAATTTTTACAGTTAGCAAAAATCATTTTCTCCTTGAGTCTTAGAGGCTCTTAAGCTGGGCTCATCAACTACTATAAATACTGGCAACTATTCTACCAAAAATCTAAAACTAGGCAAAAGAACTTGAGAATAATAAAGGAAAAGAGGGCTTATGCTGCTCTACTTTTTTAGGGAAGACTTTCTAACCAGATCAGAATTTGTCAGAAGTAAAGAACCTAGCATTTTAATGTAAAGACAAAAAGAATATATCCAAGTATAGCATTAAAAAAATGAGACAGTCAAGGAAATTAGTGAATTAGCAGACCATGCGATTAATTTGAGCCTTGATGATGGCCTCATGTAGAATTGTGAAAGCAGAAAATAAATTGATTCCAGAAAGCAGAGTAACTGAGAAATTACTGACACTGGTATTCAAATAAACACAATGTAACTGCAGGTTAGTAAAAAGTGGTTGTTACAGGGGCACCTGGGTGGCTCAGTCCATTGAACGTCAGACTTTGGCTCAGTCGTGATCTCACGGTTCATGGGTTTGAGCCCCACATCAGGCTCTGTGTTGACAGCTCAGAGTCTGGAGCCTGCTACAGATTCTGTGTCTCCCTCTTTCTCTGCCCCTCCCCCACTCATGCTGTGTTTCTGTCTCAATAATAAACATTTAAAAATTAATTTAAAAAATCTTCTTTAAAAAAAAAGTGGTTGTTACATTTTTTAGTGAGTGTGGGGAGAAGCCAGAGGACAGATGTTAAAGGAAGAAGTATAATGCTGACCTCTAATTTCAAAAGTTAAGTTTAGAATTCTAGGGGCGCCTGGGTGGCTTAGTCGGTTGAGCGTCCAACTTTCGCTTAGGTCATGATCTCGCAGTTCGTGGGTTCGAGCCCCGCGTCGGGCTTTGTGCTGACTGCCAGCTCAGAGCCTGGAGCCTATTTCAGAGTCTGTCTCCCTCTCTCTCTGATCCTCCCCTGCTCACACTGTCTCTCTCTCTCTCCTAGAAATAAATAAAAATATTAAAAAAAAATAGAATTCTAGCCAGAAATCTAAGGAGAGGTCTCTCAGGCTGTGGGAAACGCAGCTCTAAGACAGAGTGAGGTGAGGACCAGGGGATGGATGTGAAATGGCAATAAAAGGATCGCAGATAATATACAGAATGAAAAAAATCAGACGGCAAAAGTAAAAATCTTAAAAAATGCTTATATTCAAGCAATGAGCAGAGAGGATCTTGTACAAATTAGAGAAAAATATAGTCTCTTACTAAAACAGGAGAGCAGGGGAGCAATGGGTGGCTTAGTCCTGATTTTACCTCAGGTCATGATCCCAGATTTGTGGGATCTAGCTCCACGCTGAAACTTCTGAAGCCTGCTTGCAATTCTCCTCTCTCTCCCTCTCTATCTCTCTCCCCTGCTCATACTTTCTCTCTCCCTAAAATAAAAAAATAAACATAAAAAACAGGGGAGAAGTTTGTTCCAAAACAACTGAATGGAAGAAAAGCTGATAAAACTGTGGTTTGGTAGTTAGAAGGTCACTATAGAGGCACCTGGGTGGCTCAGCTGGTTAAGTGTGTTGACTCTTGATTTCAGCTCAAGACATCATGATCTATCTAATGGTTTGTGAGATGGAGCCTCACTTCGGGCTCAGTACAGACAATGCAGAACCTGCTTGGGATTCTCTCTCCCTCCTTCTCTGTCCCTCCTCTGTTCCCAAATGCACATGTGCTCTCTCTCTCAAAATAAAAAAACATGAGGGGTGCCTGGGTGGCTCAGTCAGTTACGCATCCGACTTCGGCTCAAGTCATGATCTCACAGTTCATGGGTTCGAGCCCCATGTCGGGTTCTATGCTGGCAGCTCAGAGCCTGGAGCCTGTTTTGGATTCCATGTCTCCCTCTTTCTCTGACCCTCCCCTGCTCATGCTCTGTCTCTGCCTCAAAAATAAACGAACTATAAAAATTTTTTTAAAAAATAAAAATAAATTTTAAAAATTAAAAAACATGGGGAAAAAAGGTTGCCATAACTTCTGACAGGACAACTTCTGTGAAATGCAGGGTGGAAATCACCAGGTAAAGAACTAAGTACGTGGTGAGAAAGTACAGGGGATAACTACAGAGCTATTCTTTTAAGTGTCACTGTGAAGAAAGAAGAGGCAATAGTTAAAGAGGTAATAAAGTCAAGGAAGTCAGGGAAGATTTTTATTTAAATACCCCCTTTATTTTTTTTCTCAAGTGTATTCTACTCCCAACATAGGGTCAAAATCATGACCCCAAGATCAAGAGTCACATGTTCTACCAACTGAGTCAGCCGGGTACCCCAAGAATTTTCTTTTCTTTTTCTTTTGTTTTTTAAGTTTATTTATGTACTTTTGAGAGAGAGAATGCATGAGTTGGGTAGGGGCAGAGAGAGAGGGAGAGAGAGAGAATCCCAAGTAGGCTCCGCACTGTCAGTACAGAGCCCAACGTGGGGCTCAAACTCAAGAACCATGTGTGAGATTATGACCTGAGCTGCAGTCAGTTGCTTAACCAATTGTGCCTTCTAGACATCCCAAGAATTTTATTTTTAAAAAAGATCGGATGACCTGGGTAGCTCAGTCTGGTAAGCATCCAACTATTGATCTCAACTCAGGTCTTGATTTCAAGGCCCTTCAAGCACCCCACCCCAGGACTCTAAGCTGGGCATGAAGTCTACTTAAATTTAAAAAATAATAATAAAAATAAAAAGATAAAGATGACCTAGTTTCTTGCAAATAGAAAACAGAAAAGAATAAAATAAAATTTTAAAGAGTAAGATACTTGATGAAAAAAAGATTCTCAAAGAGAAAAAACATAAACAAAATAAGAACATTATCACCTAGGTTAGATTAAAAAATGTATGAGTGCAGTCAATCTTTTCCAGTTTCCTTTGTAAGACAGTCTTTTTTCCTACCTTTTTTAAGAATAAGTACTCCTGCTTTCATGAGAAAGCTTAGAAGTGCGTTCAATTTCTTTTTCTTTCACCAGTTACCATGACTGCAGAAAACAAAACTCACACTGCTGTTTATTTCCTTAGGGCCAATACTATTCTACAAAGTCCTCAAACTTCAGGCACACAAAAGGTCCTACATTTTCCTCAAACATTCCAAAAGCAATGGCTTAGTAGTTTAACATTTCTAAACAAGAATAAATATGTGAAAGAATATACAGACAAAATACATAAAAGTGAGCACAGGAACTGTAAAAAAACAAAAACAATCTATTATAAGTTACAATGCATTTTTCTTCCTGGAAAATAATTTTTAATCTGAAAATATTATTTAAAATGAGAAAGAGACATAGGTACAGGAAAATGCCACAAAATTTAAATATTGGACAGGGCCAGTCTTACACTGTAGCACTACCAGTGTAATTAAAAACTACCATTTACCTCATAAGACTATTTAGAAGAACAAGGTGAGGTAGTAGAAGTAACAAATATTAAACCTCCAGCCTGACAGTGGATATAGTATGAAGTAAAGATACTTGCTTGGCTTTCTAGGATTAATATAATTCTATAAGCTTATTAAATTCTCTAGTGATTTGTTCCTTTCACAAACAAAATTGATGATGAGATAGTCTCTGCCCTTCAAGAAAGTTAAAGCCTAACTCCCTAAATTTGCCAGTAAAAGTTATGTAAGAATAGTGTTGAGAGTATTTGGGGAGTGGTATACATATTGATTTTAGCCTGTTTAGGGGACAATCTGGAAAAACCTAAACAATTTAAAATACATAGACCTTCAACCCAGTAATTCCACTTTATCTAAAAAAAAAAAAAAAAAGGAATTTTCTGCTACATTTCTTATAGTACTAAAAACATGCAGGGGCACATGGATAGCTCAGTCCGTTAAGCCTGAGGCCTCAGGTCAGGTCACGATCTCACGGTTGAGTATGAGACTCACATTGGCCTCTGTGCTGTCAGTGCAGAGCCTGCTTTGGATCATCTGTCTCCCTCTCTTTCTGCCCCTCCCCACTGTCCCTCTCAAAAATAAACATAAAAAAAAATTTTTTAAAGAACAAAAACATGGAGACAATTTATGTACTAACAGGGAACAGTTTCAGAAGTGATGCTATAATGACACAACAAAATATTAGAAAATCTAAAAGAACTGATATGCAAAAATATACATGATACATAGTTTACTATCATAAATAGCATACAGATCATAATTCCATTTATTTAAAATATACAAATTACTCATAAACACATATGCAATGGTCTGGAAAGATGTTAACAAACTTTAACAGTGGTTATCCCTAGAAAGAACAAACTGGAGGAATTAAGGAAGCAGGGGAAAGTTTTTTATTATTTTCTGTGTACTTATTGTTTGAAATATTTATAATATTTTATTTCATATTTTTAAATAAAAATAAAATATTTTGCCAAATATCCAAGGTCATAAGTCTTGTGTACCTTTTCTGTTCAGTGTCTTTCTGGTATACTGTGTTACCCAATTAAAAATATTAAAGAATTTTTCAAAATTTCCTGGAGTGCGTGCCTGGTTCAGTCAGAAATGTAGGAGACTCTTGAGCTGAGGGTCATGAGTTTGAGCCCCAAGTTGGGTGTAGAGATTACAAAATATATATATATATATACACATCCATTTTTGGTTGAAATGTGGCTTCTGAGTAATTGCATGCCCTTGAGCAACTATCACTTCCCTTCAAATATTCCATCTAATAAATTTGGAGGCTGAATTCGAACAGGAAAAACTAAAATATTTAAATTAAAATACTAGGGTCTCCTGGGTGGCTCAGTTTGTTAAGTGTCCAACTTGAGTTCAGCTCATGATCTTGCAGTTTCGGAGTTCAAGTCCTGCATCAGGCTCTGTGCTGAGAGCTCAGAGCCTGAAGCCTGCTTCAGATTCTATGTCTCCCTCTCCCTCTGCCCCTCCCCCACTCATGCGCACTCTCTCTCTCTCTCTCTCTCAAAAATAAAAATAAAAAACGTTTAAAAGTTTTAGTTAAAATTCTAAATTTTAAAGTATTTTCAAATTTTTAACCTAGAATCCACCCACCAGCTCATGAATTTGTGCCACTACCTCATCTGTGCACACCTGTTGATGAAGCTTCACCTGTTTCTAGACATACATTTAAGACTTATAAGGTATCATTGATTAAAAAGGAAGTATAGCTCTGCAATGGGGTTTGGTTTTTTAAAAGTAGCTATCCCTTAACTTGCACAATCATGTATACAACCACAACACTCACCTGAAGTGTGAGCATTCAAGTATGCTCTAGTTAAAGAGTGTTAGTAAATTGTAAAGAAAATGAACTTTTATCAAGCAACTTCAAGGCTTTATCCCAACAAATGGGCACTTCACACATAGGCAACAGGGGTCAATCAAAAGAAGACCAAATAACTCAAATGACTGTCAGTGTCCTGTTTACTCAAGTAACTATCAGCAAATTTCTCCAACATACCATCAAAAATGTATAAAAATTATCAATTTAGAGACAAAATTTTTCTAGATGTCAACATCTGAATGTTATGAGTTCCAAAAGAATGAAAAGAGCAGTAACATTTGTTTTAAAGTTTATTTATTTATTTTGAGAGAGAGAGAGAGAAGAGAGTGGGCGCACACATGTGAGCAGGAAAGGGATAGAGGGAGAGAGAATCCCAAGCAGGCTCCGGTCTGTCAGCACAGAGTCCCACTAGGCTCAAATCTCATAGAAACTCTATGAGATTATGACTTAAGCTGAAACCAAGAGTCAGACAGTCAACCAACTGGGCCACTCAGATGACCTGAGAGATTGGTATTATTTGAAGAAATGATTATTTTAAATTATCATTAAGAAATGATAAATTGGGGGGCTCAAAAGAACATGAACACATGATCTTGGAGTCATGAGTTGAGGCCCCACATTGGGTGTAGAAATTACTTAAAAATAAACTAATTAACATAAAATAAAATAAAATGACATGATAAACTGACCTCAATCTAAAAAAGATGAAAGACCACAAACTACAAGAGCTAAGACTGCCAAAAAAGGGTAAAGGAACAACCCAAGCCTAAAATTAGGAAAAATGTATGAACAAAGAACAAAGAAAAAAACAAAACAAAACAAAAAAAAAACCCTATAAGCTTCAAAAGAGAAAGAATACCTACAAAAGAAAAAGAATCAGACCACTATCAAACTTGAAAAGTAACATTAGATACAAGATGACAATAAAGTCATATTCTTTAAGTATTAGACATATAATTTTACATCCAGCCAATTTTTTTTTTAATGTTTATTTATTTTTGAGAGACAGAGCACAAGCAGGGGAGGGGCAGAGAGAAGAGTGAGAAACAGAATCCGGAGCAGGCTTCAGGCTCTGAGCTATGAGCACAGAGCCTGATGTGGGGCTCGAACCCATGAACCATGAGATTATGACCTGAGCCCAAGCCGGTCACTTAACCGATTGAGCCACCCAGGTGCCCCTCCAGCCAATTTTTTAAAGTAAAAGAACATAATGAAAATATTTTCAGCCATGTAATGCCTCAGAAAGTTTATCATAAAAAGTCCCAAACTGAAAATATTCTTGGAGGAAGTACACATGAACAAGAGAAATAAAGAAGAAGAAGAGACTAAAAAGTAAGATAATCATGGGCACCTGGGTGGCTCAGTCAGTTAAATGTCAAATCTTGATCTTAGCTCAGGTCTTGATCTCAAGGTTGTAGTTCAAGCCCCACAACTGGACTCCACACTGGGTGTGGAGACTACTTAAAAAAAAAAAAAAAAAAAAAACACACACACACACACACAGGAAAAAAGGTAATCAAATTGGTAGTTTTGAAAAAGTTTTTGTTACTGGGGAAAAAATTCCAAATTAAAGAAAAAGACAAAGTATTTAATCCATAAAAATATCAGAACCAAAATTCTAGACAATACAGCATAGGAAGGAAGGTGGAACATTATAAGAATATGTTAAATAGTATGTGGCTTTAAAGAAAAAAAACAGAACTCAATGAACAGAAATTTAGGTTTTATAAGCAATAAAACATACACACACACATATAAACACAGAATATTTAACTTTAAAATCAACAGAAGAGGGGCAATTGGGTGGCTCAGTTGGTTAAGCATGCAACTTTGGCTCAGGTCATGATCTCACGGTTTGTGGGTTCGAGCCCTACGTTGGGCTCTGTGCTGACAGCCAGCTCAGAGCCTGGAGCCTGTTTCATATTCTGTGTCTCCTTCTCTCTCTGACCCTCCGCTATCCTCGTTGTCTTCTCTCTCTCAGAAAGAAATGAAAACATTTTTTAAAATTTTTTTAAATCATCAGAAGAGATGGGGCTCAGTCAGTTAATTTTCCTCAGGTCATGATCTTTACTTCGCCTCAGGTCACAATCTTATGCGCTGACAGTGCAGAGCCTGCTTGGGGTCCCTTTCTCTCTGCCCCTCCCCTGCACGCACTTTCTTGCTTTCTCTCGCTCCGCGCTCTCTCTCCCCGCCCCCCCAAAACTCAGTAAGTAAACATTTTAAATAAATAAATAAATAAATGTTTAAAAATCAGAAGAGGGGCACGTGGCTAGCTCAGGCAGTGGAGCATGCAACCCTTGATCTTGAGGTCATGAGTTCAAGCCCCAAGCTGGGTGTAGAGTTTACTTAAAATATATATATATAAAATATGTATATAAATAATACATATATAATGTACATATGTATACATGTACATATATAAAATATGTATATAAATATACAGGGGGTGCCTGGGTAGCTCAGTTGGTTAGGCCTCTGACGTTGGCTCAGGTCATGATCTCACAGTCTGTGGGTTCAAGCGCTGCACTGGGCTCTGCCAGTGTGCAGAGCCTGCTTGAGATTCTCATTCTCATTCTCTCTCTCTCTCCCTCTCTCTCTCTCCCCCCTCCCCAGCTCCTCCCCCACTTGCACTCTATGTCTCTCTCAAATAAATAAACTTAAAAAATTAAAATACACACACACATATACACACACACACACACATACATACACACACAGGGATACCTGGGTGGCTCACAGTCAGTTGGGTGTCTGACTCTTGGTTTCGGCTCAGGTCATGGTCCTGTGGTTCATGGGTCTGGGCCCTGCATTGGGCTCTACACTGCACACAAGCACACGTGCTCTCACTCTCACTGTCTCAAAATTTAAAAAGCTTACATATATATGTATGTATATACATACACACATATATTCGTACACATATGTACTCACACACATATACATACATATGTATCTGTACACACATATTTATGCATACACACACACACACACATATACACACCAGAATTTGAACAAAAAAGTTAGGTTGAATCTTAACATGGGACAAGAGATTTGAGTATCCACACTGTAATATTTCCCATCTCCTAATGTTTCCATCATATATTTTTTTTTCTATACCAAACAGAAAATATGCATTTTTCTTCAGCAAAGAACATTTACCAAAACTGACAGTATATTAGGTCACAAGAAAAGCATCCAATTCCACAAAAGAAATATACATACTAGGTTATGTGAGTGATGTTCCTTGCTCTTGGACTTATTACAAAGGTGTCAATTCTCTGTAAATTACTCTTGGAATTCCAGTAATTTTCTAATTAAAATTCTAGCTGGATGTTTTGAGGTATTCCATAATCTTAACTGGAAATGCTTATGAAAAGAATGAAGATCCTTGAAAATCTAAGTCAACTTTGAAAATAACAAAGAGAGGGACACTTGGGTGGCTCAGTTGGTTGAAAGTAACAAAGGGAAGGAACTTGTCTTTTAGAATATTAAGATATACTCCTAAACCACAGGTAAAAAAAAAAAAAAAACAGTATGGGACTGACACAGAAACAAACAGGCCAGGGGCGCCTGGGTGGCTTAGTCGGTTGAGCGTCCGACTTTCGCTTAGGTCATGATCTCGCGGTTCGTGGGTTCGAGCCCCGCGTCGGGCTCTGTGCTGACTGCCAGCTCAGAGCCTGGAGCCTGTTTCAGAGTCTGTGTCTCCCTCTCTCTCTGACCCTCCCTTGCTCACGCTGTCTCTCTCTCTCCTAGAAGTAAATAAAAATACTTAAAAAACAAAAAACAAACAAAAAAAAAAACAGACCAAGAAAAAGAATAGAGATACTAGAGCAGAACATATACAAGAACTTAGCATATTAGCAAGTAGCACTATAAAGGATAGGTTGTCTACAATGATAAAAATCAAAGACCTACATAGGAAAAATTAAGGATGTGAAAAGGGTCATAATGTAAACAGTATCTCTTACTATGATACAAAGAAGCTTAAAAGCCACTGATCACTGATACTTTTGGAAAACAAGAAAAGTTAACTTCATGTGTACAATGGAATACTACATGGCAATAAGAAAGAAGGAAATCTGGCCATTTGTAGCAACATGGATGTAACTCGAGGGTGTTATGCTGAATGAAATAAGTCAGAGAAAGACAAATACCATATGTTTGCACTCATATGTGGAACAGGAGAAACTTAACAGAGGACCATAAGAGAGGGGAAGGGGAAAAAAATAGTTAAGGAGAGGGAGGGAGGCAAACCATAAAAGACTTTTAAATACTGAGAACAAACTGAGGGTTAATGGGGGGTGGGAGAAGGGAAAATGGGTGATGGGCATGGAGGAGGGCACTTCTGGGGATGAGCACTAGGTGTTATATGGAAACCAACTTGACAATAAACTATAATAATAAATAAATAAATAAATAAAAAGCAAAACAAAAGTTAACTTCAGTAGAAAGCAGAAAAATGGGCATAAATATTAAAAGCATTTTAGAGATAAAGAAATCAAAAAGTATAAAGTTATTCATAAAATTAGTAATCAAAGAAAAGCAATTAAAAACCTAGGTAATTGCTAAATACTGGTAGGGGCCTGGGGATACAGGAACCCTTATAAACTACTCCTAGAAGAAAAGACTAGAGCAGCAAATCTGAAGTGATATTTCAGTACATGTATATTCTATTCCACTCCTGGGTATCTCAAAGAAATTCCTACACCAAGTCCTCAAGGGATACTGTATAAGGAAGTTAACCACAACATATGACATAAAAAAGACTGCACTGCACAACTCCAGGGGTCACCATGCACATAGACTGTAGCATGAATGGTGCCTCCTTGACTTTTTGCAATATGGCAGCCTTATAACAGTGAACCAAAGAGACAAAAATGCATGCCCACAATGCACTTAATTTTAATGTAAGGTGCATCATAAATATTGATTGATTGAATGCAAAAACAAAGCAGTTAGCAAGTCTCACTACCAAAAGTTAGGTTGAATAACCTCCACGCTCTTATCTCACAAGATCAGAGAACATCATTTTATGGTTATGTGAAGCACCCATGGTTCAGAGATCCTAATTTGGGTCCTAGAATACAAACACTAATATGCTAAATGTGTTTAATTCACTAGCATGTATCATCATTTATAAATATGTCACATAATGTCTTTTCAAGAAGTTTTAAAGCATGAAACATTTTTACACTTTAAATATAAAACATAAAACATTTAAATACCCCCAAAATAGATTCTCCAAATGTACGGGCCACCTGGGTGGTTCCATGGTTTGAGCATTCAACTTTGGCTCAGGTCAAGATCTCATGGTTTGTGACTTCAAGACCAGTGTTGGGCTCTGTGCCGACAGTGTAGAGCCTGCTTGGCATTCTCTCTCTCCCTCTCTGCCCCTCGCTTGCTCTCATGTGCATGCTCTTTCTCTCTCAAAAGTAAATAAGTTAGGGGCGCCTGGGTGGCTTAGTCGGTTGAGCGCCCGACTTTCACTTGGGTCATGATCTCACGGTTTGTGGGTTCAAGCCCCGCGTCGGGCTCTGTGCTGACTGCCAGCTCAGAGCCTGGAGCCTGTTTCAGTCTGTGACTCCCTCTCTCTCTGACCCTCCCCTGCTCACGCTGTCTCTCTCTCTCTCCTAGAAATAAATAAAAACATTAAAAAATTTTTAAAAAAAGTAAATAAGTAAACACTTTTTATTTTTTTTAACATTTATTTTTAAGAGACAGATCATGAGCAGGGGAGGGGCAGAGATAGAGGGACACATAGAATCGGAAGCAGGCTCCAGGCTCTGAGCTGTCGGCACAGAGCCCTACAGGGGGCTCGAACTCATGAACTGTGTGAGATAATGACCTGAGCCGAAGTCAAATGCTCAACGGACTGAACCACCCAGGCACCCCAAGTAAACAATTTTTTTAAAAAGAAAATTAAAAAATGGACATACTGATAAATCTCAGCAAGGGGAAGGATGGCAGCACAAATACACCTCTACTGCAGACGACCACAGTGCCCTAGACTTACTCTGCAGGGATTTCCCCCCCACCCCCAAGTCATCTTTACAGTATTGCAAAGTGATCTCTGATCAACATGTCTGCTACTCTTCCTACAACCACACCCTGAAATCAGGTAGCAAACAATTACTGAAAATTGCCATCCTATATTTCACATCCCCACAGGCTACTCTTCCCACTTTCTGTCCCAACACAACCCTAGGCACGACTCCAGTTGTCTAGTAAAACTCTGTCTATACACAGTATGCAGAGTATTTCCTGACTGTACAATAGCTCCCTTCTTTCCTTTTCAGATATTTGTGGAAACTACTGATTGAACTGCAACAAAAAGTAGTGATAAATACAGATGAGACCATAAAACATACAAGTGGAGAAGAAAGAATTAGATCTAAATATTAAATCTACTTTTTACTTATTACCTATTTGGTCTTCTACAGGCCACTTTACCTCTTCAACAACCCATTTCTACCTGTAAAATGGGAGTACCATCACTGTCTTACAGGGTTGCAGGCATTAAACACCTGCATGAGATGCTAACTAAACCTTCATTTACTCTCCATTAGGCTACCACCAATGGGCAGAAGAGCAAAATGCAACAAGAGCTAAACTGAAGATTGCCAACATGAATTTAAAATAAGGCATACTTTCCATTCATTCATTCAAAAATCATTCACTGAGCACTATGTCTGGCAGGCAATATTGTAGGTCCTCAGGAAATACCTGTAAATATGGCCATCTGTCTTTAAAGACTATCCAAGATTTCTACTCAAAACATTGAGTAAAGGGGCACCTGGGTGGCTCAGTCAGTTAAGCATCCGACTCCAGTTCGGGTCATGACCTCATAGTTTGTGAGTTGGAACCCAGTATCAGGCTCTGTGCTGATGCTCAGAGCCTGGAGCCTGCTTTGGAGTCTGTGTCTCCCTCTTCTATCTGACCCCCTGGCCCCCTCCCCCCACTTGCGTGCGCTCGCTCTCATGCTCGCTCTCTCTCTCTCTCGCAACAATAAATTTTAAAAAACATCAAAAATTTCAAAAAAATAAGTAAAATATCAGAATTCATCCATGGAATGTGTATGTCATTCATGCAGCCCCTACCTTGAATTGATTTGCCTTGTTAATAATTTCTTACATATACACTATGTGCATACTTACACTCCTAAAGGTAGAGGCAGTGTCTTTTTTTAATCCTTTATTCTCAAAGTCCAAACATTATGATTTTCACAAGATAGATTGGCTCCTTAACAAGCTATTCATTCATTAACAACTATTTATTAAGCATCTTCTATACATCACATGCTGCACTAGGCTCTGGGGATACAGCAGTTGGGGGAAAATAAAATTTAGTGCCTACCCACATGGAGCTTATGGCCTACTCTACTAGAAGAGTCTAGAGGAGAATTTTTGTTTTTCTGTATGGTAAACAAATATTTTATGTATGATTTTTCCCCTTTGTACTTTCATGGAACTGTTTAATCAAAAATCCCAAATGCAATTTAATCAATAACTCACTTTTCACAAAATCCTCCCCTAGCATGGAGGCATAACAAATATAAAATATTCCCAATACAAGACCAAAAACTCAAATGTCAAGAAATAAGCCCAGTAATGCACACAAATGAAACTTCATTGTGCATATCTGAAAAGAAATGCCAAATAGACGATTCAAAGTAATATAGCACTTTTCTGAAGTGGATCCTTGAAGAGATGGAATCACTCTCCATTCAGCTGAAGTCCTGGTCTGGTTCTTAGATCTCCTAACAAGCAGTAATCCTATCATCTGTCCAGCTGGCTTCCAGAGGTTAGAGGTTTATCCATAATTAGGTATTTAAGAGACAAGCACCCAAGGGCCTATCAAAGAATGGTGAGAAAGACTACTTGCCCTGGAAAAGAGCTTAAGAAATTAACATCATTCACTTCTACAGGTGTGTAAATTTCATTTATGACCTTAAAAACTGCAAGTCTGGGCACCTAGGTGGCTCCCCCGATTGAGCATTCGACTTTAGCTCAGGTCATGAGTCCACAGTTCATGGGTTCCAGTCCCACGTCGGGCTTTGCACTGGCAGCACGGAGCCTGCTTCAGATTCTGTCTCCCTCTCTCTCCACTCCTACCCCACTTACACTCTCTCTCTCAAAAGTAAACATTTAAAAAACAATTTTTAACTGCAAGTTTGACTATCTAGACTACAGAAATGATCAGTAATCAAATTTTTTTTTAAGTTGCATTTTCAATTGGTTCCCACAGATAACCCTATGAACTCCACAGCTACTCTGGTTCAAGGCTGTGAAGGGATATGGTTTACCACATAACTGAAGATACAAATAAATACATTTATGTATGTATGTATATATTCATAATACATATAAGGAAAAACTTGCTCTACTCTGAAGGACTTGTATTTTTCCCCACTTACCTCAGAGTTATATATTAGATACACTATTACATTTTGCTCTCAGACTTCTTTTCCATGTTTAACCACCAACTTCAGCCACTCTGCTTGTATTATGTCCATAAATGCATGGGTGTTGGAAAAGAAGAAGTACAGGGTGATAAAGGAGCATACTACAGAAGGACCCGGGGGATTTTTTTTTTTTAATTATGATAAAGGAAATTTACCTATAAAGTTACTCAAAATACTTATTTTGACCCTCTCAACTAAGATGTGGACTCAGAGAGTAGAATATAACCTTCTCAGAAAGCACAAAAACCTAGTGATGAAGCTAAAAGCAAACAGACCTAGTAGAAAAAGAGTTGAAGTATTTTTCAGAAACTGCTTTCCAAGTCTGTGAATACAATTATTAGTTCACTGAGAGTGACTCTTAGGTGGAGCAAACAAATGCTAATTACTGATCATCAGATTAACTGACCTAAAAGAGGTCAAACTTTAAACACACTAAACAAACAAAAAAAGCCAGGAATGAGAGTAATTACAACTAACTGCATAGCACAAGTCTGCTTGACATTTAAAAGGTGTGGGTACAAGAAAATCATTCCAATAACCTACTTGGGAGAAAGGCAAACAGCTCAGGTCCTATGGTTTTTTAAAGCAAATGAAATATAGACACAGCAGCTGTGTAGACACAGCCCAAGAAATCTAAAATGAGGGAGGTGCCTGAATGGCTCAGTCAGTTAAGTGTCTGACTTCAACTCAGGTCACAACCTCGAGGTTCATGGGTTCCAGCCTCGTGTCGGGCTCTGTCCTGACAGCTAGCTCAGAGCCTGGAGCCTGTTTCAGAATCTGTATCTCCCTCTCTCTCTCACCCTCCCCTGCTCACGCTGTCTCTCTCTCTCTGTCTCTCTCTCTCTGTCTCTCTCTCTCTCTCTCTTTCTCTCTGTCTCTCTCTCTCTCTCAGAGATAAATAAAATTTTAAAAATTTAATTGTTTTTAAATAAACCTAAAAAGAGGAACGCCTGAGTGGCTCAGTCAGTTGAGGGTCCAATATTGATTTTGGTTCGGGTTATGATACTAGGGTCGGGGGATCGAGCCCCGAGTCAAGGCTCTACATTAAGCGTGTATCTGCTTGTTATTCTCTCTCCCTCTGCCCCTCTCCCCTGCTTGTGCGCTCGCGTGCGCTCATGCTCTCTCAGTCTCTCTCTCTCTCTCTCTCCCAAATTGAAATAAAGAAAGAAGGAAAAGAAGAAAAAAAAGAAAAGAAATCTAGAAAGAATTCTGGGAGGCAGAGAGGGAAGATTATCATCAAGTGTAAAGAACACAACAAAAAAGGAGAATCTCCTCAATTATGTATCTTATAAAGAGGAATATAATTCTTACAAAAATAAGGGTCTCCTAAAGCAACAGCATGAACAACCCCATTTTCCATCAAGAAAGTCTTCACAGATGCCACCAAATGTCTAAAACCCCAAAGACACAGAGAGTGCCCTTCAATACACTGGAAAGAGTACTCATTTCTTATAATTCATAAAACCAACTTGAGAGAGTTTACCAGACTCAAATCAACCCATTTTAGAAATATACTGCAAAGAAAAATACACAAATTTCTTCATAAATACGTAGTCCATAAACTTAACAAATTCAGAATTATAACTTATCCTCTTTCAAATGACCAACCATAATACAGAATTAGTAAATCCTTTAAATTTCTCAGAGAAAGCCATTAGATCATTCTCTCCCCTACTACAGCCAGAAGACAAGTCTTCTTAAAACTGAAAAACAAACATTTTAAAGTAAATCTTCATGAGCCTATTCTTAATGACCTTTTAAGACATTCTAAAAGGATCCTTGAAACAAGTTTCATTAGCATCCTTCTAGAAAAACCTCTAATATCTTTCATTCCTCCAGCAATTTAAAAGCTACCAAATGTTCATTTCTACATTAGATTATTGATTCCTTGCCTTTTAACATCTCCATAACAGCTGCTTGACAAATTACCTCACCTTATTCCTCAGGGGATAAGGACAGCATGATATCCATGAATTCCAAAACGGGACCACAAACTGATCAGTGACAGATGAACTAATTGCTTCAGATGAATTAGACAATGCCCTAATAGACTAGGTATTCATACCATTATATAATTAAATGCTAACACTCTAAATATTTTATTTATACTTAGATGTAGAGAGCAGACCTTTCTTAAATTTATTTTTATTTTGAAATATATGTTAGCTTCAGAAAGCCAATAAGCTTGTACACATTTGGCATAATCTCTATAAAAAGAAGTTTTCAGAAAAATTATTCTAGTTTACACAACTTTCAGATCTAGCTTTTTTATTTTAACCTAAGAGATCTGTTAGCCCCCCCCCCAAACAGTCCACTAACAGGACAGTGTTTAAAGTATTTTCTAGACTTTTGACAAAATAAAAGCCAAATATATTTTCAAGAATATATTTGGAAAAGAAAAGGAGATTCATTCTGATTAGCGTCACAACAGTAGGAGATACAGAGAAAACACAGGCACAAACTATCATCTTGTAGACCCCACAGAAAATAAAACACTGCTTCCCTCCCACAAGAATAACAAAATGGTGTGGATTTAAAGGACCATTTTAAATGAATGGCAATTACCAGCCAAATTGCTCTTAGTAAATTAGCCTCTTGCTAGACAGAAGCCATACACTTTTCTGAATTCATAACCAATCTTATAACACAAACTTATCAAGTCCCTTAAAGTGCTAAAACAGGTGCCAGCTTGGAGTTTTATAGTATAATGAAATTTCAAGATCTTTCAGCCACATTTTTTTTTAAAAAATCTACATCACCAGCCTTCTTCGAATGTCATGTTTGCAATAGTGCGATAACCATGGTGTTAATTCCCCTTTCAATAAACTATCCCCGTAACAAAAATGCACACATCCAAGAAACCAGATAATTTGGAAATTGCGTCTACTATCCCAAAACGTTCGACATGCCCCTTCTGCCCCTTGAAAGCTCTCCTAGAAGACTCTACTAGGTCCCTACTAGAACCCTCGTTAGCTAGCGGGCTGATTCTGCAGCTACAAAATCATGCTTGATCTCTCCTGCCTGGAGAGGCGATAGCGTTGATTTTGTTTTTAAAGTTGGTGTCAGAGTAGCTACAAACTTTTTTCAACATCCCTGCCTGGCTGCCAACTGGAGCTCTCCGTTCACTTCCTCACCAACTTGAACCACCCCCAAACAGTTTGAGAGTAAGCTGGAGTTAGACACCGGCAGGAGCTGACACACTTACAAGAAGGGTTTGACACCGCAGAAAACTTTCACTTCTCTTCTCCCAGCCCTTCCACCCGGGGGCTCCGGCCTTTCGCTCTCGCTCCCCTAGAATTCCCCTCTAAGGCAGGGCAAGGACACGGAAGCCAGACTATACTAATGTCCCTAAAAAGACACCCCCTCCCCTCCGGAGCCCTCTCCCCCAGACTCCAGCCCTGTTCTTCACACAAAAGAACCAGAGCAGCAAAGCTACCGCAGCCCTAGCTAACCGGGTGCCATCCTTCACCGCACCCGCAGCCCCGGTCCCCAGCCGCCCGAGCGGTCTCCACTGGAGGCTTCCTGCCCTAACCCGGCCAGACAAAGCCCGGGCGGCCGGGCCGGCACCCGCCAGCCTCCGGACTCGGGCCGCCGCGCTCTTACCCGGGCCTCTTCCAGGGCGACGCCGGCGCCACCGCTTCCCCCGGCCTTGGCGCCGGGGCAGCTGGCAGCGCGGGTCTTGGAGGAGCGGGTCCGAGAGGAGATGAAATGGCTGCTGCCTCCGGTCGCCCCAGGCTCTGCTCCGGCCCCAGGCCCAGGCCCGGGCCCAGGCGACTTGGACCCGAGAAGACGCAGAGAGCTCTTCCGGGTGTTCACCATGGTCCGGCCAGGAGGACGGGGTCCACACAGCGCCCGCCGCGCCTGGGAGAGCCGAGCAAGGCCGGCCCGCCGGCCGGGCAGTCAGGGCCAGTGGAGCCGGGCCGGGAGAGACGAGCCGACCCGGACTCTGCGGAGCGCAGAGGACAGGCGAGAGTAGGGCCGACGAAGGGAAGTAGGCGTGAGAAGGCAGAGAGCGGGAGGCGGGAGCGATGCACCAGGCCGACAGCTCAGACCCTCCACCGGCTTCGCCCTCCTCAGCGGGAGCCGAGCGGAGCCGCCATTTCTGCCCCTTTCTCTCTCGTTCTCGCTCTCGAGCTCCGTGCGTCAGGGATCCAGCGCCGCAGGGCCGACGAGACCGCTTCCGGCCGCGGCCGCTGCGGGGCGCTGCAGGGCCGGCCAGCCCTGCTCCTGTCCGCTCCCCCCTCCTCTCCCTCCGCCCCTCCAGTAGGCCCGCCCAGCGGCGCGGCGTCAGCGCTCGGCGGCGGGGGGGCGGGGGGGAAAGGACGCTCTGGGCTACGTGAGCTCTATGATTCACAGGTCTGGCCCCGCGTCCAGGAGGGGGATGGGAATAACCAGAAAGACCGCGGGGCTAGCGCGCTGGTGCTGACCCCGGAGTTCTCACGCCCTGCGAGGCCCGAATACCCTAGCACCTCCACCGGCGCCCCAGAGTGGCCTGGATGCAGCCAGGAACGACCCGCAGAGGCGGAGGGGGCGATACACGGGGACCGGGGAGGACGAGGGCGCGGTGACCTGAGTTGGAATCCCAGAGGTACCCGAGGCAGGACGCCGAACTCGAGTCGCACTTTTCGTGTGTGTAAAAATGAGACTGTGGTAGAAATAGATCTGTGCGGCTTCTGGCAAATGGTAAGTTTAAGAAAGAACAAACGCTAGACTGCTGTGTCTTTAAACAAAGCAAGAAAGGGTAGTTTTCTGTAACCTTAGCCAGATCTAAGGCGGAGTCACAAAGAATGAATGCTTTCACCTAAGAGTCCCCCTTATCACTGCCGCCCCCACCCCCCGCGCAAGAATTAAGAACATAAAAAGCTGAACACAAAATATAAAATCTGTGATTTAACTTTCAAGGATTAAGAGACTATGAAAAGCTCTTCAGGAAAAGAAATTAATTTCACCAAAATTCTTGGTACATTAGCGACAGAGCGCGAACTACTCGAGCAAAAGGTTCTTCCTGTTTGCTGCACTAAGAAAAACTGAAGGCTTAAGAAAAGTCTTGTAAAAACACCCAAGCTGCATCAAAATTAGAGCATTCTAGCCATCCAGGCCACCAATCATTCGACAAAACTGCGTGCAGCACGGAGAATGGAGGTCATTTTTCTGTTTAGAAAGAAGTATGGATTCCAGGAAAGGAGGCAAAGCCCGCTTACATTAAATGGCAACGCATCACCCACCACTTAAAACGAGACTCTCAGGGGTGTGGAGACTTCATAATGGAAGTAGACCTGGTTTTCCTGAGTCAGTTAGCCAAGAATGAAACCACTGGAGAGAATAAACAGTTTTCCTACAGACAGAGGCTGGTTTTCAGTTGTATATGAAGTATCCTGAAGAGGTGTATAGCATGCAAATTAGGATATAAAGGATTTGTGTGCTTTCCTCCTTTGTTTTCTGTGTTTGTTTTTGTAGTCCTAAATTGAGACTGTCAAGTTATTATGATTTGGGTCGTTATAACTGATAAGAGCAAAAGGCAAGCCAAGTGCAAAACACGGAGTTGACAGCCGGCAAACCTTAAAGTGGGACATAGATCCTCAAGCACTAGTAAATGCCTAAGAACAAAAGCAAGGGAAAAACAAATGGTCAACTGATAAAGATCACAGTCTTGTGGGATGTGAAACTCTAGTTTGTAGCTGTCTTAATGATTTACAAGAAAAACACAATCTTGGGACACCTGGCTGGCTCACTGGGAGGAGCCTGAAACTCTTGATGTCAGGATCATGAGTTTGAGCCCCACATAGGGTAAGGAGATTACCTAAACAAAGCTTTAAAAAAAAGAAAAAGAAAAAGACAATTTTAATACTAGACCTCCAGGAACCTATAAACTCAATTTCCTGGAGCCCTAAGCTCACCTGTACCGCTGTAGGAGAGGCAACCCTGTATAATCAGAATATCCTCGAAATCACAATGCAGCTCTCTGCCCAAGGGTCCTGTCCCTGTGCTATCATTAAAATAGCATTTTGCACCGTAAAATGGCTCAAGAATTCTTTCTTGACCATTGGGCTTGACAATCTTGCATCAATAACCTGCATCATTTACTATCAACAAATGTTTACTCTAAACCCAACTGGTGTTTGGTACTCTGCCAGGCCAGGAAATAGGGAATTTTTTAAAAAACAACAACACACAGGGGCGCCTGGTTGGCTCAGTCGGTTAAGAGTCTGACTTCGGCTCAGGTCATGATCTCACGGTTCGTGGGTTCCAGCCCCGTGCCAGGTTCTGTGCTGACAGCTAGCTCAGAGCCTGGTGCCTGCTTCAGATTCTGTGTCTCCCTCTCTCTCTCTGACCTTCCCCTGCTCAAGCTGCCTCTCTCTCTCTCTCTCTCAGAAATAAAACATTAAAAAAAAATTTTTTAAACAACAACACACAGTACTTACAGACAAGAGAGATGGCGACCGGCAAGAAACTATTGAAGCAATTGAAGCAAGCTTCAATACAGTGTGATGAAGAATGAGGCACAGACCTCTAACTCAAACAGGGATTTAGGGAAAGCCCTGAGATGCATCTTGAACCACAAAATGGAATAAGGGAACATTATGGACAAAAGAAAGGAAGGCTTGAAGAAGAAATGAGTTATGGGGCGCCTGGGTGGCTTAGTTGGTTAGGCGTCCGACTTTCGCTTAGGTCATGATCTCGCGGTTCGTGGGTTCGCGCCCCACGTCGGGCTCTGTGCTGACTGCCAGCTCAGAGCCTGGAGCCTGTTTCAGTCTGTGACTCCCTCTCTCTCTGACCCTCCCCTGCTCACGCTGTCTCTCTCTCTCTAGAAATAAATAAAACATTAAAAAAAAATTTTTTTTAAAGAAGAAATGAGTTACTTGTTTTCTACAGTATGAACCAGAGAAAATAAGTCAATGAAAATGTTTTTTATTTATTTACTTTTTTAAAGTCAGATGCTTAACTAAATGGGCCATCCAATTGCCTCTCTTTTTTCCATTTATTTATTTGTTTATTTGAAAGAGAGGGAGAGAGAGAGGGACAGAGAACAAGCAGGGGAGGAGCAGAGAGAGAGACACAAACACCGAATCCGAAGCAGGCTCCAGGCTTTGAGCACAGTACAGAACTCAATGTGAGGCTTGAACTCGTGAACCTCAAGATCATGACCTAAGCCAAAGTGGGCTGCTTAACTGAGCCACCAAGGTGCCCCTAAAAATCTGTTTTTAAACTTTGCTTAAAATTACATGAGCATGGGGCTCCTGGGTTGCTGAGTCAGTTAAGTGTCCAACTCTTGATTTCAGCTCAGGTCATCATCTTACAGCGGTGAGATCAAGCCCCCACATCAGGCTCAGCACTAGGTGTGGAATCTACTTAAGATTCTCTCCCTCCTTCTGCCCCTCCCCCACTTCTGTGCTTGCACAGGAGCACAATCTGTCTGCCACTGTCTCTCAGCTCTCTTCTCTCCCCCTCAATCCCTCTCAAAAAAAAGGAGTAGGGGGGGCGCCTGGGTGGCTTAGTCGGTTGAGCGTCCGACTTTCGCTTAGGTCATGATCGTGGTTTCGTGGGTTCGAGCCCCGCGTCGGGCTTTGTGCTGACTGCCAGCTCAGAGCCTGGAGCCTGTTTCAGTCTGTGACTCCCTCTCTCTCTGACCCTCCCCTGCTCACGCTGTCTCTCTCTCTCTCTCTCTGCTAGAAATAAATAAAACATTTAAGAAAAAAAAAAAAGAGGAGGGAAGTGCCTGGGTGGCTCAGTCAGTTAAGTACCCAAGTCTTGGTCTCAGCTCTCAGGTCATGATCTCACAGTTCATGAGATCAAGCCCCAAGTCGGGCTCTGCACTGACAGCACTGAGCCTACTTGGAATTTTCTCTCTCTCTCTCTCTCTCTATCTGCCCTTTACCCACTCTAAAAATAAATACTTTTTTTTTTAAAAATGCATGAGCTGGCAAGATACCAAAAAATACTTAGACCAAAAACAAAGTCAGTGCAGGAATCCAGACCAGTGATGCATTTTCAATGCATTTGCTCAACCACAGCGAACTTGACCTTCTATTTTCTGTATTCAGGAAACAGAAAAGACAAGAACCTGCTCAAGTTACAGTCTGATGCAATCACCCTGCAAAATCCTGGTAAAAAAAAAAAAAAAGGATACATCTAAGGATAAATTAGAAATAAACCTGCCAACCTTCCCATCATTTATCCCCAGGAAACTGCAAGGAAAGCTGCCTTTCCCAACATCTACACTAAGAATGAAGGGCAGAGGCGCATGGATGATTCATTTGGTTAAGTGTCTGACTCTTGATTTCCTGCTCAGGTCATGCTCTCCTGGTTTGTGGGATCAAGCCCTGCATCCCGCTCTTTGCTGACAGCTGGGGTCCTGGAGCCTGCTTCAGATTCTGTGCCTCCCTCACTCTTTGCCCCTCCACCACTTGGACTCTGTCTCTCTGTTTCTCTGTCTCTGTCTCTCTCAAAAATAAACATTAAAAAATAATAAAATAAAATAAAAATTTTGCAGCACCTGGGTGACTCAGTCTGTTGAGTGGCTGACTCTTGACTTCAGTTCAGGTCATGATCCCAAGGTCATGACATGGAGCATCACATCAGGCTCTGTGCCAAGCATGGAGCCTATTTGGGATTCTCCCTCTCCCTCTGCCCCTCTCCCCCACCCATGCTCTGTATCTCTCTAAAAAATTTTTTTAATTTATATGGAGGTGTGCCTGGTTGATTCAGCAGGTAGAACATGCAACTCTCAATCTCAGGGTTATGAGTTCAAGCCCCATATCAGACAAGGAGCCTAATTAATTAATTAATAATAAAATTTATATGGAGATACAAAGAACCCAGAGCAGAGTCTCACACACACAGACACACAAAGCAATCAGGAAAAAAATAAAAATGGAATATTTAGAATAAATAGAAATTTACACTACCTCATTTCAAGTCTTACTATTACGTTTAATAATCAAGGCAGTAGAAGTATATAGTCATACAGCTCAATGGCAAAGAATAGAAAGTCCAGAAAGAGACTCACACATATGGTCAACTAATTTTTGTCAACTGGCCAAGGTGATTAATAGGGAAAGGATATTCTCAATAAATGATGCTAGAACAACTGTATACCCCTAAGGAAAAAAAAAACACTTTGACTATTACCTCATACTAATTAAAAAGATTAACTTTAGATTATAGACTTAAACACAAGGCCAAAACTGTAGTTTCTTAAGAATAAAGCTTAAAAGAAAACCTTTATGACTAGGGGGTAGGCAAAGATTTCTTACCAAGGACATAAAACATAAACCATAGAAGTGGATAAATTGGGATCTTTGATATTCTTTCTTTCTTTCTTTCTTTCTTTCTTTCTTTCTTTTTTTTTATCAGAGAGACAGAGAGCTCAAGCAGTGGAGAGAGAGAGAATTTTAATCAGGCTCCAAGCTGACTGGGCCCACAACCCTGGGATTATAACCTGAGCTAAAATCAAGAGTTGGACACTCAACTGACTGAGCCACTCGGGCACCCCTGAAGGACACTTTTTTTAATGTTTATTTATTTGAGAGAGAGAGAGAAAGAGAAAGAGAGGGCATGCATGAGTGTGGGATGGCAGAGGGAGAGAAAGGATCCCAAGCAGGCTCTGCACTGTCAGCATGGAGTCTGACAAGGGGCTCAAACTCAATAATCATGATATCATGACCTGAGATGAAATCGATAGTTGGACACTTAACTGACTGAGCCACCTAAGCACTCCTGTTTTGTTTTGTTTTTAATTTTTTAAATGTTTATTTATTTTGAGGAAGAGAGAAAGAAACAGATCGTGAGCTGGGTAGGGGCACGGAGAGAGGAAGACGCAGAATCTTAAACAGACTCCAGGCTCTGAACTGTCAGCAGAGCCCGACACGGGGCTTGAACCCACAAACCATGAGACCATGACCTGAGTCAAAGTCGGAAGCTCAACCAACTGAGCCACCCAGGCACCCCTCCTATTTTGTTTTTTAATTTTACTTCTGATGGAGCTCAGGTGAGACACTACAACTCCAGAAAAAGGTTCTCTGGGAAAAGATGATTCAGATCCAATAGGCATAGGGTGAATTCCAAGAGGTTATACTTTTAGGAAGCATGACACTTTGTATAAACACTGAATCATAGAACAAAATCAGAATTGGTGGCATTAGAATTCTGTACTGTCCAATGTGGTAACTACTATCCATATACAGCTATATAAATTTAAATTAAAAAATTAAAAATTCAGTCCCTCAGATACATTACCCATATTTCAAGTATTCAGTAGAAAACGTTAGTAGTTAAAGTATTAGAAAGTGCAGAAACAATTCCCTCATCTCAAAAAGTTCTATTGAACAGCTTAGTCCTAGAAGGTAGGGGAAATGATCAAAGATGATCACTGTGTTTGTAACCTGAACTTGTTGGTTGGAATGGATACCAACTGAAAAAGATGATGCAGAATCAGGAGCAGATTCCTGAGGGTCACCTCTTATCTTTCCATGTCAATTCAAGAAGCATTTACCACCCACCCCCAGCACAGATCTATGTAATACCTACTGTATAAAGTATTCTGCAGAATATATAACAAATATATGACTCAGTTTGCACCCTTAAGGAGCTTACAGTGCTGTTTGAGTGTTTAGACTTACAACTAAAAAGTCAACAGGTTCAATCCTGGGTTTTGTTACCCAAAAACAAACGAACAGACAAAAAAGTAACAGAGAAAATAACAAAGAGCAAATGAAACCCAAAAGCCAGTAGAAGGAAGGAAATCATAAAGATTAGAGATAAATAAAATACAGAATAAAATAAAAAGACATTGGAGAGAGGTGCCTGGGTGGCTCAATTGGTTAAGTGTCAGACTCTTGATTTTGGCTTAGGTCATGATCTCACAGTTGTGGGATCAAGCCCTGCATCAGGTTCTGTGCTGAGCAGGGAGCCTGCTTAAGATTCTCTCTCTCTCTCTCTCTCTCTCTCTCTCTCTCTGTTTCTCTCTCTTTCTCTCTCTCCCTTTGCCCTTCTCCCCTGCTCATGGTCTTTCTCTCTCTAAAAAGAAAAAATAAAATCTTAAGGGCACCTGGGTGGCTCAGTCAGTTAAGCATCTGACTTGGGTTCAGGTCATGATCTCACAGGTCACAAGTTCAAGTCCCACACTGGGCTCTGTGCTAAAAGCTCAGAGCCTGGATCCTGCTTCAGATTATGTGTCTCCCTCTCTCTGTCCATCCCTCACTTGCTCGCTGTCTCTTTCTTTCAAAAATAAACATTTAAGGGGCGCATGGATGGCTCAGTCAGTTGAGCATCCGACTTCCATTAAGTCATGATCTTGCAGTTTGTGGGTTCAAGCCCCACGTCAGGCTCTGTGCTGACAGTTAGCTCAGAGTCTGGAGCCTGTCTTTGGATTCTGTATCTCCCTCTCTCTCTGACCCTCCTCTGCTCATGCTGTCTCTTTCTCTCTCTCAAAAATAAATAAAACATTAAAAACTTTTTAAAATATATAAACATTAAAAAATAAAAAATAAAATCTTTTAAAAAAAGCAATAATCAATGAAACCAAAAGTTGGTTCTTTTAAAAGAGTAACAAAATTGACAAACCTAGCTAGACTGACCAAGAAAAAACACAAGTTATTAAAATCATAAATGACAGAAATAAAAAGAATCAGGGGCAACTGGACAGCTCAGTTGGTAAAATGTCCGACGTCAGCTCAGGTCATGATCTCACCACAGTTTATGAGATCTGCATTGGGCTCTGTGCTGACAGCTCAGAGGCTGGAGCCTGCTTCAGATTCTGCATCTCCCTCTCTCTCTCTGCCCCTCCCCTGCTTACGCTCTGTCTCTCAAAAATGAAAAAACATTAAAAAAATTTTTTTAAAGAATCATAAGAAAATACTATGAACAATGTATAACAAATTAACTAACGTAGGTGAAATGGACAAATTTCTAGAAACACACTAATGACCAAAACTGATTCAAGAAGAAATAGAAAATCCAAACAGACCTACCATAAGAGATTGATTCAGTCATCAAAAACCTCCCAACAACAAAAAAAATTCAGGACTAGAGGACTTCACAGTTTCTTTCTTTTTTTTTTTTAAACGTTAAGTTTTATTTATTTCCAGGAGAGAGAGAAACAGCGTGAGCAGGGAGGGTCAGAGAGAGAGGGAGTCACAGACTGAAACAGGCTCCAGGTTCTGAGCTGGCAGTCAGCACAGAGCCCGACGCAGGGCTCGAACCCACGAACTGCGAGATCATGACCTAAGCGAAAGTCGGACACTTAACCGACTAAGCCACCCAGGCGCCCCACGGACTTCACAGTTTCTACTAAACCTTTCTAACAAACACTTAAGGAAGAATTGACACCAATCCTTCTCAAAATATTCTGAAAAATAGAAGGGAAAATATTTCCTAACTCATTCTATGAGACCAACATTACCTTGATACCAAAGCTAGACAAAGCTGTCACAGTAAAAGAACTACAGAGCAAATCCTTTATGAATAGAGATGCAAAAATCCTCAGCAAAATACTAGCAAACTAAATCCAGCAGCATGTCAAAAGAATTCTACATCATAACCAAGTGGTATTTATCCCAAAACCATTAAATGGGGAAAGGACAGTCTTTTTAAAAAATGGTTCTGTGATGGGGCACCTGGATGGCTCAGTCGGTTGGATGTCTGACTTTTAATCTCAGCTCAGGTCCTGATCTCAGTTTGAGATTGAGCCCCACATCAGGCTCCATGATGACAACTCAGAGCCTGCTTAAGATTCTCTCTCTCAGACTCTTGAATGCTGAGAAACAAACTGAGGACTGATGGATATGGGGGGGAGGAGGGAGATGGGCATGGTGGAGGGCACTTGTGGGGATGAGCACTGGGTGTTATATGGAAACCAATTTGACAATAAACTATTTGTTAAAAAAAAAAAAGAGAGAGAGAGAGAAAAAAGATTCTCTCTCTCATCTCTCTCTGCCTCTCCCCCTGCCCCAATTCAAGCACACTTGCACTATGTCATATAAATAAATAAATAAATAAATAAATAAATAAATAATTTTTTTTTTAAATGCTTCTGAGAGGGATACCTGGGTGGCTCAGTCAGTTAAAAATCTGACTTCAGCTCAGGTAATGATCTCATTCGTTTATGAGTTCAAGTCCTGCCTTGGGCTCTCTGCTGTCAGCATAGAGTCTCCTTCAGATTCTTTGTCCCCCTCTTTCTGCCCCTCCCCCACTTGTGCTGTCTCTCTCAAAATAAATAAACTAAAAAAGTTAAAAATGGTTCTAAGAAAATTGTATATCCACATGTGAAAGAATGAAGTTGGACTCTTATTTTACACCGTGTACAAAAATTAATTCAAAATGCATCAATCACCTAGTGTAAAAGCTAAAAAACATAATTCTGGAGGTACCTGGCTGGCTTAGTCGAAAGAGCATGCGACTCTTGATCTCAGGGTTGTGGGTTCTAGCTCCATGTTGGGTATATACATTATTTATATAAATAAAACAAGAAGAGAAAGAAAGAAAGAAAGAAAGAAAGAAAGAAAGAAAGAAAGAAAGAAAATATTGAGTAACATCTTCATGACACTGAATTTGGCAATGGTTTCTTGTTTACAACTCTGAAAGTATAGAGGAAAGAAAGGATAAATAAATAAATTGAACATCATCAAAATTTTAAAAATTTGTATATCAAATGACATTATCAGTAGAATGAAAGGACAACCCACAGAATAGGAGAAAATATTTGCAAATTACATCTATTATAAGCACCTAATCTCCAGGGGAAAAAAAAAAGAAAACAACTACAACTCAACAACAAAAAACAATCCTATTTATTTATTTATTTATTTATTTTAAATGTTTTATTTATTTCTAGGAGAGAGAGAGAGAGACAGCGTGAGCAGGGGAGGGTCAGAGAGAGAGGGAGTCACAGACTGAAACAGGCTCCAGGCTCCGAGCTGGCAGTCAGCACAGAGCCCGACTCGGGGCTCGAACCCACGAACCGCGAGATCATGACCCAAGCGAAAGTCGGACGCTTAACCGACTAAGCCACCCAGGCGTCCCAAAACAATCCTATTTAAAAATGAGCAAAAGCTGGAGTACCTGGGTAGCTCAGTTGGTAAGCATCCACCTCTTGGTTTCAGGCTTAGGTCATGATCGCACGGTTCATGGGATGGAGCCCTGAGTCAGGCTCTGTGCTGAGAGCTTGGGATTCTCTCGCTCTCTCTCCCTCTACCCGTCCCTCACTCACACTCTCCAAATAAATAAATAAACAGACTTCTTTTTTTTTTAAGGGCAAAGGCTTGGGTGGTGGCTCACCTGGAAGAGCACTGGACCGTTGATCTTAGGGTCATGCGTTCAAACCCCAGGTTCGTCATAGTTTACTTAAAATAAATAGATGGATGGATAACAATGGGCAAAAGACTTGATTAGACATTTCCCCAAAGATATACAAATGGTCAATAAGCACGCGAAAAAATGCTCAACATCACTGTCACGAAAGAAATAGAAATGAAAACCACAATGAATACCAACCACTTCACACCAATTAGGATAGCTCTTATAAAAAAAAAATCCAAAAAACAAAAATGGAAAACAACAAATGCTGTCAAGGCTATGGAGAAACTAGAATACACATGCATTGCTGCTAGGAATATAAGATGGTATACTTGTAGGGAACAGTTTGGCAGTTCTTCAAAAAGCTAAACATAACCCATATGAGCCAGCAATTCCTCATACAGATGTATACCAAAGAACCGAAAGCAAGAGACTTAATCAGATATTTGTACACCAATGTTCACAGTGCCATTGTTCACAACAGCCCAAAGGTGGAAACAATCCAAATGCCCATCAGCAGATACATGGATAAACCAAAAAAAGGTATATACATACAATAGAATATTATTCAGCATAAAAAAGAATAAACTCTGATACCTGTGATATGGGTGAACCTTGAAAACGTAATGCTAAGTGAAATAAGGCCAGACACAAAAAGACAAATCTTGTATGATTCCACTTATATGAGGTCCTCGACTGGGGTGGCTCCACGAGGGGGTAGGGGTGACTATTCCTACAGGGGAACTCTGACTTTGAGATCTGCAACTGTCTCCAAGGTCAGTCAGGAAGGGGCTTTTCTCTCACAGGGAGGAGGGAACAGAGACTAGAGGGACCTGTGGGTGCGGAAGTGGGAGGAACAGGTGTAGGTGATCACACCGCACTTCAGTGTTTTAGTCGGACGTGGAGCCGGATTTTCAGGCGTGGTGGATTAGAAGGGGCTGTAGCCTGGCTCAGGCTGGGGGTGGGTCAGAGTTTAGGGGCCTGGTGTAAGGAGAGGAGCTTAACTAAAGTTTGGTCAAGCGAAGGTAGCTGGTATTTTGTCCAGATACCTCAGTGAGTGCAATCGGTTCAACTAATCATTTATGAGGCAAAAAATAAGGGAATTTAGAGGGTCTGTGTCTGACCTGTCATAGGTGAACAATATCTAAGTCACACGGGGAAAGGTGGTTCCTTGCAGAAAACCCTTCCAGGGACACAAAAGGGTGGGGGGATTTCTGTAACCGTCGCTTTCCAGAATCACAGGGCTCGGGTAAAGTTCCAATTGTCAGAATGCAGGGAAATCTCTCCGCAGATTCAATCAGAGGCTGAAGAGGTACAGACGTAAGAAGGCGCAGGGTTCTCGTCTGAGCCCACACTTCGCAGCCAGCATGTTCCGCGCGGGGTGAGAAGGCAGCCGGCGGGAGCAGCGGCGGCGGCGGCGGCGGCGGCGCGGGCCGCAGGAAGGATGCAGCCGCCATGAGCTCGGGTAACGCCGAGACCTGAGGCGGCGGCGGCGGCAGGCTCCGCCCACCCTCCACCCATTCCCCACCCCGCGCGCGTGCGCGCGCTCTCGGGGCTGCGCACAGCCGATTCGGCGCGCGCTCTGCGCCCCGGCGGCCGAGACCCAGGGAGGCGGGCCGGGTGCCGGCTGCGCGGCCCGCGAGCCTCAGCGGGTCTGAGGGCCTGCAGCCCGACAGCAGCGGTGGCGCCCGCGGCCCCTGAGCCAGCTGAGGACGACGCCGCGAGGCGGCCGCGCCCGAAGGTGCTGGGACCGCGCCGCGTTCGGCGGGGTGAGGGGCTGGGGCATCCGCTGGCCGCCGGGCGTGGGCCGGCGTTTCCCGGACGGGGGTTCTGGCGTCGTTGGGTCCGGCTGAGCCGTGGCGCTTGTGTCGGTGTTGGGCTCGGTGGGCCCAGGATCCGGACGGTTTCGGCGACGCTGGCGGCGGCCGGGGCGAGACTCCTGGCCGGCTCAGGTGAGCCGCGACTCGGGCCTGTCGTCCGCGCTTGCTTCCTACGGGCAAGCACGGCGGAGGACTTCCGTTCTCACGGCGCTGGGAAACTTCGAGTGAGGCGCGTTAACATGCCTGCCTTTCCAGAGACGTGCCCTGCCAGAGCACTGTGCAGAAATACCGGGCGCGTTTGTTTGGGGTGGCCATTTCCTCGGTGGCTTCGTTACCAGTCTCCCGCAACACTCTTTTGTAGGTTTCGTGTTCGTTGTTTCCGAGGTTTCATTTTGTGTGTGCGTCTTTTTCGGTTTTACTCTCAGTTTCTTGTTAGCAATAAGGGAACGTTAGAGTGGTGTCCAACCTCGACTTCGTACTTAATTTGAGGTGATGGAAAAATCAACCTAGGAAACGGAAAGTCTTTTTTGATGTCCGTGTGGAACTGTGAAGTGTGACATTTTGTAAAAGTCATGGCTCAGTTGTGTTCGGGGAGTGTGTATACGTTTTTGAATTAGTTTAGTTTTTAACGGGGAAAGCTCTTTAGGTTGATGTTGTGCCTTCTATGTAAATATGCTGAAAGGCCTATTGATTTTAAAGGCAGTTAAATTCAGTGAGTAGTGAGCACCTATTTATAACACTGAAGTTAGTGCTAGGCGGTGTTGGCATCCAAGAACGAGTGAGAATGGTGTGCAGGATGGAGGGAGTGATTAAGCACGCAAGTAATGATACAGGGCAGAATATGGTATTAACAAATTATTGAGTACTGAGTCAGCCCTGCTACTGTGATAAATACATGGATACCTTACACAGTATTTAATGTTAATTACTTAATTTGTCATTGAGAATTTCTTAGCACCTACTGTACGGTGAGTGCCCACAATAAAGATGGTGACCTCTATAGATTTTGCTTTATGAACTTTGCATTGTCATTGGGGGGAACATATTAAACAGCAAATCACACAAGTATCAGTTGGCCCTTGAACAATGGTGGGAGTGTTAGGGGTGCCAACCCCCACACGGTGGAAAATCTGTATGAATTCTGATTGCCCAAAAACTTAACTACTACTAATAACCTGTTGACGGAGAGCCTTACCAATAAGGTAAATCGTGAACACACATTTTGTGTATTATATGCATTATGCTGTATTCTTACAATAAAGTAAGCTAGAGGAAAGAAAATGTTATGAAGAAAATCACAAGGAAGACAAAATACATTTACAGTAATGTACTGTATCAAAAAAAATTGCATATAAGTACTCCTGCATAGCTCATACCTGTATTGTTCAAGGCCCAACTATAAATACCAGTAAACCAAGATAGAAGCTTAGAAAGAATGTAGCAGGTTGTGAGAATATGTAACAAGTGGATAACCAGCTGGAGAAGTCTGTTAAAGTTTTCATAGGAAAGCAGTCTTTAGCTAGGATGTTATAGGTAAATAGGAATTAGGTGAAAGTGACTCCCAAAGGAGGGAAGAAAGTGGAATCTATTTCACTGAAGGAGGCTAGGGAAGTTAACTGAAAGGTCACAGCAGTTGGATCGAGTATAGAATGCAAAAGGGAGCCAGAGAGATGATGCCAGGTCTTTTAAGCAGTGTTAGGGATTTCGGACTGGCTGTTTATTTCTTTTCTTAAAGTAAAAAAAATTTTTTTTGTTTTAATGTTTATTTATTTTTGAGAAAGAGAGAGAATGAGTGGTGAGCAGGGGAGGGGCTGAGAGAAGGACACCAAATCTGAAGCAGGCTCCAGCCGCTGAACTGTCAGCACAGCGCCCGACATGGGGCTTGAACCCACAAAGCGCAGGATCATGACCTGGGCTGAAGTCAGCTACCCAACCGATTGAGCCACCCAGTCACCCCTCTTTTAAACTTTCATAGCAAAATTTTCAAACCACTCAAATGTAGTGAGAGAAATGTATTACAGTGAACTCCTCTGTAATATTACCCAAAATAGGTGGACCTTATTTGAAGAGTGTGGGGTGGTTATTGAAGAGTTTTAAACAGGTAAGTTTCAGTCACTGTTCTTTTTCAATCTTCTTTTAAGATTTTATTTTTTAAGGAATACACCACACCCAGCGTGGGGCCCAAATTCACAACCTCGAGATCAAGAGTTGCATGCTCTACCAGGGAGCAGCTAGATGCCCCTCAGTCAAATTTGTATCTTAAAAAGTCCACCCTGGGAGCTCCTGGCTGACTCCATGGTATACCGAGCATGGGACCCTTGATCTCAGGGTTGTCAGTTTAAGCCCCCTATTAGGAGTAGAGTTTACTTGGAAAAAAGGAAAAAAAGAAAACCATAGAAGCTGCATTGGATGGGGATAAGAATGGATGGGAGAAAACCACCAAGAGGTAATATGTGGGCCTAGAATTGTGACTGTGAAGATAGGATCTGTTCTAAAGGTACAGAGCTGATTTCTCCTCTCTCTGTTAATAATTTTATGTTGACGTCTTTCAGAGTAATTGTGGAAGGTTTTCTAAAGGAAATTGTATTTGAGCTGGGTATTTCAAGGTGGATAACACTTCAGTATGGAGCCCTGGAATGAGAATGTCTTGATATCAAAGGATGGCTGCCTCAGTGACCTTGACAATCTCTGCCAAAGTGTCCCCTTTTCCCTAGGATTTCTCATTTAAATTACTTTTTCACTATCACTTTGGTCCTTGGGAGCAAAGTACTTCCAGATTAGCAGTTTTTCTAGAAAACAAATATGTATTTTTTCAAGTACTATGATTACAACTAAGATAAGCTCAAACTTCCCATAATTTATGTTCTTTTAGGGGCACCTGGGTGGCTTAGTCGGTTAAGTGTCGACTTTCGCTCAGGTCATGATGTCTCCTGCCAGCCAGAGCCTGGAGCCTGTTTCGGAGCTGACTCTCTCTCTCTCTCTGACTCCCCTGCTCACGCTCTGTCTCTGTCTCTCTCTCTCTCCTAGAAATAAATAAAAATATTTTTAAAAATTTATGAGTTTTTATTATTTAATAGTTAACTAAAATTCATTAAATTTGCAAACCATCTTTTAAAGTGTTTGATTTTTTTTTAATGTTTTATTTATTTCTAGGAGAAAGAGAGAGAGAGAGACAGAGACAGCGTGAGCAGGGGAGGGTCAGAGAGAGAGAGAGAGTCACAGACTCCGAAACAGGCTCCAGGCTCTGAGCTGGCAGTCAGCACAGAGCCCGACGCGGGGCTTGAACCCACGAACCGCGAGATCATGACCTAAGCGAACGAAAGTCGGACGCTTAACCGACTAAGCCACCCAGGCGCCCCTTAAAGTGTTTGATTTTGATGCTACCATAGTTAGTTTGCTCTTGGGGGTTCGGAGACCTGCTTTCATTCCATGGAAGAGCTAAGTAAAAGGAACCCATGGAAATGTGACCCATCGGTTCTTTTGCCCTGTGTTTAATGACAGGAATGGCTTTACTCTTAAGGAGAAACTTCAGCTTCTACCTAAAGATAGTATACCCAGTGGTACAACATCTTGATACAAAACCTTAATCTTAAAAAAAAAAAAATGTAGCCTGTCATGTATGTTTACAGAACAAAAGTAAAATCGGTAATTTGCAAATTTTTTATATTTGAATTTTAATATATACATTAAAAATACTGTTTTTCTTAGTGGTCTAAATCTATTTTGACTGGATTTTCCTTTCAGTGGATATGTTCCAAAAAGCTGAATCTACTCTGTCTCCTGACTGATTTTATAACTGCAGTTGTTGGGAGTAAGTGGGATAATAATTGGGAAGGTGTTTGGTAAACTGTGATACACAATACAAATATAAGATGGTAGTGGTACTAATTGGAAGTAAACTGAAGCAAAATGAGGGAAATTCTATTCATCTGTCCCTTCTGATAACTGGGCTTCGTGCTGGTGACTTAGACATTTGTCAGGTGGCTTTTTAAATTCTCTGTAGTATAGTACATGACTTCAGTTCATTTGTGTCCCATGACTATGATGATTGTAGAAGCTCACTCAGTTGATCTAAATAGATTTTACATGACTTATTTACGTATTACTAATTTATGGTAGGAAATACCTGAAATACTGATGCCTTTATGTCTATCTTAGATTCAGTTTTTACTTCATAAGTCTATGCCATGTTTGCAATTAGTAATTCAGTATATTTTTTTCTTCTTGATAGTCTGTAAACTCTCCAATAATGGAGACTCTGTCCCATTAACCCTTCTTTCATTAGTTCTAAACCAGTACCTTGCGCACAGTAGTGGAAGGTTCAGTAAATATATAAACATTTTAATAGTTTCATTAGTGAAATCAAAACTAATTTCATAGTCGTGTTGAAATTAAAACTTAAGACAAAGCCTGAAAATGTTTCTTACCAATCCTAGTAACAGATTATGACAGAGGGATGAGTAAAGAGAAAGGAGCATACATTATTGTATTCATAGTATTCTACTCAGAACAAGCTTGTAGGATGTCAGTCATCCCTGTGCTACAGGTTTAGACAACTGGAGCTTAGAGAAGGAGGTAAATAACAATGAAGTCACTCAGCTCAAATATGATGTACCCAGTACTCCAATACAAGTCAGTTTGAATACAAGGTCTTCTTCATTCTCTATAGCTGTCATAAAACAAGTAAAAACAATTTATTAGTAGCTTATAACTATGACATGAAAAATATTAGCAGTTTGCTAGAGAGCAACTTAGTGACATATTTTAGGGATGGCTCCTTTTTGTTTTGCACTTGGTTAGGCACTGTGGAAGCAACTCGAAATGTGTAAGTCACCATACCTGTCCTCAAGGATTTTGGAACCAGTAGAGGCAACTAAAAAACACAAAAGCAACAGCAGTCATCAGTATCAGACCATATGATTTAAATGCCAAAAATCTATATGCTTTAGGAGAGGAATATTGATATAGTTTTAATATTTTACCTTGGGGCGCCAGGGTGGCTTAGTCGGTTGAGTGTCCAACTTCGGCTTAGGTCATGGATCTCACAGTTATTGAGTTCAAGCCCAGCATTGGGCTTTCTATTGTCAGCCAGAACCTGCTTTGGATTGTCTGTCTGTCTGTCTGTCTCTCTTTCTCTCTCTGCCCTTCTCCTCTCATGCTTTCTCTCTCTCCCCTCCCCCTCTCATGCTTTCTCTCTCTTTCTCTCTCAAAAATAAACATTTAGAAATATGTATATTACCTTTATGGTAGACATGGATCTTGAGCGCTGTGACTTGAAGGATAATTAGGATTTGAATGCCCACAAAAAAGGTTACATATGAACAAAAAAGTATAATTAACATGTTATGTTTTTGACATAATAAAGATAATATCTAAACTAAGAGATTAGAGTAGTTGAAAATAATGTTGGAAAACTGTCAAGTGAAAAGCAGATAGCACCACCAGGATGTAATGTCCACAAGGGTTGGAATCTTTGGTTCTACATTTTTGATGTTTTTAACAACTTTATTTAGGTATAATTAATATGCAATAAGATGCACATATTTAAGACATACCATTTAATTTTTAAGTGAAATTGTATTCAATTTACAATGCTTTATTTCTTAAAAAAAAAAAAGTAAATAAGTCTAAATGAAAACTTCCGTGACCTCTGAATGGCTGGGATGGGTGCTTATGTTTTTCTCTATTTTCTGTTTGTTTATTATTTATTTATTTACTTATTTATTTTGATGTTTATTTATTAGAGACAGAGAGAGTGAATGAGCAGGGGAGGAGCAGACAGAGAGGGGGACCTAAAATCCAAAGCAGGCTCCAGGCTCTGAGCTGTCAGCACAGAGCCCGACGCAGGGCTTGAACCTACAAACCATGAGATCATGACCTGAGCCAAAGGTGATGCTTAACTGATTGAGCCACTCAGGTGCCCCTATTTTCTGTATGTTATAAAGGGAAGATTTTTTTAGAGTTTTCCCCCCCCAAGTTTATTCATTTAGAGAGAGAGAGAGAGAGAGAGAGAGCGAGCGCGAGAGTGCACACCCATGTGAGCTGGGGAGGGACAGAGGGAGAGAGCAAGAGAACCAATTCCAAGCAGGCTACATGCACTGAGCCTAACACGGGGCTTGATCCCACAGACCACAAGACCAGCACCTGAGCCAGAAGCAAGAGTCAGATGCTTAACCCACTGAGCCACCAGGTGCCTCAGAAAGGGAAGAATTTTCTTTATTTAAGTTTATTTGTTTATTTTGAGAGAGAGGGAGAGAGTGCACGCACGAGTGGGGGAGGTGCTGGGAGAGGGGGACAGAGGATACTAAATTGCCTCTGTGCTGACAGCAGAGAGCCCAATGTCATGTTCAAACCCACAAACTGCGAGATCATGTCCTGAACTGCAGTTAGAAGTTGGAAACTTGGGGCGCCTGGGTGGCTCAGTCGGTTAAGCGTCCGACTTTCGCTTAGGTCATGATCTCGCGGTTCGTGGGTTCGAGCCCCGCGTCGGGCTCTGTGCTGACTGCCAGCCCAGAGCCTGGAACCTGTTTCAGAGTCTGTGACCCCCTCTCTCTCTGACCCTCCCCTGCTCATGCTGTCTCTCTCTCTCTCCTAGAAATAAATAAAAAAACATTAAAAAAAAAAAAAAAGAAGTTGGAAACTTAACCAACCGAGCTCCTCAGGCACCAGAAAGGAAGGAATTTTTTTTTAAAGGAAGCAATGTTTTATAAATATACTTCAAAGACAAAGTCTTAGGAGAAAAAATTAGGGAACATGAAGTTCTAGTTTTCTGAATATATTTTTAATTTGTTTTCTGCTTTTATTTTTTTAAATTTTTATTTATTTTTACATTTATTTATTTTTGAGAGACAGAGCACAAATGGAGGAGGGGCAGGAAGAGGAGACACAGAGCAGGCTCCAGGCTCTGAGCTGTCAGCACAGAGCCTAATGCAGGACTTGAACTCACAAACTGTGAGATATAACCTAAGCCAAAGTCACACGCTTTAACTGACTAAGCCACCCAGGCACCCATTTTCTGCTTTTTAAATAAAATTTTTTTTAAGTTTATTTATTGAGAGAGAGTGTGAGCATGCATGCAAGTGGAGGAGGAACAGAGAGGGAGAGAGAATCCCAGGCAGGCTCGATACTGTGAGTGCAGAACCTGATGCAGGGCTTGAATTTACAAACCGTGAGATCATGACCTGAGCCAAAGTCATATGCTTCATTGACTGAGCTACCCAAGTGCCCCTGCTTTTTAATTTTTTTAATCAAAATAATACATACACATAGTTTAAAAGACAGTAGTGTTAGAAACCTAAAAATGCACTCATTCCTTTTCTCTAAGTACAACTACTTTGAACTCATAGCTATTTCTCCTGTTATAAACAGTCTTATTTTTTTAACAACGATGTACATTTTGAGTTACTAATTTTGAACATTGCCTTTCATATTGCTATTAGGATAGATAACCATTTTAACTTTTTTAGGTTTACTCCCTTTGCCTTCTCACATTCTTTTAATAGTTTTAGCTCAGTTTTTTTCTATACAATAAGTAAAAATAGACACTATATAATTTTTCCCCTTTAGACCTCAGGTTCATCCTTGATCCAGAGGTGGTATGTTTATGTTTATCTAATAACTGTAATAAACATTCTAAATTCAAAAGAACATTGACAATATTGTATATTTAACTATATTTTTAACTATCTTTTTTTTTTTTAATTTATTTCTTTCAAGAGAGAGCAAGGGAAGGTCACAGAGAGAGTGAGTGAGTGAGAATCCCAAGCAGTCTCTGCACTGTCAGATCAGAGCCTGACATGGGGTTTTGTCTCACGAACTATGACATCATGACCTGAGCCAAAAAAATCAAGAGTCAGATAGATGCCTTACCAATTGAGCCACCAAGTCACCCCTAACAATCATTTTTATGGCTGCATTTTTAATGCCTATAGTTACTCATATAATCTATTTAAGGTATTATTGAATTAATGATATAAAAAACTTTCTTGTCCAGTTTATTACTTTGTAAATCTAATGCCTAACTCAGTACCTTACATTTAATAAATGTATATTTTTTTAATGTAATAAATATTGACTAAGATCCTTCAAATAAAGTAAAGGAACAACAAAAGTACGCTGTATACACAGAATTTGCCCACCACAGCCTTAGGTCCAGGGAATAATTTTGAAGAGCATTATAGGAAGGATTAAGAAGTCTTGGCAGTACAATAACTCACTTGTGATAGTAGAGTCATTCAGTGTGCCTTAGTCATTGGATGCCATTCTCTTGGATGGTGTGGCTTTTGTGAATCCTACCTTGCCCTCTAGCTACAAGGTAGAGTCTGAAGTTACTGTTGGGATGCCCTTGAAGGTGCTGTGCCATGCTTTGTATTCTGTACTCACTCCTCAGCCCCATGTTTCCTCCTTTTTCCTTCCCTTTCAATTTCCCCTTGTCCTACAGAATTTTTCACAATTTTGTCATGACAAGGCCAACACATAAATTTGCTATCAATTTATAGTCAATTCATAATTAAAACTAGAGTTTTTTTAAAACAACTTTCGGGGCGCCTGGGTGGCTTAGTCGGTTAAGCGTCCGACTTTCGCTTGGGTCATGATCTCGCGGTTCGCAGGTTCGAGCCCCACGTCGGGCTCTGTGCTGCCAGCTCAGAGCCTGGAGCCTGTTTCAGTCTGTGACTCCCTCTCTCTCTGACCCTCCCCTGCTCGCGCTGTCTCTCTCTCTCCTAGAAATTAAAAAAAAAACAAAAAAAAAAACATTAAAACAACTTTCAATGATAGGATATTTTCCAGAGCAGATTCCACTATCCTACTTTAATTCCTAGCAAAACAGAGGCTAAGTGGGAATTAGTGCTCAACACAAGTTACTGTGGTTATGGGCCCAGCAGCAGGAAGTAAGACTGGTTTTATATGGCTGCTGCCAGATCCTCAATTACCAGATTAAATTCACCTTGAGATACTTGGGGGAGATTTTTAGGATGGGTCTTGTGGATCCTCAGTGGCTATTAGCAGGTTTGCCTTCTATTCAGACGTGCTTAAATTTTTATTTTATTTATTTTTTATGTTTATTTTATTTATTTTTGAGAGAGAGAACGAGAGAGAGATGAAGCAGGGACAGGGAGAGAGGAGGAGAGACAGAATCCCAAGCAGGATCCACACTGTCAGCACGGAGCCTGACACAGGGCTCAAACCCGCAAACCATGAGAGCATGACCTGAGCCGAAATCAGGAGTTGGACACTTAACCAACCAACCCAGTTGTCCTGCATGTACCTACATTTTTATTTTTTTTTTAATTTTTTTTAATGTTTTATTTATTTCGAGGGGAGAGAGAGAGACAACGTGAACAGGGGAGGGTCAAAGAGAGAGGGAGTCACAGACTCTGAAACAGGCTCCAGGCTCTGAGCTGGCAGTCAGCACAGAGCCAGACGCGGGGCTCAAACCCACAAACCGCGAGATCATGACCCAAGCGAAAGTCGGACGCTTAACCGACGAAGCCACCCAGGCGCCCCAATACCTACATTTTTAAATAGAGGTATACTATTTACATGTTGTAGAAATACTCATCTTTTGACTCTGATTTTCCACATTTCTAGGAATCTAAAGGAACAACAAAGTAAGCTGTATTTGTTAGAAAAAATTTAAAGTGAACTAAATGCCCAGCAGTCATGATATAACTGTCTGAAAGGATAATACATTTTTTTAATATGTGTCCTTAAAAGCAGTTTATTTAGTCAAATGGAAGAGATACCACATAAATGAAAAATACAGGAAATCAGAATTATTAATATAGTAGTAATGCATTTGAATGTATATGAAGAAACAGAGGCAAAAATTTAGTTATTGTTGGAAGTAATAAAATTATGGATTATCTTCTTTCTTTCCCAAACTTTCTATATTACTGTTTTGCCTATATAACAAAATTGTAAGAAACAAGCAAACAGATCAATGTTTAAAATAGTCCAAGCCTTCTGTCCACTGAGAGGTCCTGGAAGCACTGACACACAAAAAGCAACAAACACTCACATCTTGGTTTCTTAATACAATTTTCCAACAAAAAAAGGTAACCGTGCCTCCTTAGAGAAACGTCTGATTCCAGGGCTGGGGCAGAGAAAGAACAAATGATCCTGCAGCAACTTCTTGCTCCAGAAAGTAAGAAGCTGCTCAGAGAATGATGAAGATGTAACAAAAGGACATTGAAGTCACCCTGAAGGGGCCACCACAGGACAAATCTGGGAACTGGAACATCAAGCTAAATACTATTAATAACTTATAACTCGCTGAAAAGCAAAAACCCATGAATCCATACTGTTAGGTCTGAAGAAAAAGTCAGAAAAAGATGGGCTTTTATTGTATTGTATTTTTTTAGGAAACGATGGGCTTTTATTTTTTCTTTAATTTTTTTTTTTTAAATGTTTTTTATTTATTTCCAGGAGAGAGAGAGACAGCGTGAGCAGGGGAGGGTCAGAGAGAGAGGGAGTCACAGACTGAAACAGGCCCCAGGCTCTGAGCTGGCAGTCAGCACAGAGCCCGACGCGGGGCTCGAACCCACGAACCGCGAGATCATGACCTGAGCGAAAGTCGGACGCTTAACCGACTAAGCCACCCAGGCGCCCCTTTTTCTTTAATTTTTAATTTATATTTTAGAGCAAGAGAGCAAGTGAGAGCAGAAGAGAGGGGCAGAGGGAGACAAAGAGAGAATCCCAGGCAGGCTTTACACTCTGTGTGGAGCCCGACACAGGGTTCCCAAGAGCCCAGGATCATGACCTGAGCTGAAATCAAAAGTGGGACACTCAACGGACTGTACCATCCAGGCACCCTGGAAAAAGATGGACTTTTAACTAAAAACACTCATGTGGAGTCACTGTAACGAAGTTCCAAATAGATCTCAGATTAAGATTTTTTTAATTAAAATTAAGGGTCATGTCAGCATAATGGTAAGATGAGCAGTTTGAAGCTCATGTTCCCCACAAACTTTGAAAAATAAACAGCAACTGTTAGAACCAATTTAGAACTCTGTAAAGTAATCCAGGGTGTACAGCAGCCAACCAAATGGTGAATTAAGAAAAATGCAACTCAGGGTGCCTGGCTGGCTCATTTGGTAGAGCATTTGACTCTTGATCTCAGGGTTGTGAGTTCAAGTTCAATCTCTACATTGGGTGTAGAGATTACTTAAAAATAAATCATTAAAAAAAAATTGCAGCTTGGGGCGCTTGCGTGGCTAGTCGGTTAAGCAGCTGTCTTTGGCTCAGGTCATGATCTCATGGTTCATGGGTTTGAGCCCCGTGTCCATCTCTGTGCTGACAGCCAGCTGAGAGCCTGGAGCCTGTTTCGGATTCTGTGTCTCTATCTTTCTTTGACCCTCCCCTGCTCACACTGTCTCTCTCTCTCTCAGAAATAAATCAAACATTTAAAAAAATTGCAACTTAACAACAGTGGCAAAAATAAATAAAAAATAAAAACAGACAAAACAAATAAAAAATGGGTAAAAGACGTGAACAGACTTTTCTCCAATGAAGGTATAGACAAAAGACCAGTAAGCACATGAAGAAGATGCTCAACACCACTAATAACAATGAGCTACCACTTAAGTAGGGTGGGTGTTACTTAACAAAATAGCAAGTATGGGGACCTGGCTGGCTCATTAGTAGAGCCTGTGACTCTTGATCTCAGGGTTATGAGTTTAAGCCTCATGTTGGGTGGAGAGATTACATAAAAAAATAATAAAACAAGTGTTGAGAAGGATGGGGAGAAATTAGAAACCTGGTCCATTGCTGGCAGAAATTATTCATAATAGCCAAGAGGTGGAGACAATCCAAACATCTATCAACAGATTAATGTGTAAACAAAATATATATACCTACAGTGGAATATTATTTAGCTGTAAAACTGAGTGAGTTTATGTTAAGTGAAATAAGCCAGACACAAAAGGACAAATATTGTATGATTCTATTTATGTGAAATATAAAGCAAATTCATAGAGACAGAGGTAGAGTAGAGATTATTAGAGACTGGAAAGAGAGAGGAAAAGATAATTATTGCTTAATGGGTGCAGCGTTTGTTTTGGGAAGTTGAAAAAGTCTTGGAAATGGATAGTGGCAGTGGCCATACAGTATTATAAATATAATTGATGCCAATGAATTATATACTGTACATCCTGTCAGTTTGCTTCCCCAAGGAATTCTAAAACTGAGAATAAGAATGTTATATTCACTTCTGTTTGTTAAACCAAAGGGCATTATAATTTTTTGTCATCACTTTTAAGAAATATTTCTTTTGTTGGAAGATTATTAGACTCCAGAATTTATTTTTTATTACTTTTATACTTTCTGGATGAAAATGAGAGCTTCAAGTTTGGTCACACAGGTTCTTAAGACCCTTGCAGTGATGCTTTAGGAGTAACTAATAATTTATGTTAAAGTATATTCATGCATAAAAATGTATGTATCTAAAATACTAGATTGAGGACATTAGCTTTTGTTTATTTTTACTTTTACAGTGAGGCAAAAGAGAATGAAAGAAGTAGATAACCTTGAAAGTATAAAAGAAGAATGGTAAGTTAATTTGAATTTTCTCTTTTATTAATGTCCTTAGTTTCTATTTTTACTGCATTTCACTAACTGATATTGTAAGTTTTCATTATGGTTCTTTTAGGTAATGAACTAATGATAATATATTTTAAAATAATTTATTATTCAAAGCTGCATTCAATAGATTTTAACAAAGTTATTAAATGTTTTTATTGTTAATAAAAATGTGTTAAATTTTTCTCTGTTTGCATATTACTTCTGTTGTTTAAGTGAGAAATTGAAGTAATTGTTGACTTTTTTAGCCTTTTGGGTTGTACTATCTTCGAGTCATAGTGGAAGTATAAATGGCTCTGGAGTCAGATAAGCCAAGTTTGAATCCTTTCACTGTCCTTACCCTCTCTTTGGCCTTTGAGCAACTTGAGTTAAACAGAGGTGGGGGTGGGGTGAGAATGGGCATGGCAGGCACAGTGCCTGGGTGGTTTCCTTGGTTGAGTGTCTGACTCTTGGTGTTGGCCTCCATCATAATCCCAGGGTCATAGGATCAGTCCCTGCATTGGACTCTGTGCTGAGTGTGGATCCTGCTTGGAATTCTCTCTCTGTCTCTCCCTCTGCCCTTCTCTCTGGCTTGTGCTCCCTCTCTCTAAAATAAAATAAAATTAAAATTAGTAAGTAAAAAATAAAACAGAGGTGGGGTACATATATGTATATGTGTATATACCTGAAAGATATGTATGTATTTATTTATTTTTAATTTATTTTAAAGAGAGAGTGAGCCCACAGCTGGGACTCCATAAATGATAGGTGCAAAGTCTATGGTTCTTGTTAGTATAGAATATTTTATTCTGACTTATCTAAGATGAAATATTTTTTTGTATTATGCTGTTTGTTTTAAATACTTGAGGTACGGGGTGCCTGGGTGGCTTAGTCGGTTAAGCGTCCGACTTTGGCTTAGGTCATGATCTCGCGGTTCGTGGGTTCGAGCCTCGCATCGGGCTCTGTGCTGACTGCCAGCTCAGAGCCTGGAGCCTGTTTCAGTCTGTGACTCCTCTCTCTCTGACCCTTCCCTGCTCACGCTGTCTCTTCTCTCCTAGGAATAAATAAAACATTTAAAAAAAAAAAACCTTTTAAATACTTGAGGTAAATTTCTTCCATTTATAGTCCATTTAAGGAGATAGACAAGTATTTATTTCATACTTAGAAATACTTTGTAAATGCTTCTGTACTGAACAAATGTTTTTAAGAATTTTTTTTTAACATTTATTTATTTTTGAGAGACAGAGAGAGAGAGCATGAGTAGGGGAGGGGAGGAGAGAGGGGGACGAAGAAACTGAAGCCGACTCCAGGCTCTGAGCTGTCAGCGCGGAGCCTGACGTGGGGCTCAGACCCGCGAACCATGAGATCATGACCTGAGCCAAAGTCGGATGCTCCTACTGAACCACCCCAGTGTCCCACTAAACAAACTATTTGTTACTTTCTCATTACTTACTACTGTGTGTATTTGATACTAACTATATAATTGTGAGATTGTGTTAGGGACCTTTAAGACCACTCCCAGGTTTAATGATTTGTTGAGAGGATGCATGGGATTCAGTATATAGTCATACTAATGGCTATGATATTTTATAATGAAAGGATACAAAGAAAAATCAGCTAAGAGAAAAAAAGCACATGGGGAGAAGATCAGAGGAAACCAGGCACAAGCCTTCAAGAGTCCTTGCCTGGTGGAATCACCTGGGATGCTCTCAGTTCTCCCAGTGATAAATGAAGACAACACATTTGAATTGTTGTCTACCCAAAATTCATTGGAAATTAGCTTAATTTGTTTTCATTTTTACCCCCTCCTTCGGTGTAAAAAAGGTGGGTTTATTAAAGCACAGGGACAGGACACATGGGCAGAAAGAGCTGCCTAGCCTAGGGTTTTTATTGGAAGCTAGTCATATACTAAAATTCCAGACTCAGTGACTCGGCTGGTTAAGTGTCTTGAATCATGATTTCAGCTCAGGTCATAGTCTCACAGTTCATGAGGTTGAGCCCTGTGTTGAGCTCTGGGCTGATAGCCTTGAGCCTGCTTGGGATTCTCTCTCTCCATCTCTGCCTCTCTCTTTCTCTCCAAAATAAATAAATAACTTTAAAAAACCTGTTTCCAGAATCATAAGGGAAGTAAGCAGACCTTTCGAAGGATAGCAGTCAGTAGCCAGGCCTGCTATATTAACTTTTTCTTGCACAAAAATAAATTGAATGACTGATTTTAACTTAGGACTTTTTTTCTTCCCAACAGCTTTATTGAGACATAATTCACATACCATATGATTCATCCATTTAAAGCATATAATTCAGTGCACTTTAGTACATTTACGGAGTTGTGCAAACATCACCACAGTCAATTTTGTAACAGTTACATCACCATACCCATTAGTAGCCGTGCTTCCTTCTCCTACACCCTGGCCCGGACAACCACCAGTATACTTTCTGACTTTATAGATTTACCTATTCTGGACATTTTTATTTTATAAATGGAATCCTACAATATGTGGTCTTCTGGGATCGGCTTCTTTAACAATGCTTTCAAGCTTCATTCATGTTGTAATATGTATCAGTATTTTGAGTGTAATTAATTAGTAAGGTATCTACACAAAAAGATTAAGAATATTTTATAATTTTCTTTGTAACAAAGAGGTTTTTGCAACAAATAGACAAAACAAAATAGATTTTGTTAGAAAGAGCAGTCCAGGGGTGCCTGGGTAGCTTAGTTAAGTATCTGACTCTTGATTTCAGCTTAGATCATCGTCTCGAGGTTTGTGAGTTCAAGTTCATAATCTGTGCACACAGCGTGGAGCCTGCTTGGTTTTTTCCCTCTCCCTCCCCCTCCTTCTCTCCCTCCTCCCTCTTTTTCTCTGTCTCTCCCCCTCTCTCTCCTCAGTCCCTCCCCCCTCTCCCCCTCCCTCCTCCCTCCCTCTCCCTCTCTTTCTCCCTCTCCCTTCCCCCTCCCTCTACCCCTCTCTGTCTCTCTTTCTGTCTCTCTCTCAAATAAACATTTAGGGCGCCTGTTGGGCTTTAGTCGGCTAAGCTGGCCCTGCTTCGCTAGGTCATGATCTCGTGGTTCATGGGTTCGAGAGCCTGCCGGGCTCTGTGTTGACTGCCAGCTCAGGCCTGGAGCCTATTTCAGAGTCTGTGTCTCCCTCTCTCTGTGACCCTCCCTGCCTATGCTGTCTCTCTCTCTCCTAGAAATAAATAAAAAATATTTAAAAAAAAAAAAAAACATTTAAAAAAATAGCAGTCCAGTAATAAAATGAAGACTGATTTCCTAAGTATATCAGTATTTCAAAGGCTAAAATAGTGAAGATCTATATTTCCTGTGTGCTACCAGAGCATACACAGATGCAGATAGATCCTTCACCCATTTGGACAACACCTAGCTCGTAACCTTATTTATTCATCAGTAGTGAATGAGAAAGTCTGGAGCCGAAACAGATGTTTAAAGGTCCCTTTCCTGAACTTGTATGCTTTTTATTATTAGAACTATTCCTGAAGCTTCAAGACTTTTTACTTCACTATAACAACTTTGATAATCTGGTTTTCACTTTATGGAGAGGAGTATTGACATGTGTATTGTTGTACCCGAATCGTGAGTCCCAGAGACCTCAAGGAGCCCACACCGATGCAAGTACAGAAGGGTCTTTATTACAAGCTCAGCGGGGGTCACCAGCCTACTGGTGTTGTGGCAGCAAGTGAAGTGAAGAACAAGGTGTTGTGGCAGCAAGGTGAAGTGAATAGCGAACAGGGTTTTTAAAGAGTAAGGCATGGGGGTGTTACAGTACATGTAGCATCATCACATAAGCACCAATTACAATTGCAGCTTTGACCATTCAGTATCTGTGAGGTGTTCATTACTTTTGGTGGGACTCAGTCATGACTTTTGAGAATCCTTTGAAAATGACCAATTATGAGGTGAGTTCAAAGGGCCCATGTGGGGCTACATGGGGTTCAGGCAAGCAGTGAGAAATTGGCTAGTTTGTATCTGCAGTTCCCAGCCTTGACTCAGACCATAGGAATGTTTCTTTTTACTTTTTTATTAGCTGAACTGAGGGCGGTCTGAGGATGGCTTTAGCCTTGAACAGTCTGAGGCTTTTTCTGGGACTGGGACTGGGGCTACGTACAGCCTGAGGTTTCTCTTAATGGAGAACTTAATTTTTGGGTCTTCAGTATCATAAGAGGATAGCACAGGGGAAAGGGAGACAGTAGAAACATAGATGAAATAATAACATTGTCTAGATGTTTTCAGTGTTAAGATAAGTGCTTGTAAATTCATGTGCTCGTGGATTTTGCTGCACTATAACTTAATATAGTACAATATATAAAGAGATTCCTTGAATTATAAAGAAAAATTAAATGTGTACCTCTAATTTTTTTGAGTGTCCAGGAATGTCTTTCATACTCTTTTTAAAAAGTATTATTAATAAACTTTGTTTTGGGGGCACCTACATGGCTAAGCATCTGACTGTGGCTCAGGTCACGAACTTGATGATCTTGCGGTTCCTTGGTTTGAGGCC